>JZKD02S2093511.1:1104065-1150482 GCA_000966675.3 Picea glauca | reverse complement strand
CCCACAGAACAATGCCCTGAAGTATTTGTTTTTTTGGCTTGAAAAAAATATTTCTTGGAATGACCATATGACTTATGATCATACAATATCTGCAAAGAACGAAAGTTGACAACTAGTTATTAGTAAGAATCAAGTACATGTTCTCTTCCTCCATCCATTGTAAGAAACTTTCTCCGAGCAGTGAAAGAACACTGATTGTTTCCTATTGCGTATAGATTCCATGTGGCTTCTTTGAGTGGAATTTTTATTTTTTGTTTCTGCTTAATCAAATATTGATTAATCTTCGACAGATTTCTTTCACTTTTTTACAATGCTTAAACTTTAGGAGCAAATTATCCTTTCTCATTTTAGACGACTAGAATGCCCTTACGTGGGCGTTACATCGCTTGACATTGATTGATATCTTAACCATATAATACATTATGCAATGGATTTTAACAAAGATCTCTACAATATAAACAACTTTCCCTATTATGTGGAAAGAACAGGGTAACATCCATATAGATGGAGAGGTCACTATTTCTTGCAATGCCTTCTTAATGGCCTTCTTAATTATAGGTATTTTTAAGGTTGATGGTAAACATAAGTTCACTCATTTATTTGAAAATGGCATTTAACCTTATACATGTCTTGCTTGTCATTCTATGGGTGATGAATTGCTTATTGATTGCTTGTAATTCTATGGGTGATGAGTTGTGTTGATGTTGACTTGGATGCTTAAAAATTGAAACTCTGTCTATATTAATATATCTAGGGAGTCCAAATAACCTATTAATTTGTTGATGAAGATATGAAAAATATGATGTCTTTTTCATGACTAATTTATGAATTTTTAATGGAATTTAAATAATAAACCATGTGAAACACTCATGACACACTTTACAATCAATTTATGTACTATTTGTTTTATGCCAATGTACTAAAATGATTCGTATACATTTATGTTTTAATTTTCTCCAAATGGCATTTAAGTAGAGAGATGTGATAATTCAAGAGAATGCTTTTGAGCTGAGGTATATCTACAATCCGGATAGATGTGTTAAGTATGTAATAGTAATAAAATAAAATTAAAAAGAACAAATAAACTACTAAAAGTGACCATAGTAATTACAAAAAACTATAATAAAATAAATAAGCATAAATCCATCTTAACCACATATTTTTAAACACATTATTTTTATGTCACCAAGAAGATTGCAATAATGTAACATATGTTGATGTCACCAAGAAGATTGCAATAATGTAACATATGTTGTGTAATAATATTTATGACCCACTTAATATTTTGATTGAACCCTTAACATCCATTCTAAAATTATTAAGAAAACTATAGTTGTAGTGGGTATCTATGATGATGTTTTCATTGTAAACCATGTATCGATTTTCAAAGTCTATGCCATGAGCTTCACCGATCAATCTTTGTTGTTTAGGAAATAAATTTTGTTACAAAAGAAACAATGGTTTCCATAACAATTTCTTAGCTTCAATTTCCCCCCTATATGATGACATCTTTTGTTCAAATAATTTAATATATACAATATTTTTTCCATAGTAAGATTTATTATCATCACGTGATTTAATATTCACCCTTAGGAAGGGAATGTAATGGAATGTCTTTACTCATCTGAAAATATATCCAATCCATGATCTCAAAGCATCATATTCTATGAGGAATAATAGGGAAAAGATGAGGGCATGAAACATTAAGGAAAATGTCATATCCTTATTTAGGGAATGAAAGTAGTAGTTATTGAATGAAAAGTTACACATACTTGGTGATTTATATTAAGCTATTCCATGTCAACGATTAATTAATCTTCATCCGTGATTCCAAAGTGAATGCTATTTAATACTCATTATTTGAAGTAGAAACCATACTTCGGCCTTTCTGTACTTCCCTAAGGTTATTAACTAACATTGAAACTTTAGTATCTTTGTAGGCCTCTATTACCTTGTTAAAAGTTGCACTTGAGAAAAACAATATTACAGATACTTTTTTATTGTTGTCTGGATACTTGCAGTATTTATTCAATGAAGAAATAATTCTTATTGGAGATTGGTGTTTTCTAGTCTTGTTCATTTTCTCTAATGGTGGACGTAATGATACATGTATAGTAAGGTTTTATATGGTTTCTATCTTATATAAGCACTAACATAGGATTTTGTAGGGAGAAGGTAGTGTAAGATTTCATACCATTTTTATGGTGGACAAAACATAGTTACTTAGGTCTCGAAGATTATTTTAGAATGGCGTTATTAGGTCTAGGAAGTTGATTTTAGAAAATAGTCTTAGTGGAATATCCCCATAAATCATACAAAATGGATGATTGACCAATATGTTCATGGTGCATTCCTATTATAGTAATTGACAAACCATAGACATGAATCTCAAAGAGATTGTAGAGATTTGGCTAGAATAAGAAGGATAATATTTCTCACACACATATATATTCTAGCGAAATCATAATATTTCTCACACACACACATATATATTCAACAGGAAACTAAACATACCTTCCTTTCTCAAGGAGCAATGCTGATGGGAAATCCAAGAATGGGAAATCACCTTTTTTTGTTTACAAAAAAAAAACTTATTTGGATTATTACTATGGTAGTAATGATTAGAGAAGTACTAATAAAGAATAAAAGGTTACTCAATAAGAAAAAAATTGTTACCTATGCCGAGTCTTGTGTTGGAACCGAATCTCGAAGAGGTCGACGCGATACCCGAATGGTGAAAATTCCTTTATCATTTGATGGGTTCCCTCGAAAGCATAGTGACCCATCATTAAAAATATATTCTTAATACATTCAAATCAAATATTATACAATATAGGTTTCACCAATAAATAAACTCTCAATAGAATGGAGATATTATTCTTATACACAAACCTATTTGTATAGAATCAAATATATACAATTAGTGATTGACTACTTTAATTACAGTCGAGTTTTATTGATTAATTGTGTTGGTTTTCACTGATGTCAACCCTTGAAGAAAGTCTAGTAGCCAATTCCGGTAGCACAAAGGTTTGGGAAATGTACCAAAGTTTATTTGATGGATAATTGTATGTGTTTTGATATATATTTGTAGGTAAGGCCATTCTAGATGGAATGTCATACCATTTTCGGTGGTATGTGGAACATCACATAACTCCTCACGGTTAGAGAGTTATGGCCATGTGAAGTTGAAGAACCCTCATGAGTCATCTAGAAGGCCCAAAAGGTCAAAGTAGTCAAAGTGTTTGCAAAGAATAAATTATTTAAATAATAAAGTGAAGTGATGAGTGTACCATAAATCAAAGAGGATACAAAATAAATTATTTAAATAATAAAGTTAATGGAGAAATTACTAAGTGGACAAGTGGTTAGAAGTGGGTTGACCCTAAAATAAGGAAAGTGGGTTAAGATGGTTAAAAGGTAACCCCTTGAGGAAGCTACATGAAACTATAAATAAGAGGAAAGACTCTCTAATTTTAATAACACTTGAGCATGTTGAATATATACAAGTGACTGAGGTAACCAAAGGATATCTAAGCTGAATTTCAGAGGGAAGGTGTAGTAAATAAGGCCAAAATTCAAGGGAGGATAAATTCTTTTGATGATGCTTTCTAATGTATGTTATTTACAGGTCATCTCACCATTTTTGCAATAATTTTTTTTATAGAATGATTCAGACCGTGAAAATGGGAGGTCATTGAGGAAACATATCCAAGTAGTTGTGATAAACAATTCAGCTTCTGGGTCATTGTATCTTTGCAGATATGTGATCATATACACCAGGTCTATTACAGAGTTACAAATCAGATTTGGATGATGAAATTGATGAGTTCTTTTGGTTGAGGTACATGTTGGGTACATGGCTGATACAATTAGTTGATGAGTTGGCACATACATGAGGTGTATAGATGATGATGTTGGTACATCTCGATGAGACATATTTTATGTGTATTTGATGCATGATTGGTACATATTTGGTGCATGGATGATGCACTCGTTGATGGTACATGTTGAGGCACACATTGGTGCATGGTTGATCCACTTGTTTATGGTACATGTTGATTACAGGTTGTTTGGTACAGGTTGGTGCATGGTTGATGTACTTGTTTATGGTACATGTTGATTACAGGTTGATTGGTACATGTTTACAACAATATATCTTACAGTGATAGTGTGACAGTGGTTCCATCATTCTACTTATATTTCAGGGTGGTTGGACAGAGCAAGGACAGGTGGTTGTAGCCACCTTTTGGTTGTAGCTAGAGAACATAGGGGGTTGTAGCCTCCTTCTGGTTGTAGCCAGAGAATTGGGGAGTTGGAGCTTCCCTCGAGTTGTAGCATGAGAAACTAGGGGCTTGGATCCTCCTTCCAGTTGCAGCTGGAAAACAAAGGAAGTTGGTGCTTCCAATGAATGCAATTCTTAAAGACATATAAGAAAAAACATTCCATGGTTTTCTCCCACTTTGGGTTTCCACGTAAAAACATTGGTGTACTGTGTATGTGTACGATTGCTCATTTGTTCATTGTTTATTTACTCTGCAACTATTGGATGATAATGATACATTGATATAACACTTGCATTTTATGGTTAAAAAAGATTAAATTTCTCTATTGCAGATTCACCCCCCCTCTCAATAATCCAACAATTGGTATCAAACAAGGTTCCTTCATAAAACAGTTTAACCACTGGAAGGAGATCATGGATTATTCTGAGAATGTAGTACCATTATTTAATGGTTAGAATGGTTTAAAGTATGAGATGTGGAGAAGAAGGGAGAAAGTATTTTTACATGCACAGGGGTATTATATTTGGCTATCAGTCATTACAAGATATGATAGTTCAAGGTAAAATACTACAACCAAGAAGGAATTGAAGAAGAATAACAAAATAGCAATAGATTTCATCTGGGAAGGATTACCTAATCCGGTAAGAGAAAAGGTTGGACAAATGTTCATCAACCAAAGAAATTTGGGATAAGTTACATGACATATATTCTTCACCCATCACAGATTCAGAAAATGCCAAAGAAGATGCATATACAAATCAAGAATAATTATGTTCACCGTGTCAAATAGATTCAAAATATGAAGAGTACATAATCACCAGAGGTATGTTGTTTTTCTTTAATTCTGAAAAACACAGACATCTTGAAATAGAATGCCATGAAGGAAATGAGACAAAAAAACTAATTGAAACGGAAGACAATTATGAAGCATAATTGATTAGTGCTTTATATGAACTAAGAGAAGAAAATGAGTCACTCAAGAAAGAATCGATGAAACAAAAGTAAAGTGTTCACATTTTTGAAGAAGCCCAACAAGTCACCGAGAACTTAAGAACTTACATAGAAGAAGCCAAAAAGATTGAAGAAAATCTTGAATATCAAAAGTAGTATTTGGAAGCCTGTTAGAACCCTATATAATAGGGGAATCAGTGTTCTGACTAATATATATCTTTTTCAGGCATTATGATTTTTCTCATGATGCACAACAAAGGTGTAAAAGCGACAGAAATGTATCAAATCACCTCAAATGTTATTACAACAGAGTTTTTGTTTTCGGTGGTTAAGGAGTAGTTTTTCACATTATGTTAGCTACCAAAAGTGAGAGCATTCGGTCGCTTAGAGCCCATTTTTGTGTACCTCTAACCACCGAAAGCCTGTAGCTAGTTTTTTTTTTTTTAAATTGGCCCCTCGGTATGCATGAAGAGTGTTATGTCTGGTATATCAAATTATAAACTGTTTGAAAAATATTTTCCAAAGGTATGTTGGCTGAGGGCCAATCTCCAAGTACTCAACACTGAGACTTAGCACCTTTCACAAGCCTACAACAAACATACAAGATGGGACCAAGCACAAGACTCCAGCTCCACGCAACCTGTCACACAACAACACAACACCTGTCACGGGTTATCACAACATACAACGCTCCAGCTCCACACAACCTATCACACAACAACACAACGCATGTTAGGGGTTAGCACCCAAGCTCCAGCATAAAGCCACATGGAACTCCATTGTTAGAGACCAATCCCGAAGTAAAAATGTCAAGTGAGAGCTCGGTGATCTAAACGTGTCTAGCATGCATATCTCATCAGGTACACGCCAAAAATGGAGCACAAGTTCAAACCCCATGTGCAGAGGTCGGAATGATTTCACAGTTGTCAAAATCGCAACTCCAGGTTTTTGTAAACATAGATGAAAATTTGTTGACACGGCTGCAGAGCATCAATATTTCTTTCCACTTTGAGGTAGAGCAGCAGGTGAATGGGGTCTTTCTCAATTTCTTTGGGTTCAACGGGACAACTGGTGTCTAGAGAATAAAATCTCTTGAGGAATCTAGAGGTTGGCTTGAAAGAACAACTGTTGAAAATATGGACTTTGCTGTGCGTGCCCATCTGAAAGGGTGGAAATTTATTGTTCTCAATGATGTCATGGTCCCTTGCGAGGTTCCAGAGAGTTATGAAGCCTACAGGAAGCAACAACATCGATGACATTCTGGTCCTATGCATCGTTTTCAACTCTGCCTTCCAGATATAATTACTTCCAAGTTATCTATTGGCAAGGAAGCAAACCTCATTTTGTTATTCTTCCTTTTGAGAAAGTTGAGTCTTCCATTTTATTCCTTTACATTGTTTTGTATTATTCTTTCAATAACCATGTTTGTACCAGAGGCAAAGCTACGTATCTGGGTGATATGCTATATCCCTGCAGTGATGTCATTTTTGAATATGTTGCCAGCACCAAGATCATTCCCTTTCATTATCCCTTATCTTCTTTTTGAAAATACTATGTCTGTTGCTATGGTATCTGGACTGTTTCAACTTGGAAGTGCTTACGAATGAATTGTGACAAAGAAGATAGGCAGAGCTTCTGAACCAAATTTGCCAGCTGTGGCCGAACGAGAATCAAAGACTCTAAGCCAACCACTTCATCATGGAGCTTCTGAAACTGGCTTCGATGTGTTGAATAAATTGAGCAAGCAGCCCTCTACACCTTGAATCAAAAATATTAGTCGATTGTACAGAAAGGAGCTGGCTTTGGCTTTCCTCCTCCTCATTGCATCAGCCAGGGGTTTGCTATCAGCCCAAGGCATTCATTTCTATTTCCTACTATTTCAGGGCGTGTCGTTTCTGCTTGTTGGTATTGACCTGATCGGGGAGCAAGTTAGCTGATATGTGATGCTATTAAGATTCTGTTGCTATGCCATTGAAACAAGAGAAGTTCTAATAATATTTGTTGATTTACATTAAGATCTGAAGACTCAAGAGTAATAGTATTCACACATTAAGTGAAATTTGTGTGACACTTGGGGATGTCTCAGGTGTAGAGGTACATGCAAGTGTCCTTAATGTGGCAGAGATTTCCTATACTTTAGGCAGTGGTTAGAGCACCGTTTCTCCAACTTCCAACACAACATCAACAACCTTTCAGCAAATTCGGGACAACCAAGAAACAATTTCTAAATTTAGTTTCCCTTTAATTTATTGTTTGGTTTGTTTTAGAAGACAATTGACATGTGTCAATCTTTGTAACTTTTTTCTATTTTTAGAAAGCCGGGGTAGAGTTTGAGTTTTTCAGGACTGATAGTACCTTTACCTTTATATGCACATGTAAAAGAGGAAGGAGGGGTTCGACCTGTGAGGGTGTAAATTTTCTTTGCTGGACTGGGGTCCTTGCCATTCCAGAAAACTTTTTCTATAATCCTTAAATGATTGATCAGTAATGGGCATGCTTTTTTACAGGATTCTTGTGCGGATGTGTTGGTGGTGTTTCTTTCTCTGTTAAGTATTTTTCCTGTTATCTTTTCACTTGTTTTCAATTCTTATTGTCAGAACATAGTAATAGAGCATAATTTATTGGTAAAATACTTTGCATCTGATCTTGTGATAATCTTTATGTTTCTCCTCTAAAAGGATCACTTTATGAATTCTTAACTGCTCATTTGCTCGCTTTTTCCTCCTCTAGTTCTTCCTCAAATCGACACCATTCAAACTTAATTCGATCCACACTTCCACTACCTTTCCCTATGTAAGAGCTTTGTCTAGATCTGAGAGTGAATCACATATTTAAGCGCAGACCCCATTTGCCCAATGGCCCTCCTTGCTGTCCCAAAACAACCATTTAAAAACCCCAACCCCATACTTTCATAGCTAGCCTGATATCTATSCTATTCCATACCAAGYTAAATCATACAGAGAGAGCCCTCTCTGAGTCTTGGAGGGATAGATCCAAGACTTCAAGTGGTTTGAGGTTACCTCTGTGACTGCCYCYRCAKCCTTGGGCAAATTACRGAGCGTTAACATTTTGGYGACTCCACTRGGGAWCGAGCTTTCGAGTTMTCYAGAAAAMATATCAAGTTYAGATTTGACTTCTGATGGTGAACADAAKCCAAACACAGGAAGGYTRTACCATTCACCTSGCRAMTCCATTGTTCAAGATCCYRAGYTTCAAAGTTCACAAGYGACTTCACTGCTGAAGAATCCAGATTTCAAAGCCTKGATGATGTTTCAAGATGACAGGGTATGTGGMAAATCMTRTATCTTGTGAAKCCATAGAAGAATTYAGGGGTAAGTTAGCAKAATTTCACATTRACGAAGACTTTTTAACAACTRTGTTTCRTATTTTGGWATCGAGCAAATTTTCCCCTAAAWGTAAAATTTGTTTTCTTGAGCTAGTTATTGAAAAGTTCGAAAATGATATTGAACTTTTGGATTCTCAAATTCAGTCATATAATTTCCTAGATCTCAAAGAATTCTTGGAAAATATTCCTTCTCCAAAGCAAAAGGAAATCGTACTACCTGTTGATTTGCAGATTGATGATGATTATGTTTTCAAGTATAAGGCTGAAGTTGTAGATGCATGGTTTGATTTTGAGGATGCAACTGATCAACTAGTCATTGAAGATCTAGAGGCAAATATCATGCATCATGTTTTAATTGATCCTATAGCGGATTACATGGAGGTCCATGTTAGCTTGAGTTTTCAAACATGTTTTCTTTATAAGGACCAAAAATGTCAACAGCTGCCAATTCATATTATGAGGACACATAATCAAGGTATACTTAGGATTTCACCGACAAGCAGTCAAGTTGTCCATTTGTCTTTGCAGCTACTTGACTGGCTCCATTGGCATTTCTGTATTACCTGATTCAACAAAATTATCAAGTAGATTAGGGTAGGTAGGAATGTGCCAATAAGCTCAACAGGATGAGCATCTTTTCTTTTTCATCTCTTCATGGTTTTTTTTTCAGTTTAGAGTGTGGGGCAGCCCAATGATCAGTTGGTCTGCGAAGTTCCTAGAGTTCAGTGGTTCTAGATATCTCCTTTGGAGCTATCTTCCCCGGGTGGAGCCTATGTTAGAACCCTATATAATAGGGGAATCAGTGTTCTAACTAATATATATCTTTTTCGGGCATTATGCTTTTGCTCATGATGCACAATAAAGGTGTAAAAGCGACAGAAATGTATCAAATCACCTAAAATGTTATTACAACAGAGTTTTTGTTTTTGGTGGTTAAGGAGTAGTTTTTCACGTTACGTTAGCTACCGAAAGTGAGGGATTTCGGTCGCTTAGAGCCCATTTTTGTGTACCTCTAACCACCGAAATCCTGTAGCTAGTTTTTAAAAAACAAAATTGGCCCCTCGGTATGCATGAAGAGTGTTCTGTCTGGTATATCAAATTATAAATTGTTTGAAAAATATTTTCTAAAGGTCTGTTGGCCGAGGGACAATCTCCAAGTACTCAACACCGAGACTTAGCACCTTTCACAAGCCTACAACAAACATACAAGCCAGGGCCAAGCACAAGACTCCAACTCCACGCAACCTGTCACACAACAACACAACACCTGTCACGGGTTAGCACAACATACAATGCTCCATCTCCACGCAACCTGTCACACAACAAGACAACGCATGTCAGGGGTTAACACCCAAGCTCCAGCACAAAGCCACATGGAGCACCAACACATCAAGCGCCAAGTTATATGTCCATTGTTAGAGACCAAGCCCAAAGTAAAAATGTCAAGTGAGAGCTCGGTGATCTAAACATGTCTAGCATGCACATCTCATCAAGTACATACCAAAACTGGAGCACAAGTTAAAACCCCATGCACAGAGGCCGGAATGATTTCACAGTTGTCAAAATCGCAACTCCAGGTTTTTGTAAATAGAGATGAAAATTTGTTAACACGGTTGCAGAGCATCAATCTTTCTTTCCACTTTGAGGTAGAGCAGCAGGTGAATGAGGTCTTTCTCAATTTCTTTGGGTTCAACGGGACAACTGGTGTGTCGAGAATAAAATCTCTTGAGGAATCTAGAGGTTGGCTTGAAAGAACAACTGTTGAAAATATGGACATTGCTGTGCGTGCCCATCTGAAAGGGTGGAAATTTATTTCTCTCAATGATGTCATGTTCCCTTGCGAGGTTCCAAAGAGTTATGAAGCCTACAAGAAGCAACAACATCTATGGCATTCTAGTCCTATGCATCTTTTTCGACTCTGCCTTCCAGATATAATTACTTCCAAGTTATTTATTGGCAAGGAAGCAAACCTCATTTTGTTATTCTTCCTTTTGAGAAAGTTGATTCTTCCATTTTATTCCTTTACATTGTTCTGTATTATTCTTTCAATAACGATGTTTGTACCATAGGCAGAGCTACCTATCTGGGTGATATGTTATATCCCTGCAGTGATGTCATTTTTTAATATGCCGCCAGCACTGAGATCATTCCCTTTCATTATCCCTTATCTTCTTTTTTAAAATACTATGTCTATTGCTATGGTATCTGGATTGTTTCAACTTGGCAGTGCCTACGAATGAATTGTGACAAAGAAGACAGGCAGAGCTTCTGAACCAGATTTCCTAGCTGTGGCCAAATGAGAATCAAAGACTCTAAGCCAACCACTTCATCGTGGGGATTCTGAAACTGGCTTCGATGTGTTGAGTAAATTGACAAAGCAACCCTCTACACCTCGAATAAAAAAGATTAGTCGATTGTACAGAAAGGAGCTGGCTTTGGCTTTCCTCTTCCTCACTGCATCAGCCAAGGGTTTGCTATTAGCCCAAGGCATTCATTTCTATTTCCTACTATTTCAGGGCGTGTCGTTTCTGCTTGTTGGTCTTGACTTGATCGAAGAGCAAGTTAGTTGATATGTGATGCTATTAAGGTTCTATTGCTATGCCACTGCAACAAAAGAAGTTCTAATAATCTTTGTTGATTTACATTAAGATCTGAAGACTCAGGAGTAATAGTATTCACACATTAAGTGAAATTTGTGTGACACTTGGGGATGTCTCAGGTGTAGAGGTACATGCAGGTGTCCTTAATGTGGCAGAGATTTCCTATACTTCAGGCAGTGGTTAGAGCACCGTTTCTCCAACTGCCAACACAACATCAACAACTTTTCAGCAAATTCAAGACAACCAAGCAACAGTTTCTAAATTTAGTTTCCCTTTAATTTACTGTTTGGTTTGTTTTAGGAGACAATTGACATGTGTCAATCTTTGTAACTGTTTTCTATTTTTAGAAAGCAGGGGTAGAGTTCGAGTTTTTCAGGACTGATAGTACCTTTACCTTTATATGCACATGTAAAAGAGGAAGGAGGGGTTCGACCTGTGAGGGTGTAAATTTTCTTTGCTGGACTGGGGTCCTTGCCATTCCAGAAAACGTTTTCTGTAATCCTTAAATGATTGATCAGTAATGGGCATGATTTTTTACAGGATTCTTGTGCGGATGTGTTGGTGGTGTTTCTTTCTCTGTTAAGTATTTTTCTTGTTATCTTTTCACTTGTTTTCAATTCTTATTGTCAGAAGATAGTAATAGAGCATAATTTATTGGTAAAATACTCTGCATATGATCTTGTGATAATCTTTATGTTTCTCCTCTAAAAATCTTAGTTTATGAATTCTTAACTGTTCATTTTCTCTCTTTTTCCTCCTCTGGTTCTTCCTCAAATTGACACCATTCAAACTTAATTCGATCCACACTTCCACTACCTTTCCCTGTGTAAGAGCTTTGTCTAGATCTGAGAGTGAATCACATATTTAAGCGCAGACCCCATTTGCCCAATGGCCCTCCTTGCTGTCCCAAAACAACCATTTAAAAACCCCAACCCCATACTTTCATAGCTAGCCTGATATCTATCCTATTCCATACCAAGTTAAATCATACAGAGACAACCCTCTCTGAGTCTTGGAGGGCTAGATCCAAGACTTCAAGTGGTTTGAGGTTACCTCTGTGACTGCCCCCGCAGCCTTGGGAAAATTACGGAGCGTTAACAAAGCCAACATAGTAGCATAGAAGGAAGAAGAATAAATGAGAGAGAAGATATTGATAGATCATCTTAAGAAAATAACTAATGATCTAAACCAGCTTGAGGCAAAGTTTGGTCAAGAAGAGAAAGGACTTGAAGAAGAAATAATCACATTAAAAATTTAGGTTGAAGAAGTGAAAAGAAAAGAAGAAGTCATGAAGTATCAGATAATGAAGAAAGAATAAGAGGTTGAGAAGCTTGAAGAAGAAGTTGTCACATTGAGAAGTAAAATTGTCAAGCTCAACAAGAACGTTGGAGAGACGGAAAAATCCACATAAGTTATAGAGAATGAAGAGAAGCACTCTAGGTTGGTAGAAAAGAAGAATGAAGAAAATAGAAAGAGTTATGTAGAATTACTCAAAGGGAGGAATCAAGGTCAACGAGAATCTAAGAAAACTATTGAAGATACATCTTCAAGAAGACCATCCATGTTCAAGCCACAAAGAATCTTTAATCATGATCGTGATCAGTCAAGGCACAAATTCATAAGGACGACACCACAAAGAAGATCATTCACTCCCAGGTATGTAAATTTATTTTATGCTCATTGTTTTTATTGTACTAATTTTTGACATAAGGTTGCAGATTGTAGGGATTATAAAAATGTTCAAGAAAGAAATGCATATGTGGCCCCACGTAACATTGAATGTTACAAATGTCATAACTATGGACACATAGCTAGTGATTGTAGAAGCATGATCGATACTTCCATGGAAGAGAACATTGATATAATATATAAGAAAGTATGGAAAAGAAAACACGAAGAACAAGTGAACAAAGACCAGGTCCCAGAGATCACAAGATTGTCAATAAAACGAGATGAAGAAAATTCTACAGAGAAAAAGAAAGATGTTAGATACATAAAGGTTTAGAAAACAACTAAAAGAAAAGAAGGACATGTTCAAGAGATTGTACTTTTAGGCATTGTAGTGAAAGATGAATCCACAGCCAAAAGGAAAGATGTTAGAGCTTAGAGAGATAATGAATCTACCAATGAAGATGATGATGAATACACATTAGAGAAGGAATTGTTCAGAGCCATCCGGCTTAGAGACTCCCAGGAAACATGAATATTATACAGGGGGAGTCTATGTGATAGCTATACTGACCAAAGAACCATCCTTCAAGTAGCTTGCAGAGTTTGAATAGACAAATCTAGAGAATTCAATTAGCATAAGTACAATCAGTTGTAGTAGTGAATACTTCATGATAGTATAGTGATAAATGGGTCAGAATTATGGATAGTTTTGCAGTAGAGTCTTGGAAAGTGGACGAGATCATGGATTCATAGATTGGTTCATAGAGTGGTTCAGAAACAAAGGAACATTATCATAATGGATGACAATTACACAAGAAATGGCTGGAAAATGCTAATGGATTCAAAATTGACATATATTTTTTTGGACACATGCAGTGCATACAACAGTTCACATTCAAAATAGATTAATGCTCAGAAACAACACTGAAAAAACCTCGTACAAGCTATGGAAAGGAATACCAACAAATGTGAAGCACTTCAGAGTATTTGGAAGAAAATTCTACATCAAAAGAGAATATGGAAGAATGGGAAAGTTTGACTCTCATGTGGACAAAGGAGTACTTGTTGGTTACTCAATTACAAGGAAAGCATACAAGTGTTACAATACAAGGTTGAACAAAGTTGTGGAAAACATCAATGTAACAATTGATGAAACAAGTGGACGAGAATTAAAGGAAGAAGAAAATGAATCAATGGAACATCTTTATGAAGAAGAAGTAGAAGGGGAAGATGAAGAAGATCAAATAGAAGTAGAAGAGAAAGTTCATCAAGTAACTCCAAAGACACCTAGCAAACGAGTACAAAAGAATCATCCTTCATATCAGATTATTAGAAACAAATATGCAGGATATGAGATTAGAAGAAGAATATGTTCACCAGAACAAATTCACCTAGCACTCCCATATACGATTGAACCAAACAATTTTTAAGAGGCCAACAAGGATGAATTTTGGAATAAGGCCATGGATGAAGAATTGGATCAAATAGAGAATAATAACACATGAGAATTGGTTCCAAGACCAAATATTAAGAATGTGATTGGCACAAAGTGGGTATTCAGAAACAAATTGAATTAAGATGGAAAGGTTACAAGGAACAAAGATAGATTGGTATGTAAAGGATACGCAAAGGTTGAAGGAATCGAATTTGAAGAGACATTTTCCCCAATTTCCATAATGGAAGCAATCCGATTTATTTTAGCTTATGCATCCTCCAAGAATATTAAAGTGTATTAGATGGATGTGAAATCAAATTTTATGAATGGGGAACTTGAAGAAGAAGTGTACATTGAACAACCAGAAGGATTTCAGTTGAAAGAGAATGCAAATTATATGTGTAAATTGAAGAAGGCCTTGTATGGTCTAAAACAGGCTTCTAGAGCATGGTACTCTAGACTGAATAAATATCTATAACAACCAAGGTTCAAAAAAGGAAGTGTAGAAAACAACCTCTACATCAAGCAATGTGATGTTAACCTCTCATCCAAAGGGTTTAGTTGACCTCCCGGTATTGGATCGTTTGGAATACCGAGTCAGAGCGACTCCTTGGGTCCCTATGGGCACCCGAAATAACTCTACCCACACACACACAGGTCTCTTCCTTAAGTGACCACGACTATGACCATGGGTCTAACTCTTCGTAAATCATACTTCAGGGATATTCTAAATCCTTCCCTTAACTTCTCCTGAATTTCTCTCCTCCGAGGTCCTGAACTCTTTCCACGCGTCTCCTCAGATCCACTTCCCCCCACAAGGGTTCGGGTTTCACGACTTCGCGAAACTCTAGGCTTCTAAGTTTGGACCTCTGGGTTTCTAAATCATGAACTTTCTAATCCACTACCATGTGATCTTATGCGACCAATGGTCGATATGGAATCGCGACTTCGGACTTTGCAACTCTACCTTCATCGAGTTCTGAACTTGTCAAACTCCGAAGTATCGAAGCGCTTTCACAATTATCCTCCTCATAGATTTACCATATCTGACGGACTGGAACCACTCATATCCCTCAAGAATGAATCTTATCCATTGTTCTGGATGGGAACTTTAAGGACTCCTCCTCCTTGGAGAGTTTCCACTGCTATTCTTTCTGAGCTTCTACTCCCTCAACTTCCTTTGGACAATTTCTTTGACACTTGGTCGAATTATGGATCTGTGCACTCCTTACAATATATTTTCATCCTCACTTTTATTCTCCTTATGGATGGCCCCGTACTCCTTGTGACTATCCTCCAACCGCTTCTCTGTCTCTCGGGACTAAAAATCATGTTATCCCTCAGGAGCTTTCAAGTCTGAAAACTCTATCATGCACTCCTTGCGAACGTCAATGCACTCCTTGCAGACATGAGGTTTCACTCTCTCCTTTGATCTTTTGAGTCGAGACGGACTCGGTCAAGCACTCCTTGCAGACACTATGCACCCCTTGCAATTGATCAACGAACAAAAATAATTGAAACCTATCTACTCCTTCTTCGGTGACTCATACATTCGACAAAGAAACTGCAGTCATAGATATGTGAATAAAAAAACAATAATAGAGTGCCATGAATAAACAAAATGATCTACCATTCATTTAGACAAACACATAGTGACATACTTTTGAGACAATATGTTCCTCTGTTATATTCATCTAATTGGAACTTACATACGTTCACACAATATTTCTCTTTATCTTCTAGCCCTTGGCTTACAATGGAAATCTACACACTAGATTCAACAACCTCTCCTTGACAATAATACCATGCTTTATACAAAGGGACTCTCTTGACTACTTCCCTCCAACTACTCTATGCTATCTTAATGGAATTTAATGTTATCCACTAATTAATACTTATTACAAGTCAGACAAATAAGATTGAAAGCTCCAAATATGTACTACGATCCGATCCATAAAACATAATGCATTCCCCCATCAATATTATGTGATGGCTTAGCCTCCAAACATTAAAGGTATTCATAAATAAATAAAAAAATTTAGACACCTCATTAATACATTGATATTTTTTTGAAATTCAAAATGTTTCAAAATATGTGCTAGTGCGACTAGCTATCTTCCATGCTTGTGCTTTGCTGGCGATGCTCCTGCATCATACTCCCTTGGAAGAAAAATTCATGGACTCCTTTCCATGAGCTCCTGCACCGATCTCCCATGCTTCTAGATCTCTACTTCACTGATTCAACTGGTATCTTCTGCTATTCATCCTTTCCACTTCACCAAGTACTTGAAATACGTCTTCCTTCTGGTCTTCTACCAAATCGTTGATCTATGATCTCTTCCATTTGCGGCTTCTCTGATACAGGATTATGTTTATCCCACTGGATCTTTCTTTGGTCTTGAGATCTTTCAGCCCCATCCTTCCTGTAAGGATACATGTCTACAATGTTAAATATGGGTGATATTCCCACATCTTCTGGCAGCTCAAGTTCATAATCATTCTCGCCAAATCTCCTCAAGATTTTACATGGCCCTATATTTTCCAACTTTAGCTTATTATATGCTCCCCTTAGGAATATCTCTTTCCTCAAGTGTTCTAGAACTTGATCTCCCACCTGAAATTCAATATTTCTCCTGTGTTGATCAACACTGCACTTGTATTCATTGTTTCTTTTCTTTAACCGCTCCTTGATATGATTTTTAAATTCCTGCATCTCTGCAGCAAAATCTTCGGCTCCATTGCTCCTAAACTTGCTCTGCTTCAGATCTCTTAACTATGACACTCCTCTTGGATTCATTCCATACACGATTTGAAATGGAATTTTCCCATTGCTTTTATTCACTGAGTCATTATATGAAAACTCATCTTGTGCTAGAATCTAATCCCACTGACTATGGTGTTCAGTGACCAAACTCCTCAACAAATATCCTAGCCTTCTATTCACCAGTTCGGTCTGTCCATCCTTCTGTGGATGATATACAGAACTAAAAGATAGCTATGTCGCCAAATTTTTCCACAATGTCCTCTAGAAATGACCAACAAACATGGTATCCTTGTCTAAAACTATGCTCCTAGGAAATCCATGGAGTCTCACAACCTCTCTAAAAAACAAACTTGCAACATGCATTGCATCATTGGTTTTCTAACATGGAATAAAGTGTGCCATCTTTGAAAATCTGTCTAGTACCACAAATATGGAATCACTTACTCTTTGTGTTCTTGGTAACCCCAACACAAAATCCATACTTATTTCATCCCAAGGCCTCTCTGGAATAGGAAATGGTTGGTACAACCCAGTGTTCTGATTTTTTCCTTTGGCATATTGGAAAATCTTGCAATTGTTCACAAATTTATTCACCTCTACTCTCATACCTGGACAATAATATGAACCGTTTGATTGGGAAAAGGTTTTTTCATGGCCGAAGTGTCCATCTAGACCTCCACTGTTCTTTTCCTTCAACAAATTCTCTCTCATTGGACATCTTGGTATGCATAATTGGCATCCTTTGAGAAACAACCCATCCTGAATCAGATACTCGACCCATTGGCTTCTGTCTCTAAGTATAGGATTCGCACATGCTTCATATGCTTCCCCAAAATATGGATCATTGTGGTACATCTCATTAAGGTGATCAAACCCCAAGGTTTTAACTTGAAATTCCTACAGAATCAAAATCCTCTTGCTCAATGCATCAACAACCTTGTTATCATTTCTAGAAATATATTTAATGACAAAAGTAATTTTTTCATAAACTTTATCCATTTGGCATGTATCTGGTTCAACTTTTCCTGTCTGGTTATGAATTGAAAAGCATGATTATCTCTATACAAATGATGCAGGAGCATAAGCTCAGGGAAAACGAGTTCATTCATGACTTGATCAAGGTCAAGAAAATCAAAGAAGACCTAGAGTCTCACATAAATGTAATTCCTTTATTTTCATTAAAGAGTTGGAAAATGGATAAGGATTCTATATCCTTTCCACTTGTAAAAAGATAAGATAGGGTTTGTTAATGATTAGTGAGTCACTGATGACTCGTAGGGGTCAGTTGAGTTTATTAAGGAATCTGTTCCTTAATCATAGGATCTGAAAACATATTTTTTCATTGTAAATAAATACAAGTCCKGAGTGTTGTGTTARGCAGCTAGGTTCTCTTAGAAGTTTAGCTCACAGAGTTATAGGAGATCGAAGAGGAGGAAGCTTGAATGTAGATGAAAAGGAGAAGCTCAGAATCTAATTCCTAGAGCATACGCAGAGACTCATTGCTCTGTTTTGTAAAATATCTATGGGCGAATTCAAGTTATAAAGAAGGTTTTACTACTCTGTTGAATTCAATCTCAGTATAGGTGATCATTCTATTCATCTGTATACATTGTGATATTTCTGTTATCATTTATTGAATACGATTGATTCATTAATCAATCTGAAGTATGAGTTAAGCCAATTTGCAAGGAATTGTAAGTTACAGAAAACGTTACAGTGGAGGAAGACCCTGGAGTTTAAATACAATCTGTATGTGTTAACATTTTGTTCATCTGCGTATTGATTGTTGGAATATATATATACGATCTGTCAATATTGTTTAAAGACCCCTGGCATCGAAAACAATACTGAAACGAATTGACATTTGCATTCTGTACGTATATATATACGATCTGGCAATATTGTTTAAAGACCCCTGGCATCGAAAACAATACTGAAACGAATTGACATTTGCATTCTGTATGTATCGGGGTTCATGGTGGAGAACAGAATATAACTCGAGGAGATCAGGGATTGAAGGTGTCAACTATCCTGGAGATGAGCGATTAAGATCTGAACGGAGTCCAGCAACAAAGGATAGATGGCCAGGTATCAGCGGAAGGTGAATGGGTCAATTTTCAATGCGTTTTGGGGATTTCCGTTGAGGCCACGCGTCCATCGGTGAGTGGGAATGGAAATATCATGGTAAGTATAAAAACGTTGTTAAGTTGATTTCCGTTGGGGGTAATGGTCACGGTGTATGGTTGTAAGGTGTTTATATCCTGCATAAAGTTATTCCCCTTGGGTGCTAATAAAACAAAAAGTGCTAAGTTCGCCAAATTCGGCAATAAGAATCCTGTCAAATAGAACAGAATTGCCAACCTAGTGACAGTTAGCTAAATTTATCCCTGTCAAAGAATGATGAACACCATATTCAAGAAAGATTCCAGTACAAGATAATGCCTCCATTTCTTCAAGGCTTGAATTATGGCATAGAACTCTTTGTTGTATGTGGAGTACTTATTTTTAGCTTCATTCAACTTCTCTCTAAAATACGCAATAGGTATGTTATCTTAACTCAAGACTGTTCCAATTGCAACTCCACTCATGTCACATGTTACCTGAAATGTCTTTTTGAAATTCGGCAAAACCAAAATCGGTTTTTCAGTTATATTCTCCTTCAATATGTTGAAACTCCTCGCAGCCTCTTCTGTCCATTTGAAAGATTTTTGAATTTTCTTTACTGTATCCATCATTTTATCACTAATCCCACTAAAATTTCTGATGAACTTCTGATAGAAACTTGCTAACCCATGGAAGCTTCTTACCTCAAATATATTCTTCGTTGATGACCATTCTCTGATTGCTTTCACCTTTTCGAGATCCATCTTCAACTCATTTGAAGAAATCACAAAACTCAAATATATGAGCTCTGTCTTCATGAAAGAGGACTTCTTTAGATTAATCAACAACTTCTCTTGTTGCAACCTCCTCATCACCAATGTTAAATGTCTCAAGTTCTCCTCCTTAGTCTTGCTAAATACTAGTATATCATCCAGATACATGATTATAAACTTACCAATGAAATATTTTATCACTTCATTCATCAGTCTCATAAAAGTACTCGGGTCATTTGTTAATCCAAAAGGAATAACAAGCCATTCATATAACCTCTCATTCATCTTGAATGTTTTTTTCCATTCATCACCTTCCCTCATTATGATATGGTGATATCCACTTTTCAAATATATTTTTGAAAAATAGTTGTCTCCACTCAGGTAATCTGTCAAGTCATCCATCTTTGGTAATGGAAATATGTATCTGATGGTAATATTTTTTATGGCCCTCGAGTCCGTACACATTATCCATCCTCCATCCTTCTTTGGGCTTAATACTGTTGGTACTGCACATGGAATCAAGCTTTCTCTGACCAATCCTCGGTCTCTTGAGGTGTCAACCTATACACTTCTTTATTCGATGGGCTTGCTCCTGGTATCAAGTCAATGTGATGATTGATGATCCTAATAGGCACTAATGAGTTTGGAAACTCATCCACTACAATTTCAGCAAAATTCTCTAACAGTTCCTGAACTTCCTCGGGAAAATATCCCAGTGAAGTACTGGTAAGGATAACTCTCAACTTCCTCACTACAACAAAATGCATCTCTTGTTCCTTCTTCACTTCCTTGAGGAGTTCCTTCCCACCCACAAGAATTATGCCCGTGCTGACTTCATCCTTCACCTTCTTTTCCTCAATTGGAAGCAACATGTGCGTTCTACCATTCTTCTCTAAGGCGTATGTATTCCTCCTCCCATCATGAATACAATTTATGTCATACTGCCAAGGTCTTCCCAAAAAAACATGACAGGCATCCATGGGAATCACGTCACACACAATTTCATCTCTATATTCTCCTATTTTAAATTCAACCTGTCATTGTAGAGTGATTGTTACCTGATGGCATTTCTACAACCATGAGACTTTGTATGACATCATATGTGTAGTCGTCTCCATTCCTAGATTCTCCACCATCTTCGTTGAAACTAAGTTGTCAGTTCTCCCACTGTCAATTATCACCCTGCAAACTTTGTCCCTCATTTTTCTAGTTGTCCTGAACAAATTGTTCCGCTGTGCTGGATTTTCAGGTTCTGGCTCTTGCTTCAAAAGGACCTTCTTCATCATCATATATATTCCATCCTCTGCGCCTTCTGCCTCATCATATTTCCTCTGCACCTCTGATATGTGAGCTTCTCCTTCTCCTTTCTTCCTCTCAGGACAATCCCAAGACATATGTCATGTTTTCACACAGGCATAACATATTACTTCTCCTCCTATGCCCCTTCTTCTTCCTTTGGGAAAATAGATTCTACCACCACTATGTCTTCCTCGGGAACTTTCTCCTCTCTCAGACTAGATTTGTGTCTTATCCGCCTCATATTTGGGCTTCTGTGATTTATCCTGGGCAGCTCCTTTGCCTCTATTCAAGTTTAGACCTCTGTTTTATTGACTATGCTTCCTGACCAACTTCTCTTCTGCCTTCAACGCCATATGATACACGTCCTCTACTGTCCTAACTATAGCCATGATGATCTCATCCAGACTATCATATCTCATGCCATTAATGTATCTAGCAACCTTCTATTCGTCCCTCTCTCTCTGTCCAGCTCTAATGTTCAATTTGTATAATTCTTTTGTCTACTCCTTCACAGTCAATCCTCTCTGTCTCAGGTTTTGCATCCTCTTGAACAAACTTATCTGGTAATCCTTGGAAATGAATTTCTCTTTTAGCTTCACTATGATTCGATCCCAACTCTTGATATTTTGTTTTCCCTTGCCCCTCTTGTCGGCCTGCAGTTCATCGCACAATAATTTTGCATGTCCTTTTAATCTAGTGACATCATGCTTTACCTTTTTCTCCTCTTCAACATTCTCATAGTTGAAATACTTATCCATTTCTTGTGTCTAGTCAAGAAACTCTTTAGCATCCAAATTTCTTGCATACATAGGGATTTCAATATTCTCTCTGTCACCCAATTTGACAACTGCTCTCAACAAGCGTTTTTCCACCGCATCCTCAGCTACAACTCCTTCAACTTCTACTTATTCCACTTCTGCCTCGCTGATGTTTCCAGCATCAAGCGCTCTCCTTTGTAATGTATCCATGGAATCCAGCCTCACACAAAGTTCTCTCATCTCCCTTTTCATAGCTCTGTTGGCTACTGGTGGGTCAACACATATTCTAGGTGGCATTGTGCTGACGCTTCTGATATATCTCCTCTTGATATAAGTTTTACTCCTCTCCCTACATAAGTCAATTTTGTACTTGGCTCTGATACCACTTGACATCAACCTCCCATCCAAAGGGATCATTCGACCTCCCGGTCTTGGATCATTTGGAATACTGAGTCAGAGCGACTCCTTAGGTCCCTAGGGGCACCCAAAATAACTCTACCTACACACACATAGGTCTCTTCCTTAAGTGACCATAAATATGAACATGTGTCTAACTTTTTGCAACTCAGGCTTCAAGGATATTCTGAATCCTTCCCTTAACTTCTCCCGAAGTTCTCTCCTCCGAGGTCTCGAACTCTTTCCATGCGTCTCCTCAGATCCGCTGGCCCCCACAAGGGTTCAGGTTTTAGGACTTCGCGAAACTCTAGGATTCTCACTTTGGACCTCCGGGTTTTTGATTCCCAAACTTCCTAATCTACTACCACGTGCTCTTATGCGATCAATGGTCGATATTGAATCACGACTTTGGACTTCATGACTCTGCCTTCGTTGAGTTCTGAACTTATTAAACTCCAAAGTATCAAAGCGCTTTCATAATTATCCTCCTCATAGGTTTACCAGATATGATGGTCTGGAACCACTCGTCTCCCTCAGGAACGAATCTTATCCATTGTCCTAGATGGGAACTTCAAGGACTCCTCCTCATTGGAGAGTTTTCACCACTATCCTCTTAAGCTTCTACTCCCTCAACTTCCTCTGGACAATTTCTTCGACGCTTGGTCGAATTATGGATCTGTGCACTCCTGGAAATAGATTTTCATCCTCAACTTTGCTTCTCCTTCTAGATGGCCCCACACTCCTTGCGACTGTTCTCCAACCGCTTCTCTGTCTCTCGGGACTGAAAATCACTTCATCCCTCTTGAGATTTCAAGTCTGAAAACTCTTTCACGCACTCCTTGTAGACATGAGGTTTCACTCTCTCCTCTGAGATTTTGATTTGAGACGGACTCGGTCACACACTCCTTGTGGACACTATGCACCCCTTGAAATCTATCAACGAAGAGAAACAATTGAAACCTATCTACTCCTTCTTTTGTGACTCATACATTCGACAAAGAAAATGCAGTCATAGATATGTGAATAAAAAAAACCAACAAAGTGTTGTGAATAAACAAAATGATCTACCATTCATTCAGATAAACACATAGTGACATACATTTGGGACAATATGTTCCTATGTTATATTCATTTAATTGGAATTTACATACGTTCACACAATATTTCTCTGTATTTCCTAGCCGTTGGCTTACAATGGAAATCTACACACTAGATTCTACAACCTCTCCTCAACAATCATACCATGATTTATACAAAGGGACTCTCTTTAGTTCTTCCCTCCAACTACTCTACTCTATCGTAATGGAATTGAATGCTATCAACTACTTTATACTTATTACAAGCCAGATAGATAAAAGTGCAAGCTCCAAATATGTACTGCAACCTGATACATAAAACAAAATACATTCTGTTAGCACTAGAATTCACCTTTGGATTGCGTCAAAGGTAAGCCCAGTACCCATCAGAGTTTTATGTCATAGGTTGGTTATAGAAAGATCAAATGGGGACAGTCTCAAGAAAATATCGTCTTAACTCAGAAAAATGGACTGGTATGCACAAGTAGGCAAGGTATTAGTTTATAGGTTATAGTAAAGGTGAGTAGGAGGAACACTTTGGTGAGAAAAATGTAGAGGTCTGTTGTGGACATCAAGTCTTCCATCAGCCGAGGAGGAAAACTTGAACACAATATCTTCTTGAATTCAAATCTCAAAGAAACTGAAAGGAATTATAACAACACTATAATCAAACATTCATCATAACATCGTCATAATAATTCACGTGAATCAGTCAATCATGAACCCTTTCAATATTAGAGGGAAGCAAGAGGGAGCAAGAAAGTTGACTGTCATTAAACAAGAAGTATCAGACTACAACGCATATCCAGAGAACCAGAAGCTTCATTTAAAACTTTACAATACAGGAGCTTTTCTCTACCATCGACCATAACAAAATATCAAAACTGAGTACTTATACTCAAAACAGTTGCCACCACTAGAAATGTGACCTGGCCACTACAATCAAATCTTTGCATCTGCATATTCTTATGTCAGTATGCACTTGCATTCTTCTGTCAGACACGATCTTAGATCAGTATGGGCTTTGTGGGAGAATCTGTTGACAGAGGAACTTTCGGCTGACAGTCTACCTCCACGGCCATCTCTTCCATGATTTCCATTTATAAGGTGTGACAAGGTTTCAACAACCACCCACATTCCCATTAACTACTTTCATAGGGATTCGGATGGATCCTGACACACATGAATGCTTTAGGAGAAGCTTACTATTCTTCTGAGTCAATCCTAGTGCCTAAAGAATAGGCAGATCTTTCGATGATACCAAGACGAGCACTTTCGACCTTTGGCACATCTCCTCTCCATCAATCCACCTGACCGCGGGCCATGAAATTACACATATCCCCTATGAAATTTTGGGATCTCTCATTTTGAGAGTCTTCACTCCCCTTGATTTCAAATATTTCGATGCTCGATCCCGCGAAATGATCCATTTAGATCGACGGTAATATTTTCTTTGAATTTGATGGCCATGATCATTTCCTTGAACAATTTTAGTCGCCTGTTTTTCAACATGTGCTTTCCCTTTCTTCATGTCCCTACTTCCATATGACCGTGGTCCATGATCGTGGGCCCAATTCCCAGGCGCCTCACGATTTCGCGCTTCGTGAATTCATGTTTCGCGACTTCATGTCGTGCTCCATGTTCAAACCTTCGAGTCACGAAATCATGATTTCTCGAATTAGATGCCATGCGTCTCCACTGGATCGGATGACCCAAATGAATATCGACATTTTAAGACTTGACATTTTGGGACTCAGGAAATCTGCACACTCCTTACTTCGGTTTTTCCCGAAATGACTTTCTCCATGGTTTGGATCTGGTGCCACACGTCCTGCTAGATCAGATAGCTCCTGCTGATTTCGGGTTTTGGGGATTCAAATATTTTACAAGCAACTTCAACAACATTCTAAACTCCTGATTCCCGTGCTTATAATTTTTCGTTGATATCTGAACTTCGAAATGAAATTTCTTGTGCCAAACTAAACTTGCTCACTCACTTTATTCAAGTCTATATCAAACCGCTCTAGGTGTTGCGCTTGTTCTTATCGCTGCAACCTCTATAAATAAGTACTTGGATGGCTGACTGAGGGCTCAGGAAGGAAAAAGGATTAGTGACATAGATAAGGAGAGAGAAGTGATCGAACTCATAGAAAACATAAAGGCTTAGGGTTGACACCTCTCAGGCAAGAAAAAGAAGAAAACTATAAGCCAAAAGGAAAAACATTATGATTGGGTCTGCAAAAGGAGGAGAGACAGGCAAAATTACAGACTTAACAAAAAACCCCATATTCACAAGACTCTGACAAGTTTATGTGATAGCATTTGTCTCCACAGGGGATGGCATGCTCCCTGCAAGCTACGAAGAACAAGTAGTTACAGTGCCTTATATTTGGGTTATGGAGTCTCCTATTAAAAGAAAAATAAACATAAAATAGGAACGGTATTTACAATGGTGGGATTCCGACTGTGGCTTTAAACAAAATTCTTTTTCAGGAAGTGCCCATTTACAAGGCCACTAAAAACTTCGTCACCCTCTAAATTCTGCAACCTATAAGTATTATTTGAAAGTGTCAAAATTTTTGAAGGGTCCAATCCAAAGGGCTTCAAGTTTACCATGCTTTCCCTTGTCCTATCTGGGTGCATCCCATTTGAGTACTAGATCCCCTAGCTGGAAACCATCGTTACTGCTTTTCCTATCAAAGGGATGCTTTATTTTCTGCTGACGGTCATGTGCTCTATCCATCACCTTCTCTCTAGTTTGTTGGAATTCTACCAGCTGATGAATTCTTCTAATCACATCGTCAGGTTCTCCCTAGTAGTCTTGGAATAATTTTTCCATTGGCAAGGCGAGTTGAGAAGGAAAGATGGCTTCAACTCCATACACAAGATGAAAAGGAGAGGCATGAAGAAACCTCTTTGTTTTCACTCTATCATCCCATAGAGCAAATTTGAACTTTGAATACCATGATTTCTTGTTGTCCTCTAACAATATTTTGATGATCTTTATCAGTCTTTTGTTAGAGGACTCTGCTAAACCATTTCCTTGGGGATAGTAGGGGGTTGAGTGAATCAATGAAATTCCAATTCCAAACTACTCACAAAACTAGATTAATGGCTCGGCCTTGAAGGATGTAGCGTTATCAGTGACAATCCTTTTCGGACAACCAAACCTTGCTATAATATCTTCAATAAAGCCAATGATTACTTTGTGAGAAGCATTCCTTGTGGGGATAGATTCTATCCATTTGGTGAAGTAATCGGTGGCAGTCAATCTCCATCTATGATGACCACTCGAAGGAGGATGAATCTCCCCAATAAAGTCTATGCCCCACTACTGAAAGGGTACTAAAGTTGCTACAGGCTTCAATGGCAGAGACTTGAGTTGCTTCTTCCTAAAGAATTTATGACATTTGATGCAAGCCTTGATTTTTGCACAGACATCAGTGAACAAAGTAGGCCAGAAGTACCCAACCCTGAGAATTTTGTAGGCTTTGGTTCTCCATAAGTGATGCCCCCCACATAGAATGTCATGAAAATCAAACATAATCCTTTGGGCCTCCTGTGGGTCTAAACATCTCAGAAGAACACCTAGAGGGTCTTTCCAATACAATACCTGGTCAATAAGGAAATATTTAATTTCTTTGAGCTTTAAATCTCTTGCCTTTCATTTTTTCCCATACCATCAGGGGGATTTAACTCTTGCACGAAATATATAATGTCTTTGTACCATGCACATTCTGCCAACGGAGGGATGTCCTAAGAAATTTTATCAAACAACTCAGCTTGTTGATTTTCTGAGCAAGTGTTGATGAAGTTAACCCCCAAAGATTTACAATTAGATTCATCCAACAACTTGTCTAAACCTTGGCCTTTAACTATTTTGGTGGGTTTTATTTCCATATCGAATTCAAGGATTTGGGAAATCCACTTGCTCCTTCTCCCATCTATGTCATGATGAATGTGAATATCCTTCATAGAAGCTGAAGGAACATATGCAATGATTTTTGAAAGCAGAGCATAGATTCTAAAATATTTGACGGATTTCACCAAAGTGTAGGCCTACTTCTCCATGATGTCATATCTGACCTCTGTTGAAAAAAGAAATAGGCTACTCCAGCCTTGCATCATTCTTTTGTAGTAAAACAACGACCACTGTTCAAATGAAGCAAAGGAAAAAATCAGAAAAACCTTGGAATAATCAGGACTGATTAGCACAAGTGCTTCAGTCAGTGCCTTCTTGATTTGGTTGAAGGATTCCCTGGACTCGGCAATCCATTTTACTTCATTCCCTTTCTTGAGCATGGTTGTGATATGCTTCAGCAATTCAACAAAATTTGAAACAAACCTTCTCATAAAATTGATTTTGCCCAGGAAGGACTGCACTTCTTTCTTGGATCTGGGAAGTGATAAGGCTTGAACAGCTTCTACCCTGTTTTAATCAATCCTGACCCCCTCAACTGATACAATGTGTCCTAAATTTTTTTATTCCTGCATGGAAAATAAAGACTTCTTGGGATTTAGGGAGAGACCAAACCTTATGCATTTCGAGAAGACCTTTGTTAAATGTTGACAATGTTCTTTATCAGATTTGGAGAAGATTGTTATGTCATCTAGATAGATGACCACACATTTATCTCTTTCTCCAATGAAGTCGATGTCCATGGCTCCTTGGAAGGTTGCTCCTGCATTCATCAATCCAAAGGGAATTTTGGCATACATGAATGTGCCCCTAGGAGTGGTGAAGGCTGTCTTTTCTCTGTATTCAAGCAAGACAGATATCTGATTGTAGCCAGAAAAGCCATCAATCATGGAGATCCTAGATGCTCCTGTCACCCTCTGCAATATGTGTTCCATCTTTGGCAAAGGGTAATTGTCCTTCTTAGATATTCTTTTCAGATTCCTGAAATCAACACAGAGTCTGATTTCTCTGCTCTTTTTCCTTACTAGAACCAAATTGGCCACCCATTCAGAATATCTCAAAGGAACAATGATTTGGGCATCCAACATCTTCTTTACCTCCATTTCCATAATAGGTAGCATCATAGGATTTATTTGTCTTAATTTCTTCCTAAATGGTTTGGCCTCCTCTTTCAATGGGATCTTATGCTCAATGATGGTTGTGTTGTATGTTTTGAGGTATTCATAGGTCCAGGAAAACACATCAACAAATTCTTTTAAAAACTCAGTATACTCAACTCTCTTCTCCCTTGACAGGTTTCTTGATAACTTGACAAAATTTGGATCCTCCTATGTACCAATATTGCATTAAGCTACATCAACACCCTCAGTTGGGCCTTTAAACTTTACTGCCACGTCCTTCCCATTGAAAAATATTTCTAAAGGAACTAGTCCTTTTGCAATGTGGTTTCTAGGAAGCTGAACAACATGGTGATTATAAATTTTATTTAAAAATACATCAACATGAGGGTCACCTTCAGAATCATGATCCTGATCAATGTGTAATGCAGAGAACTCATCAACAGACTGAAGAAATTTTCTGATCTCAAGATCATCATTGAACACCTTCCAATGCTTGATATTGCCAGGTACAGAGGGCCTATATCTTACCTCGACATCATACCTGATCTTAGGTGGTAATGGGATTTTGAAATGGCTCACTGAGACAACCAAATAATCATCCATAGTATTCTCCTCTCTTGGAACAAATCAAATGTTGAAGGCTAAGAAGAAATTGTCAATTAGGTCCCATACCCCATTTATGTAAGTATTAACCCTAGGGTGCTTGGCTTGATAAATATTTTTGACCCGATGAACAATTAGTTCAACATCTCCAATTATTGCTATCACTTTGATCCCCATGTCTTTCGCAGCCCTTAAACCCAAAAGAAGAGCCTCATACTTTGCCACATTGTTAGTAGCTTCAAATTCTAGTTTATAGGAAAAAGTTATAGCATCTTGACAAGGTGACATAAAGACCACTCCAACACCATCACCTTCCTTAGAAGAGGCTCCATCGAGGAACATATCCCACACAAAAGTAGTTGGGGGAGGTATTTCACGAAAGGAAATGGGTTGCTTTCTGATTTCAAGAGGAGCTTCAGAAGCATCTGCAAGCTGCAATATGATGAATCCTAAGTTAGTGTCCAAAGAAAAATAGGATGGTTGATGGGGTTTTCTTCATCACTGATGATTTATGTGAGCTGCGCTTCCTTGTAAAGTCTCCTTTGTTCACCCCCTAACATAGGAATGGTGGCATATGAAAGGTCCATCTGCAAGGTTCCCCCTAGTCTCTTTATCCAAGATCTAGATAGGAGCATTTTGAACTTAGGGGAAACATCAACCACTACGATATCCATGACTATTCTCTTTATTGATAGCTAGAACAAGGACACAGCCATGTATTTGATAACCCCAAGGCACTTCACCTTCCTAGAATCGAAAGAGTACAGGTCGTGGTAGGTTTTTGCGACTTCCAACCTGAGTTCTTCCATGACAATATTAGGCATAAGATTATGGGATGCCCCTAAATCCATCAAGCAATTATGCAACACCTTATTATGGATGTTCAATGAAGTGTATAAGGGAGGGGAGGAATCATCTCTATCTTCTACCAACGGTCCTAATATGACAACTGGCCTTTCATCTTGCAAATGGACTGAGTCTGTGGGATGAGACGTAGGTTCAGACTGCAATAATTTAGAGAGGCTCCTTTTGAAATCTTCAATCTTCACCGGTTTAGAAAGAGGTACAGGGATTCTAAGATTTTGAATTTCATGCTCAAAATTGAAAAAGGGAGGGGGCTTCAGAATTTCCTTCACTTCTGGAAAAGGAACTTTAATTACTGGAGAGGGTGCTTGTGCCTTCTTGTCTTTGTTGTTGTCTACGACATTTTTGGCAGGCTTCTCTGCTCGGGTGCTGCTGGTCTTTTTCCCCTTGCTCAAATCATTTAATTGACTATCCATGAGAGACTCTTCATATGCAGTTTGGGTTAAATGAGGAAATGATGAGGTGTCCCCAAGATAATTAATTTCATTGTCAATCTCTTCCTCCTCTCCTTCTTTGTCAGTAACAAGGTTATTTTGGAGATGAGCCTAAACTTTCTGGTCATCTCTATCTATGTTTCTTTGATCTCTTTGGATGGTTTGAGGGGCATTAGTAGGTCTCCTAAAGTTAAATTTTTTATCATTATTTGGGGGATTACTATAGCTCATCCTTCCTTCCAATTAGACCCTTTCCATTCTAGAAGAAAGAGACTTTAGTAGTTTGGTTACTTCATCCATTTGAGGGGGGGCAACAAAAGAACTAGAAGTTGGACCTTCAGACATACCTTTTCTTTTGTCCCTATCAACCTTACTCCTAAGCTTATCAACTACCAGTATATTATATTCTACTTCAATGGCTGCATTTTGCATATGAGCCAAGGAGGTAGCTCTTCTTTCTCTCAACCGGAGGAAACAGTCAGGGTCGAAAGCACTAGCATAAGTCATTTTGGCAGAGTGTTCTGTAGGTTTAACTTCAACAGGAATATTTTTATACATCTTATTAAATATCTTTGATAAGTCTGAAACATATTCCCCTTCTTCTCTTTTAAGTGCCCCGAATTCTGTAATGTAATAAAGGAGATCTCTTTTATTCCCCCAATTCCTTAAGAATGAATCATCCAGAGAAGAAATATCGTCAATAGATCTAGGAGGCAAATCCTTAAACCAATCCCTAACATCACCATCCAGGCTCTATAAAAAACTCTCATCCACACATCTTCATTTTTGATGGCCTGGATTTCTGCAAATCTATAAAAGGATGCAAGGTGTTATTCTACCGTTACATCTCCTTCTCCTGTGAACTACGAAATATGCTTAAGGTAGTCTGTGGCTAGGAGAGATTCATAGGTTGAGGTAAAACTAGAGGGGTGTATCTAGCAACCAATATCTCAACCATCCTATTTCTAGGAGGATTAGCACCCACCATTTTGACACAAACTGGAGGAGAACCAAGAGGAGATGGAGTTTGGGAAGGGGAGACTGGAGGTGTGCTTCTGGGAACAAAGGGAAACAACTGAGGATGTGGAGAAAAGGCCTCAGGGCTCGAGGGAATAAAGGTTTCCCTCCCTATAAAATAAGAAAATGTAATAGGAGGAGGAGTAGTGAAACTGGGAGAGGGGAAATTAGCAAGAAAACTCCCAAAATTTAAACTTCTAGAAGCTCCAACAGATGGTGTAATAGGAAAATGAAAGACGACTACTAGAGTTTCTATAGGAGGATAGTGAAAATCATAAGAAATACCTGGTTCAACAACAGAAGTGCCTTCCTGATGGTTCGATCGTTTTCTGATAATTTTCTCTGGGTCAGCTTCAGGTGTTGCTAAAGGAAGTTGTGGAGTAGACCTCATGTGTCTGCCTCTAGAAGCCACAAATGAAACCATAGAGTCATACCATTGGAGTCGCCAGGTGCATAGTTTCAATATTCAATGTTCCGAGTTCTGATGCACCTTCAAAACCAATAATATTTGTTGTTCAATCCCAGTGAAAATATTAAATTCGTCCTCGACAACGATGCCATAAATGTTAGCACTAGAAGTCACCTCTGGATTGCATTGAAGGTAAGCCCGGTACCCATCATAGTTTTATGTCATAGGTTGGTTATAAAAAGGTTAAATGGGCACATTCTCAAGAAAATATCGTGTTAACTAAGAAAACTAGACTGGTATGCACAAGCAGGCAAGGTCTTAATTTAACTTCAGTTAGTAGGTTATAGTAAAGGTGAGTAGGAGAAGGACTTTGGTGAGAAAAATGTAGAGGTTTGTTGCAGACATAAGGTCTTCTAGCAGCCCAGGAGGAAAACTTAAACACAATATCTTCTTGAATTTAAATCTCAAATAAACTGAAAGGAATTATAACAACACTATAATCAAACATTCATCATAACACAATCATAATAATTCACGTGAATCAGTCAATCATGAACCCTTTTAGTATCAGAGGGAAGCAATAGGGAGAAATAAAGTTGACTGTCATTAAACAAGAAGTCTTAGACTACAACGCATACCCATAGAACTAGAAGATTCATTTAAAACTTTACAATATGAGAGATTTACTCTACCATCGATCATAACACAATATCAAAACTGAGTACTTATACTTAGAATAGTTGCCACCACCAGAAATGTGACCTGGCCACTACAATCAAAGCTTTGCATCTGCATCTTCTTCTGTCAGTCTGCACTTGCATTCTTCTGTCAGACGTGATCTCAGATCAGTATGGGATTTGCAATAGAATCTGTTGATAGGGGAACTTTCGGCTGACAGTCTTCCTCCATGGACAACTCTTCCATGATTTCCATTTATGGGCTGAGATGAGGTTTCAACAACCTCCCCCATTTCCATTAACTACTTTCATAGGGATCGGGATGGATCCTGACACATGATCATTTCCATATCCTGAGCCACGATCATTTCCATATAATCGCGAGTTGTGATCATGGGCCCAATTCCCAAGCACCTTGCGATTTTGTGTTTCTCGACTTCGTGTCGTGCTCCATGATCAAACCTTCGAGTCGCAAAATCACGATTTCTCGAATCAGATGCCATGAGTCTCTACTGGATCGGACTACCTAGATGAATATTGACATTTAGGGACCTTGACATTTCGGGACTCGGGAAATCTGCGCACTTGTTACTTCGGTTTTTCCCGAAATGACTTTCTCCGTGGTTCAGATCTGGTGCCACGTGTCATTCTGGATCAAACGAATCCTGCTGATTCTGGGTTTCGAGGATTCAGATATTTTACAAGAAACTTCAAAAACATTTCGAACTCCCAATTCCCGCGCTTATAATTTACCGTTGATATCTGAACTTCGAAATGAAATTTCCTCCACCAAACTGAACTTGCTCACTCTCTTGATTCAAGTCTATATCAGACTTCCCTAAGTGATGCACATGTGATTATGGCTCCGACCTCTGTAAATAAGTACTTGGATGACTGACTGAGGGCTCAGGAAGGAAAAAGGATCAGTGACAGAGACAAGGAGAGAGAAGTGATCGACCTTAGAGAAAAACTAAAGTCTTAGGGTCGACACCTCTCAGGTAGGAAAAATAATAAAACTATAAGCCGAAAGGAAAAACTTTATGATTGGGTCTGCAAAAGGAGGAGAGATAGGAAAAATTACAGAATCAGGAAAAAACCCCAGATTCACAAGACTTTGACAAGTTTATGTGATAACACATTCCCCGATCAATATTATGTGATGGCTCAGCCTCCAAACATTAAAGATATTCATAAATCAAAAGGTTTTGTCAGACACCTCATTAATACATTGATTATTTTTTTTAAATTCAAAATGTTTCAAAATATGCGCTAGTGCGCTCAACTATCTTCCAAGCTTGTTCTTTGCTGGCGATGCTCCTGCATCACAATGATAAAAGGTTAAGCCGGAAATTTGAAAAGGATATGCATAATGAATTTGAAATGTCATTAGTCAGAGAACTATCCTTCTTTCTGGTTCTTCAGATACATCAAAGCAACCAAGGAATTTTTATTTCTCAAACTAAGTATATCATAGAAATGCTAAAAAGGTTCGGAATGGAATATTGCAAACCAGTTACCACTCCTATGTAAACCAGTTGCAAGTTGAGCAAAGTTGATGATTCAAAGTCTACAGACCAGAGGAAATATGGGTCAATGATTGGTAGCGTACTTTATGTGACAACATCTAGACCAGATGTAATGCAAGAAGTTGAACATGTAGCACGATTTCAAGCAACACCAAAGGAATCACATGTATTAGTAGTGAAGAGGATTTCAGATATATCAAGGGAAGATAAGAGTTTGGATTTTGGTATCCAAAAGGAAAGGATATATCACTTATTTCCTACACAAGTGTTGATTGGGTAGGTTGCATTGATGAACGACGAAGCACTAGTGGAACAACGTTCTACTTGGGTGAGTGTTTAGTATCATGGCTAAGCAAGAAAAAATCATCAATATCCTTATCTACAACCGAGGCAGAGTATATTGGAGCAACAACATGTTGTACACATGTTATATGGATGAAAATAACTCTGACAAATATACAAGTTGAGTATGAATAGCCCATTCCAATCTATTGTGATAATACAAGAACCATCAGTATCTCAAAGAATGTGGTGATGCACTCCAAGACGAAGCACATTCCAATCAAGTATCACTTTCTACAAGAACAATTTGCAGAGAAGAACATCAGAGTTGAATATGTGGGCACAAAAGAACAAGTGTCAGACATCTTTAAAAAACCACTTGCAAGAGAATCCTTTGAGTATCTTCGCCAAAGACTCAGAGTAATTTCTAATACAAAATTAATTCTTTTGAATGATTATCTTACATGTCTTATATTTACACAAGGAATCACCATAAAGAGGACATATCAGGTTGGGAGATCAGTTTTAGGAAGAGTTTAGGCAGGGGGAGTATTCCCAAGGACAATTCAGTTAGGGGGAGCTACCTTGAATGGAAAGATACCTTTTCCATTGATAACAAAGGGGGAGAGATTTATCAGACGTAGAGAACATTGGAATGGTTCTAGGGGGAGTGATGGTCACATGGGAAGAATGAGTGATATGACTTAAGTATTGCATGACATGACCTCAGTATTGCATCAGAGCTCAATATTCCATCAGAGTGTTGCCATCAATGCCAAAGGGGGAGATTGTTAATTAATTGGGTTGGTTTTCATTGATGTCAACCCTTGAAGAAAGTTCGGAAGCATAAAGGTTTGGGCAATGGACCCAAGTTTGTTTGATGGATAATGGTATGAGTTTTGATATATTTGCAAGTAAGACTATACTATATGGATAGTACTTGTCATTCAATTTCTGGTGGTATGTGGAAGGTCACATAACTCCCCACGGTTAGAGAGTTATGGCCATGTGAAGTTGGAGAACCCTCATGAGTCATCTAAAAGCCGCAAAAGGTCAAAATAGTCAAAGTTTTTGGAAAGAAGAAATTATTTAAATAATAAAGTGAAGTGATGAGTGTACTATAAGTCAAAGATAATGCAAAAGAAATTATTTAAATAATAAAGTTAATGGAGAAATTACTAAGTGGACAAGTGGTTAGAAGTGGGTTAACCCTAAAATAAAGAAAGTGGGTTAATATGGTTAAAAGGTAACCCCTTGATGAAGTTACAAGAAAGTATAAATAAGAGGCTGTTAAATTAAATATTAGTTTATAATGGTCAATTAGAAATTAGACTTAGGCATTAATAAAGTCAAAGTGAAATTAGGTTAATTTATTTGATTTTAGGTCAGATATTTGCTTTTAGGTTATATTTTCACTTTATCCCACATTCATAAAGTGGTTTGACTCTACTTGATTGTAACCTATATAAGAAAGCTATTTTCTCTCTTATTTCATTCATTGAATAAAAACAGATAACCTTATTCAAGTTATCTTGGTTTCTGTGTGTGCTCGATTTCCGTTACATGGTATCAGAGCGAGTTTAGGGCCATGGAGTCTGGGAGCCCGTGAAGACCTAGGGACTTCTGCCGACAGTGACAGATCGAGGGATCTCTAGCGTAGAAAACTCAAGGAGCCGAAAGGGTTTCGGATCAGCCGAAGCCGGGTTCATTTGATTTTTCGGTTTTAAAAGCCAGATTGCAGGTATTTTGCCATTATTTATCTGCTAAGTTCATTATTTTACGATCATCTATGGCTACATTGACCAACATCATGTTGGAAGGAAACCAAAAGTTCTCTGGGAAGAACTACAATACCTGGAAGCAATGCATGTTGGCCATTTTTGCATACCGATGCTTGTCAGATGTTGTTCTAGGCTCAAGTCCTCGTCCCACGATTGCAGGTAAAGACCAAGATAAGTTTGATGGACAAGATAGAGAGGCCGTGATGCTGATCAAATTGTTCATGACAGATGAGATGCTACCTGAGGTTCAGAATGGGAAGACTGCTGCAGTGATCTAGAAACAGTTGAAAGAGACCCATGATATTTCAGATAAGGGTCGAGCATTATTTTTAAAGAATATATTGTTCTCAATCAAGATGAGTGAGGGTGCCTCTCTCCAAGAGCACTTACTCAAGATCAAGGACATCTGGGAGTAGTTGGAGGCCATTGGTCGAAAGATGGAAGAAGAGGACATGGTGGTGATCACGCTGAATAGCTTGCCAGGGTCCTACGAGCACTTCATTGAGACCCTGAACATCACAGCTACAGATGTTGACCTGAATTTTGGAGAGCTATCAATAAGATATTGCAATAGGACAGGTGGAAGAAGAAGTTTGGGAGCAACAGCGAGACAGAGGGTTCAAAGCAGGCCTTTGGGCCTTTGCAGCCAAAGCTAAAGTCAAAGGAAAATGGACAAGGAAACCTGGTCTAGGCAATGATGAGGATGCCACCAAAAGCCTGAAGACCATCACTTGTCATTACTGTGGCAAGATTGGCCATATGAAGAAGCACTGTAGAAAGTGGTTGGCAGATCAGAAGCACAACCACAGAGGGTCTCAGCAGAAGGCCCATGTCACAGAGCACACGGAGGAGAAGGAGGGAACCTTCTATGCCTTTATGGCCGGTACACAACAAGATCAGTCCAAGTCATTTGCTTGGTTTGTTGATTTAGGCGCATCTAGGCATTTCACCAATCAAAAATATTGGTTCACAGAGTTTACACCTAGTCCATCCAAAGACTCGGTGATCTTCAGTGGAGGCGAGGAGTATAATATAGTCAGGAAGTGGAATGCTCAGATTTCCTTCGGAGGAAAGATGCTTATGTTTCTCAATGTCCACTATGTGCCAGGTATGGAGCTTAATCTACTCTCAGTTAGTCAGATTATGAGGCACTCTCCTCACTTGGATGTCAACTTTAGCAATCACAAGTGCTATATCGTTGACATGAATACCAAGAAGATCGTTGCTCTTGGTGTGGAGGACCATGGTCTATTCAGATTGGTGGATATTGGGCAGGGTAGAGAGCCTGTATTGGCAGAGAAGAGTGCATCAGACATATTCACACTATGAAATCAGAGGTATGGGCACCTCAATTTTAACTACCTCTCTCAGTTGGCACAAGAGAAACTGGTAGATGGACTTCCAGACATTCAACAGAAGATTCAGGGAGTTTGTGGAGCTTGCCAGGCAGGGAAGCAACATTGAGTGCCATTTGATGAAGGACAAGATTGGAGAGTGCAGAGGGTCCTTTAGCTGGTTCATGTAGACGTATGTGGACAAATGAACATGACATCAATCACCGGTGCCAGGTATTTCCTTCTGTTTGTTGATGATTTCAGTAGGAAAATGTGGGTGCATTTTTTGAAGTTGAAGTCTGACGTGTTTAAAGAATTTCAAAAATTTAAAGCATTAGTCGAGAATGAGTCAGGTTTTCATATTACCTCTCTTAGATCTGATAATGGTGGAGAATTCTGCTCCAAAGAATTCAATAATTTTTGTGCTAAACATGGGATCAAGAGACAATACACCATACCCTATACTCCACAACAAAATTGGGTGGTTGAAATGAGAAACCGCACTATCATAGAGATGTCCATATGTATGTTGCAGAATAGGTGTGTTCCTAATAGGTTTTGGGCAGAGGCATTGTTCACATCAGTGTACTTACTGAATAGATCTCCCACGATGGTGGTAAAGTAGAAGACTCTAGAGGAAGCATGGTCTATGAGAAAGCCCAAAGTAAGTCACTTGAAGATCTTTGGTTCTACTGCTTACACTTGGATTCCAGCTGCAAAACGAACCAAGTTAGATCCGAAGAGTAAGAAGATGATGCTTACAGGGTACAATGACACCCATAAAGCTTATAGATTAGTTGATGTTGACATTGATAAGGTGAGCTTTAACAGAGATGTTGTTGTTGATGAGGAGGTTGGACCCTTCCATACTCCTCCCGCATTCAGAGTTATTGAGCAGCCAAAAGTCATTGAAGATTTAGGTGTCAAGATTTTGATAGCTCCACCTGAAGGGGGGAAATATTCTGAGCATGATGATCAGGAGTCAGAATAGGATGAGTCTCCTAGGTCATTCAAATCAGTACATTATGAAGCAGGAAGCCCAAGTCATGGTGAAAATACTGACTTGGTAGCCAGGGATTCCAAAAGACCCAAGTGGTGGCACAACACCATTGGAGATGTTCGGATAGGAGAGATGATCGAGGGAAGATCATCATGAGGTAAGATTAAACAATAGACTGGCACAATCAATTTTTCTCTTATGGCGAATATTTAGGAGATCTATGAGCCTCATGTATTCAAGGAAGCAAAAGGAAGACCTGAATGGGAAAAGGCCATGGAGGTCAAACATGAAAGTTTGATGAAAAATCAGACTTGGGATCTCACAACTCTTCCATCAGGGAAGAAACCCATTGGTTGCAAATGGGTGTATAAGGTCAAGCACAAGGTAGATGGTACACTTGATAAGTAAAAAGCACGGTTAGTTGCGAAAGGATTCTCTCAGTGAGAAGGCATTGACTATGAGGAGACTTTTGCTCCTATAGCGAATATGAGCACTATTCATCTTGTTTTAGCCATGGCATCACAACAAGGCTAGAAGGTCCACCAGATGGACATGAAAAGTGCCTTCTTCAATGGAGATTTGAAGGAAGTGGTATACATGTGCCAACTAGAGGGGTTTCAGGTTGCATGGAAGGAGCATCTAGTTTGCAGACTAAAGAAGGATCTATATGGTCTGAAACAGGCATCAAGGGCGTGGTACATCAAGATTGATAGGTATTTGGTTCAACAAGGGTTCTAGTGGAGTCCTTCAGATTCCAACTTATATGTCAAAATAGTTGGTAATGAGATCATTCTTCTGGTTGTTTATGTGGATGATATCATTATTACAGGTAGTGAGGAAGATGCAATTACATGGATCAAATCCAACATGAGAAGAGCATTTGACATGATATATCTAGGCCTCCTACACTATTGTCTGGGTGTAGAAGTTTGGAAAATAGGGAGAAACATTTTTGTCTCAAAAGCAAAGTATGCCAGGAGTTTGTTGGATAAGTTTAGGATGGAGGATTGAAAAATCTCCTCTACACCTATGGAGAAAGGGCTGAAACTTTCAGCCAAGATTGACTCAAAGGCAGTCAGTGAGTCACTATATAGACATCTAGTGGGCAACTTGATATATCTTACAGCCAATAGACCTGATCTGAGTTTCACTGTGAGCTTCATTTCCAGATTTATGATAGCACTGAAAGTAGATCACTGGACAACAACGAAGTGAGTGCTATGATATGTGAAAGGGACACTTTGGTATTATGTACTATAGGAGCAAATACCCGAGGTTGTGTGGGTATACAGATTCAAATTGGGAAGGTTTTGTTGATGATAGAAAATCCACTTCTGGATATGTCTTCAGCCTTGGCACGGGTGCAGTCACATGGACTAGCAAGAAACATCATGCAGTCGCCCTTTCATCGATAGAAGCAAAGTATCGAGGAGGATTGAAAGGTGTATGCGAGGCAGTTTGGCTTAGGAGGATGTTATCAGATATGCAGATGCAATAGAGAGAGCCTACACCCTTGTTCTGTGACAATCAAGGGGTAACAAAACTTGCCAAGAATCTAGTCTTCCACGAGCGTACCAAACATGTTGATACACACTGTCACTTCATCAGATAGTTTGTAGGAGATGGAACTATTGAGCTGCAGTATTGTCCTACAGAGGATCAAATTGCAGACATTTTCACCAAGTCTTTGGGTCCCGAAAAGCATGTAAATTTTTGAAAGAAACTTGGTGTAGTGAGTAGATTGAACATTAATGGAGGGTGTTAAATTAAATATTAGTTTATAATGGTCAGTTAGAAATTAGACTTAGGCATTAATAAAGTCAAAGTGACTTTAGGTTAATTTATTTTCTTTTAGGTCAAATATTTTCTTTTAGGTTATATTCTCACTTTATCCCACATTCATAAAGTGGTTTGAGTCTACTTTATTGTAACCTATATAAGAAATCTATTTTCTCTCTTATTTCATTGATTTAATAAAGACATATAACCTTATTCAAGTTATCTTGGTTTCTGTGTGTGCTCGATTTCCGTTACAGAGGCAAGGCTCTCTCATTTTAATAAAACTTGAGCACATTGAATATCTACAAGTGGTTGAGGTAACCAAATGATATCTAAGCCGAATTTTAGAGGGAAAGTGAAGTAAATAAGGCTGAAAATCAAGGGAGGATAAATTCTTTTGATGATGCTTTCTAAGTTATGCTATTTATAGGTCATCTCACCATTTTTACAATAACTTTTTTTATAGAATGATTCAAACTGTGAAATTGGGAGGTCGTTGAGGAAACATATCCAAGTAGATTTGATAAAAAAATTCATCTTGTGGGTCGTTGTAATTTTGGTGTTACTCTCCGTGGAAAATAGGGTTTGTGGCTAGTCATGAAACTAGTCTAAAACAAGTGTTTTTGGTAAAAACATCATAACTTCTTCGTAACAGATCCAAATTCAGTAAGACCAAATATATTGGTTAGAGTACAGTCTTTAGTATTCTTTGTACCATTCTAATATCCATACAACAAATATTCCAGCCGAAGAATTCTCTACAAGTTCTCTCTCTAGAATAAGCCAGAATTCAACAAGGTATGTCATTTTTGCTATAACTCATTTTCTGAGAGGTTCCAAGTAGTGAAACCTGGAGGAATTGCATATAAGACACTGAAGAACATTGTGTACTATTTTCATATCAATATTCATTACAACTACATAGTTATGATTATTTCAAGTTAGGGTTGTTGACTAATCCAAAATTAGTCATGTGAGACTAAAGTAAATTTTGATGAAAATGCTAGTCTCTTGTTAATGAAGGTTTGAAGGTATGTGATCATATACACCAGGTCTATTATAAAGTTACAAATCAGATTTGGATGATGAAATTGATGAGGTCTTTTTGTTGAGGTACATGTTGGGTACATGGTTGAGATAGGTAGTTGATGATTTGACACATACTTGGTGTGTATAGTTGATGATGTTGGTACATATTGATGAGCCATAGTTTATGTTTATTTGATGCATGATTGGTACATATTTGGTTGCATGGTTGATGCACTCGTTGATGGTACAGATTGAGGTACAGGTTGGTGCATGGTTGATGCACTTGTTTATGGTACATGATGATTACATGTTGTTTGATACAGGTTGGTGCATGGTCGATGCACTTGTTTATGGTACAGGTTGATTATAGGTTGATTGATATAGGTTTACAACAATATATCTTACAATGATAGTGTGCCAGTGGTTCCATCATTCTACTTATATTTCAGGGCGGTTGGACGAGGCAAGGACATGTGGTTGTATCCACCTTCCGGATATAGCCAGAGAACATAGGGGGTTGTAGCTTCATTCTGGTTTTAGCTACAGAATTGGGGAGTTGGAGTTTCCCTCGGGTTGTAGCCTAAGAAACTATGGGGGTTGGAGCCTCCTTCCAGTTGCAGCTGAAAAACAAAGGAAGTCGGTGCTTCCAATGAATGTAATTCTTAAATACATATAAGAAAAACATTTTGTGGTTTTCTCTTGCTTTGGGTTTCCACATAAAAACACTGGTGTACTATGTATGTGTATGATTGCTCATTTGTTCATTTTTTATTTACTCTGCAACGATTGGATGATAATGATACATTGATATAACACTTGCATTTTGTGGTTAAAAAGGATCAAAATTATCTATTACTGATTCACCCCCACTCTTAGTAATCGAATAAGTTCAGTCCCAGATACATCTATAATGGGAATAATATCAAATAAGGCTATAGATAATTAAATGTGGAGATCACGGGGCGTAAACTAAGAGATTATTAAAACACCAATACAAAATAAAACTGAAATCCTCATTATTATATTGTATGATCATTACACAGGGGTGTATAAAGTGGATATAAATTATTTGGAAGGTGTTGATGGAATTCACCTAGATAGAAAGATCAAGGCTAGGGTTTTGTGCATGCAGATAAATAATCTCAAAACATGGTTCGACAAACTTGGAGTGCCTTGCCTCATTAACCCCATAATATTTAAAAAAATATAATGCAGGTATAACAGGAGATGCCCAAAATAAATCAATGGCTTCAGATTTATCCAGGATTGACGCCTTAACCAAATATTAGTAAGTAAATATGGTTACCCTACTTAACCATACATGCATTGTTACTTTGGTACAAAACGAATGATTTTCAGAAAGAAAAACTCAGGAAACAAAATAGGGGTCATTCCAGTCCTATAATAGGACGAATGTGACTACTTAAAAAGAAATATCATACATCAACGTTTAGTTTAAATGAAAACTATGGAACCACTGTCTCATTTTCGAAAGCAACTGTAAATATAAACTAGCACAACTTCAAACTTGTGGTTGGTGGACGTTGAAAGGTTTCTGCTGGCCCAAAAAATGAAAATCTAATCACTCAGACGTAGTAATCAGCTAGCCACCATAGTAAATTTTAAATATGATCAAGTAAAAGTAAAAAAATAAACATGTAAACGGATGCCTTTATAATAGTGAGGAAGTTAGTGGTTGAAATCACAACCATTGATTTATTGGGATGACTAAGAATATTCCATCAATATTTAATCTTGTCCATACAAAACTAATTAAACACTAAAACCCTATTAAATGTACCCAATAGATATATTGGGCATAAAAATATTTTCTGGAACTTGAAATAAAACACACAGAAGAATCATACGATCAACCCTTGTCTCTGGCATTGCGATTGACTCTCCAGTTGTTTTCAAGATCCTTTTTACATGCATTACATTACCTCAGGAAGCTCGCATAGCAACAATATCCAAAAATCTAGAACTAAACCATATGAAATGTTGAGCGATAGGAAGTAACCAAAATTCACCTATGATTTGAAAATCAAGAAATCTCGAGCCCATCGCAAGGTACCTTTCTAGGGGAGTACATTATTACATCTTTATTTTGGAATCCATGTGAAGAAAATGACGTGGTCATATGTGGTTGGTTAGAGCACATGAATTTATAGTCTTCTAGTATGTCCGAACAAGGAGTAATGGTATGGTCAAGTGTTACCTCGTTTTCCATATACCATAAAGTAGCTTAACTCTCTCCCGTTATTTAAAAAAAAATCAAATGTTAGTTCATTTCCCTTTCGGTTTCCCTAGGTTAGCATTTTAATCCTCATTTAAAATTACCCATCAATTTTAAGGTGCTTCATGAAACCTTACAAAGCCACAATCCATACTTGGCGTGAAATATGGACTTTGGAAACATCATAAGATTTTAATGTAAATGAATTATATAAGTAAACTTATAGAAATCCCCTTGGAGGCTTTTTGAAATTTCCTTGTATAGCTAAGGATAAAAGATTAGGACCTTGATAACAATGATATTATAATAGATGTAAAACAATGTTGTTAAACAAGATTGTATAAAGAGATGCATGGCATTGCAATCAGCTTAAGTTTTTAAAGGAAAACTTTAATTCTTGGACTATAATATTAGTTAGTATTAGAATAAATACAAAAAAATAAAATTAAAAGTTGTATATGATGTTTCTTTCAAAGAACAATTGGACAAACTTAAGACAATCATAAAGATAAAGGAGTATTCATGTTGTCAAGTAATCATCATAAAAGTGTAAATTGTTTGAAGAAAAACTAACAAGTAAATTGTTCATTGTTACAAATAGACTGTTTTCAAAACATTGTAGTCATGTCTGCACATAATGGAGAAGAGGACAGACAAGAAGGAAATACTAATCAACAACCTCATAGAAATCTAGAACATCCCAGCGAAAGTAGTTCAACAACACATGTTTTGGAAACAATGAGGAATCTTGTTATTGGGTTACAAACCTTCAAGGTGGATAATGAAAAACTGAAGAAACCATGAGAATATCAACATGAAATAAATGACATGTTATTACAAAGCATAGAAAAAAAAATATTCCAAAGAATAATTATATCGATGAATAAATTAGTAAAAACTGTACAAAATATTCAAGGAAAGAAACTGAGAAAGAAAACATTTTTTTTAATGATACACTCATGACTGAAAATAGAGTATATACAGTGAAGAAAAGAAAACATATGGATCACTTAGAAGGAGAGTTTAAGAAAAATAAACCTTGAACTTTTGATGGAGAATCAAGAACTAGCGAAGAGGGGAAATCTTGGTTACTGGATATAAATAAATACTTTCATATTTACAACTACTCTAATAATATGAAAGTGAGAATGACCATCTATAATCTGAAAGGGAAATCTAGTATATGGTGGCAGGATTTAATGTTAGCCAAGGGATTAAAGGAAAAGTAAATGAAATGGACATATTTTAAGAAATATTTTAAAAACCAATATTTATCCGAAAGCTATTATGAAAGAAAAACCAAAGAATTTTATGAATTAAGGTCAGAACAAATATTTATGGAAGATCTCATTAACAAATTTTTAGAACAGTTAAATTTTGTACCTTACATACAATGTGAAAACTTGAAAGTTGAGAGATTTTTAAGTTTTTTAGCTCGGTCATATAAAGATAGAATAGAGTTTGATAATCCAAAGACCTTGAATGAAGTACTACGAAAAGCTAGAATATCTTATGAACAACACAAACAACGATCTGAAAATCCAAAAGCATGGAGAGAAAATAAACAAGATAAAATCAACCAGAGAAAGAAAGGTTTTAAGCCATCATCGTTTCATAACATGTCCAAAGGATATCAAGAAAATAACTTTTCTAGAAATTCATCACAAGTACAAGGAAGAAACAAATCAATCAATATGGAATTTAAGAATACAATTGATAATCCTAGAGAATCATTAAAATATTGGGGATGTGGTGAACCACATTTGTTGAGAAATTGTCCACACAAAAACTCTACAAATGGAACATTTCAAATTATACAAAAAGCTTCAAAAGTTGGAGGCATTGACAAATGTATACATAGAATCAATGCTACTCTAGACAACATGCAATGTACTAAAAAATACATACACATTTTTAAATTTATTTTAATCTTATTCTTATTCACTTGTTCCTAAAGTGAACCAAATAATAACAAACTATTGTATAGGAACTACCAACTTTATTAAGGTATCCTTACACATTTCTTCTATGTTCATTCTTAATATAATTTCTTTTTTATGCACCTTATAATTGTGTTTCATCTTGCAAGGTTTCCATATCCAACTAACTACTTAAACTAAGTAACTAAGGTATTAAAATTCCATGGATAAGATAACAATACATGTTTTTAATTTACACTTAAATATTTCAATAAGGGGTTTGAATAAATATCGAGTGTGTTTAAAGGAATTGAGTATGTGTATGTATTAAAGTGTTACCAAGGTTATGGTTACACTAAGGTCATGGAAAGAAGAAAACATAGTGGCTTACATTGAAGTTATTGTTCCACTTACTCTGACATTTGATTTCGACATGTCATTAACGCTACCATATCGTGATATATAGTAGCTTACCTTGAAGCCACGATTCCACTTACCCAGACATATGATTCTGACGTGCATTAACTTTGTCCCATTTGAGACCTACAAATTTCACTATGCATTAATTTTAGCGAGTTTGCGACCTTACCTATCTTGGTTTCGCCTTAAATTGTTTTACCTTACGAGGTTACCTCTCTTAACCTGTGGACTTTGGTATTTCCCAAATGTTTTTATCTTTGTAAACAAACTCAATTGTTTTTTTTTTTTTTCTGGAGCTGGCTCTAAAATTCGTAAGGATTATTCCTTACTTAACTCGCCAGAAAATCTGTAGTTATTTCCCATTCATTTCTTAGCTATACCTAAGATGAAGTCTATCCCTTGACTTTTTGTAATTCATTATGATTTATTAAGGGTCACCATGCTTGGCGGTATCGAATCTATTAACCACCACAGATTTGAATCGGATCCTTTAGAACTATCACTCCCATTGTCTATTTATGAAATTCATTTTTGTTTAAATAATAGTTACGATTTTTACCATTAATCCGAGATGAACCAACATATATAGGTTCACAAATGTTAATGGTT
>JZKD02S2093511.1:1079052-1091353 GCA_000966675.3 Picea glauca | reverse complement strand
TTGGATCCTGAATGGTCCTATAAATTGAGGTGACAACTTTGTCCCCTTCCCAAACCGTATGGTACTCTTATTAGGCCTGATATGAATGAAAACCTGGTCTCCCACTTCATAACTTCAGTCAGTCCTGTGTGCATCTGCATAGATTTTCTGCCTATCATGTGCTTCATTTAGTCTCTGCCTAATCTGAATCACCTATTCCTCCATTTCTTGAATCAATTCTGGCCTAACTGTTACTCGGTCTTCTAGTCTATCCCAACTGAATGGCGTTCTGCATGGCCTCCCATACAAAGCTTCATAGGGTGGCATTCCGATGGAGCTATGATAACTGTTATTGTAGACAAACTCTACCAAAGGTAGGTACTTCTCCCACTGGGTTTGATTATACATTACATACATCCTAAGCATGTCTTCCATGACTTGATTTACTCTCTCAGTTTTCCCATCTGTTTCAGGATGATAAGCTATGCTGAAGTTCAACTAAGTCCCCAATGCTAACTGTAAACTTGTCCAAAACCTAGAAGTGAATCTAGAGTCCCTATATGAAATGATCTTCTTAGGTATCCCATGCAAACGGATAACCTTGCTTACAAACACACGTGCCACATCAGTGACATCGTAAGTGTCTCTAACCAGAATAAAATGAGCACTCTTGGTTAACTTGTCCACTATCACAAGAATGGAATTGTGTCTATGGGATGTGAGCGACAACCCCACAAAAAAATTCATAGAGATGACTTCCCATTTGGACATAGGTACATCATGTGGTTTTAGGAGGCCTGCCGGGTGATGGTGGTCAGATTTCACTTGTTGACACTCTAGGCATTTGGCGATGAAATGGACTACATTGCGCTTCATGCCTACCCAGAAGAAGAGCTTCCTCATATCTGTGTACATATTCTTCACACCTGGATGCGCACAATAAAGTTCTCTATGGGATTCCTTCAGTATGATGCTTCGAATATCCCCATTCTCATGGATGTACATCCTTCCTCAATATCTTAACAGTCCATCTGTTTCCAGACTATATCCTTCATACTTTGGATCTAACTGCCTCCCGCTCTGGAGGTTTGAAGTAACCTTTAAATACCAACTATCTCGTTGGAGTTGTGTCAACACATGTTCCCTCAAATTGACCTTTAAGGTTACCAAGGAGAAGATATGTGGTCTCCTACTCAAGGCATCAACGACCACATTTTCCTTTCCCTTGATGTACGAAATACCAAAATCGTACTCACTCATAAAATCACTCCATCGCCTTTGCCTGGCATTCAGATCTCTTTGAGTGAAGAGATGTTTTAAACTTTGATGGTCTGTTTTGAGCTCAAAGTTCTTCCCCACAAGATAGTGCCTCCAAATTTTCAGAACTAGCATTACAACTGCCAACTCTAAATCATGAGTCGCGTATAACTCTTCGTGTTTCTTTAACTTCCTTGATGCATAGGATATCACTCCTCCATCCTACATTAGCACGGCCCCCAACCCTTTCTTCGAGGCATCCGTGCAGACCGTGAAGTCCTTTTTCATATTTGACACTCGTAGAATTGGCGCATTGGTTAGTAACCTCTTAATCTCAATGAATGCACTATCAAATTCTTCTTTCCATTCATACCTGACCCCCTTCCGTTGCAAAGTGATGATGGGTTTCGCTATTTTTGAGAATCCTTCCACAAATATCCGATAATAACCTGCTAGCCCCATGAAGCTTCTCACCTCGTGGGCATTTTTTGGCACTGGCCACTCCATAATGGCCTTTACCTTTTCTGGGTCCATAGAGATTCCTTCGCCGTAAATGATATGACCTAAATAGTGGATCTCTTTCTGGAAGAAGGAACACTTCGATAGCTTCCCATACAATTTGTTCTCTCTAAGGTAGGACAACACTATTCGCAAGTGTTCCTCATATTCTCTTTCATTCTTGGAATAGATGAGGATGTCATCTAGAAAGACTTGTACAAAACAGTCTAAGTGCTTCCGGAATATGCCATTCATGAGGCTCATGAATACTTCTAGCACATTGGTCAATCCAAAAGGTACTACAACAAACTTGTAATTTCCAAACCGAGTTCGAAAGGCAGTTTTTGGGATATCACCTTCCTTAATCCTTAACTGATGATACCCTGATCGCAAATCAATCTTTGAGAATGTCGCTGCTCCTTTCATCTGATCGAAGAGGTCATCTATTCGCGACATCGGGTACCTATTTTTCACTGTACACGGTTCAAGTCCCTGTAGTCTATACACAGTAATAAGGATCCATCCTTCTTCTTTACAAAAATTACCAGTGCGCCCCAAGGTGAAACACTGGGCCTTATTATCCCTAAGTCCAGTAACTCTTTCAACTGCATTTGCAATTCACAAAGTTCTGGTGTTGTCATTCGATACAGAGTCTTGGAGATTGGTTCTGCACCAGGTTTTAGCTCAATGGTAAAATCAAGCTCCCTCTCAGGAGGTAACCTTGGTAACTCATTCGGAAAAACATCTTTAAATTCTGACAATACAGGGTACTGATCCAATGAGGGTCCCTTCCTTTCATTCACTGCTTCCACTACATACAATTGACACCCTTGCCTCAAGCATCGCTTAACCTTCATAGTTGATATAAAGCATAACGACACTTTTCTTTGTACATCTTGGATCTCTATTGGTCTTCCTTCATCGTCAACACAAAGCACCCTCTTTGCGAAACAATCTACCAAATCTCGATGAGCTGCTAACGAATCCATTCCAATGATTAGGTCATATGCCCCGAGAGCAGTGACGTATACCTTCAACTTGGTAGTACACACTCCCAGGTCTACGATACAGTTATCGACACTAGGTCTTACTTCTTGTTTTCCCCCCGAAGCCATCTCGACTTTTTTAAAGTCATCGTGCTCGTAGGCTACCAACCCACTCTTTTCTAATGCAGATGGTGAAATGAAACTATCTGTCACACCAGAATCAAAAAAAATCTTGACATTGATATGATTTAGCATACTTGATGACTCCACCACCATGGATTGATGTTCGGCCTGGCGATTATTAACCGCTGCGTAAATATGGTGGCTGCTACTTGCTCTTCCCATTGGTGCCTTTGCTTCTCTATGCACAAACCCTGATTGTAACTGCGGACAGTCACGCTGCTAATGGGATCCTCCGCACCCCCAACAGGTAACACGAGATTGAACCTGTGCATTGTTATGTGACTGTCTCTGAAATGAGTTCCATCCCCTGGAACCCTTGCCCCTACTAGATGTTCTCTAAGATGGCCGTGGACTTGTCTGCGTCGTTGGCGATGAATGAAATGCTTCACTCGCTGCCATTGAAATCCCTGCGGCTACTATCCTTGGAGCGACTCTGTTACCATATGGCGGTGGCCTTGAGCCCCCTCCTCTAGGAAATGTCCCCGGGGCCTTCCCTACAAATCCAGGACGATGCGGAAAAGTCGGTCTTGTACCCCCGATTAAGTTCATGTGTTCCTCCGCATAACGCGCATTTTTCATTGCTTCTGCTACTGAAGACGGTTTCCACATCCGCACCATAGCTCTTATATTAGGGTTCAATCCATAGATGAAGCACTCTGCCTGTCGTTGGTCATTATCCATATACGAAACATATTTGACCAGTTCCATAAATCTGATCTCATATTCTTCTACAGTTCTGTTTCCTTGTACTAAAGCATGAAATGCCCCTACCTGTTGTTCCTCGTAGTATGCTAGTAGATATTCCCTTTGGAACCTCTCCTCAAAAAGTTCCCAAGATATTGTGTCTGGGGTAAGGTGCAGTTGTCTTTATAGGTTGCTCCACTAGTTCAAGGCATTGTCTCTTAACTGAAAAATTGCGATCTTTGCCTTTGAGTTGGACGCATAGTCCTTTAAGGAAAAACACCTTGTCATGCCTTCCAACCATGCTTCCGCGCGTTCAATGGCGCGACCCCCGACAAACTCCAGAAGTTTGATCTTCTGCAATTCTTGCGTGATGTCTTTGGGTGGAGGTCCTCCCCCTGAATCCCTTGACGCTTCTGGATTACCCGTTCCAGATGGTGGGGGTTCCACTTCAGTCCCTGCCGGTTGTCACCCCTTTAAAGTCTCATTAATGGCTTCCAATGAGTGCAGTATGAGGGCTAGTTCGGGCAATGGTGGTGGTGGCGTTGGCGGTGTTGGCGGTGTTGAAGGTCCTCCCCTGCCTTGAATCCCTCGAGTCCTGACCATCATGTATGCTTTAACCTGCATCAACCCAAGTTGTCAGGGTGAGTTCCAGGATGTTTCAAATTGGTGCTACTCAAACTAGAAATAAGGTTAGGCGTAAGTTTTCTTTACTTGTCTGTAAACAGACATTACTCCTTTAGGGGATTGTCTAGGTTAGGGTTAGGATTAAGCGTCTAAACTTGATTTCTTCGCCCCTATGAAAAAAAAACTATTGGTTCCCTTTCCCTGTAGTTATGCTAGCCTTGCGCCATACTCGCCACTTCCTATGCTTACTCTCCTAGTGCATATTCTACCTCCTTCCCGTTTGTCCTAGTCTAAGTCCTTTTTACTTTTTGCTTACAACTAAATATCCTCCGGTGCTTGACTCATGAGCTTTTCCCTGGCGTGTAGTGTTGGCGTTGTCGAATGTTGCATTGAGATTTAGCGTTGACTTTGACTAGTGGAATGGAGGGGAGGGACTTGGCGCTTGGCTCGATGAGTTGTGTGTATGGTCTCGTGAACCTGACGCTTGGACAATCGGAGTTTATACTTGGGATACAAAGATCAACGGTGCCAAATACTCCTTTACCTTGATTTCCGGTGCATTCACTAATTATGATTCAACTTGGTTAGCTGGCTCCAGATCAATAGGTTAGGTAATCAGCCAATTAGTCTTAATCTTCATACTGTATCTTCCTAATAATAATACTACTCTTATCCCGGCAGTGTTACCATTAATCTAGATAAATAAAAGCATTTATTTGTAAAGACTTATGAGGGCGCGTTGGTGTTAATGTTCTTTTTAAGGCGCTTCGCTTGGTGGGTGGTCTTGGGTTCAAAACCCATGGACCTCTAAAATTTATACTTAGCCCTATATTATTAAATTATTTAAATTTAAAATCATAATTATATATATATATAATTTAAATTCACACAAGCGTATTAATACTTTTTAAATAAATTATTAAAACTAAAAATTAATATATAAAAAAAAGTAATAATATAGTCATTCAAAACCTATTAATACTCTTTTTTTTTTATAAATTAATAAAACTAAAAATTAAAATATATATAAAAAATGATAATATAATTATATATAAAAAAAAATCTTACTCACAGTTTGGCGAGAGTTTAATGTGCTTTGTGGCATTCGCTGGCAGCCTTTAAGGTCAGGCTTCTGGCATGAGGTCCACGTGCCCAGCCTTTGGCTCTCAGTGCCAAAAACCTAAGCTCTTCCTTAACCCTAACGCTCCCTCACTTTCGCCTCTTTTCTCTGCCACCTCTCGCCTCTTTGTATGTTCATGTTTTATGTCGGTTTTTGTAAAAGTTAGATGTTGAAACATTGAGAGTCGGTGATGCAGAGAAACTAAGGGACAGAACCTATGCCTCACACGGTGTAAGGACGAAGCTTATGTTGTACAACTGATGCCTCTTTGAAGAGGTTTATTTTGAATCTCATAACATCGTTTTCTGTGAAGATTTGCGTTTTTTGCATGTTTTTGGAGGCGATTTGTTTTTGTGCGGTCTTCAGCAAGAGAAGACTTGTAGGTCTACTCTTATCCAAGGCGAGAAGGTGAAAATTTCAAAGATTAGTACTTATCCGAGCAAAATAGTCGAAAATATTTAAGATTTAGTGTTTTTCAGTTAACGGTAGTAAAGTTTTGAAATTTGTATGTCTTCGACCCCAGGCGTTGAGAAATTCAAAACTTTGGGCTTCTTACAGCTTAAGACGGGGAATTTTAATGATTTTTTTGTTTTTTTAGCTTGAGCAGGAAATTCTGAAAATTTGCTCTTCTTTGAGCCGTTATTTCTAAAATTTCAAGACGTTTGGCCCTGTTCAAGGCGAGGTTGTTTCAATCTAGTAAGGTGTGCTAGGTTTGGATATTTCATCTTGTTGTAAGGAAGGATTATAATATTTTGACAAGGTAACTGTCTTTTCTTTTCTGTATTTTGCTTCCTTTGTTTTTATTGTTTGTTGCTCTGTTTCCCCCACCAGATAGTAAGTATAGTTTTAACTATTTAATTTTTCTCCGGATGTGGAGGGATTTGGTCAACTCTACGATCCTTTAAAGAATCAGGCATAAAATGTTGAAATCCTAGCAGTGTATATGTGTTTTATGGAAAATATACGCAAATTTTCTATGAAAACTTGTAGGATATGTAAAAAGATGGTCCAGTGGTAAATATAAGCGATTTAACTATGGCCCTATTCGGGTGTGTTTTCGGGTAAAGATATGTAGATTTGATTGAGCATGATTACAGTTATGTTTAAACATGCACTTTTATTTTGATTATATCTTTTGCCGATTGCTTGGAAACTGGCGGAATTTCAAAGGTTAGGCTTGATCGTGTAGCCTTCTATTCATGTATGTGCTCTGGGAATCAAGAACTGGACTTTGCCTAGTCAATTTAAGATCGTTTCCAATTTCCCAGACAATTGGATTTGTTTTTTTTTTTAAGATTACCTCCTATTTGAGTGCTTTTCTTCATTACAGAGCCCTGGTTTATTGAAAATAATAGCTATTTACATCTATGTCTGTATTTTCCCTACTTATAACTTTTTGGGAAGAAAATTCACATAAAACATTCTGATTCACATTCGAGGAAAGAAATCTTGATTGAATAACTGTAACAACCCTAGTTGCTTGTTGTATATTAGGACAAACATGGGCTATCCTCTATGAAATCTAATGGTTATTTTGGTTATCAACAATCACCGTTGTTGGTCCAACTCCCGATATGTATTTTCTGAAGATAATTGAAGCTTTGTTTTAGTATGTCGAGATGTAGTAGGGGTTGTGCACACTCTATTCAGGAGGAAATATCTATCTATTGTATTAAGAGCTGCTCTAATACTTTTTTTTTTTTTTTTGTGATATTTGTTTTTACATTTTCAATATGTATTTCATTTATTTTTATATTTGTGTTAAAATTTCTGTGTTTGGTTTGCAAGTTAGGCAGAGCTGGAGCTAGAGCTTGGAGCTTTGGCCCCCAGGCCCAGATTTCAAACAAAAAGCTCTGATACCATGTGTAGTAGCCAAATAAATTTAACATCCATTAATTCCATAAGCTGAAACAATAATTTCTACTTGATTTCAGTAACTCAGTAATTTCTTATAAATTACGCACATATGCATATAAATTTATCATAATGAATAATGATTCCATAACAGAAATAAAACAAATACGTAATTTAAAATACCTTGGTCTGATGCTAACCCTCCTCTTTCCACTTGCCTTGTTGACCTTCCTGCTTCTGCTTTGCCCAACTTGAAGCCACAGACCAACTCTGCCCAAAATCGAGTTTCCATCCTACCAACTAGGACAACTACCTAGCTCCAAGATACCATATGGATATCCTGGGCCCCCTGCCCAAAACCCCCAGCAAACCAGTGCCCCCCGTACTAACCCTTCCTGACTACAGAACTCAAACTCTCCTCTGTGCAATCCAAGAGAACCCTCCCAAAAATTCCCCGTAGAATGGTAATCCCTCCTTCGTAAACCTCCTCCCCTCATATTCCTCCTTCACCGCCCTTTCCTCATTTACTTCCTTACCTACACATTTATTACCTTACCCACCTAGTTAATGCTCCTTATCCCCTCCGTATACATAACCCTTTTTTTTTAAACAATATAATTTATTAACTCTTTTAAATTTATTACCGTGTTCATTCAATGTGATAGGTAATTAATTTAATTAATTAATTAATTAATTAAAAGTATAACAATTAATTAATTAATAAATATTTAATTAGTATATTTATACTAATCTTGTTTAATTAATACCATGTTAAGACAATTAATCCCCTAATTAATTTTTACTTAATAATCCTTAAACATATATTCAACTAGGGTTGTTACAGATTTTATTGGCATATCTTATCCAAAATATATGAGAGATATGTGTGAGGATTTGAAGGGATCATATTTTGTAATAATGAGAAAATAGTTGAGAGAATAGTGGATCTGTAATTATGAGATGGTTATCTTATCTTCAAGGCTCTCATGTATAAAAGAGATTTCTCTCTCTTAATGAAGGGGTATTCAGTCAGTAATCATTTGGTAGTAGTAGTCATTGAGGAATAATTTGATAGTCATTTAATAGTAGTCTTTAGGATTTGAAAGAGAAAGGGATTCTTATCTTTGATTCATAGTTTTGGTTTTCATGCTTTCATTATTATGTTATGAAGATTGATTTGATTATTGTAATGTAAGATTGCTTCATTGGTGTGAGCTTACATATGTTGTTTCATTCAACTCTTCACATGTTGTATTTTCTTTTCCTTCATGTATTTCTCCATTACTAGATTAATTTCATTTTAGTCGTAGGTTGTAGCAATTCAATTCCAAGTCGTCTATTTCAATTTCCTGCATTAGATTAATGATTCAATTTTTGTTGTAGCTTAAACATTAGATTAGATTAGTTTCGCTTCAATCCTGCATATACTTTGTGTGTGCTTTGTAAGTTTACAAACCTCAGATTGACAAATTAGATAGTTGGGCAAGTACTACAATGCAATTAATACAACATTAGTTCAGCCCAAAGTAACGACTATCGTTCCCTTGTTATGATTGTTGTTCCCTTTACAGGAAGTGTCGTTAATTCGAATAGAACAATTTTCGTTCCCTTTACGATTGTTGTTCCTTTAAAAGTATTGCATCTCTAGAGTATGAGGTATTGAAAATAGAAGGTAAGAACCTATGTAGGCAACAAGTAAAATTCATGTGCCAGCACCTACCTCCGACTAATGCATAGAGGTTGTTGTTAGGACATCTTTAGATCCCAACAAGCGTGACAATAGAGTGAGAATTTTTTCTTTCGGAAATATATTATACCAGTTTAGAAATTGATGGTTTAAATCAATAATTTATCTTGTCTCGACCAGTGGTAATAATAGAATTAATGTGTGTGTGTGTGTATATATATATATATATATATATATATATATATATGGTGTTTTCCACTATAATATGATTCATATGTGAATTAATATTTATCTATGTATATAGTCAAGAAATGCGATTTTGTTTTATTATCTATGCTAGCATAATGGATATCGTAACTAATGATGGGCCTCTCTTGTATTCGAGGACCATCAGATCATGCCCATCATCAATCCCATTCTACGGTCACGGATTTCCCAATGAGAATTATACATCCACTCCATGACTCGCATATAGGTCTAAGTAATTTTTTTATAATTTAATTACGACTTCTTTCTTCTATTTACATCTCACATAATTATAAAATAATTCAATTTATTTTAACCGTTTTCAGGTATGATTCGCTCCGCATTGACAAACCAAGAGGGAAGAGATGGAAAGGTACTCGGGTTCCAAATTAGCTCTATCCTTTGAGGGAAACGATGGCATCTTCCTCTATTTTATATCATTTAATTGATTCTAATTTGTATAATGTTAAAATAAAAAAATGGGTTTATTTCTCTTCATAAACTATACGTGGATGTTTGGATTCGTGAGTCCAATGGTTGTTGTACACAAAGTCTATATTGTGTATTATTGCAATAAAATTAAAGCTGATTAAATGAATAAGATCATAAAATACTTCTGTAGATACATTATACACCGTTTTATATATCTATAACAATACTAGCAATGATTTGTGATTCATGTCAAACTTATTTATACATGCATTTATATATATATATATATATCTACTCAACCATATGAGTGATTTACTTTGATATTTTCCATTCTAGGTTATTTAAAGGAAAATATTCAAAGAAATTTCTAAATCATCATACTCAAAAATACTTCATAGTCTCACTAACATCATTAATTCCATTCCACTAAATAACAAAATAAAGGAAATAAAAACCTGGAAAAATAAAAGGAGCAGCCAAGTTCCACCCAGCCTTAGAATGGATCAGCCAAATCACTTGATCCAATCACCCTGAATCCTAATCATGAATCCATCAGGGAAAAATGAGCCTCTTTTTCCAGCGTAACCTTTGTGTCTTCAAGAGTTTCGTAACACTTTAGTGCTCACACACAAATTTATTTTTTTCTCTTCTTAATCACTAACAAAAATTTACCAGTGAATCCATATCTTCCACATGCTAAGAAATGTGCTTCTTCCTTACACATGTGTATATATCATATTTCCTAGGTCTTAGTCTTTTTGCAAGCTCTTTCCCTCCTTGGAAATTTTCATAGTTTTTGAAACCCCTGATTTTCAGGGTGTGTCAATCATCAAAATTGACGTTTGACACATGTACGTTCATGCCTGGGGTTAGCTTCATCTTGTTCCCCACTCATGGATTCATAATCATCTCTTTTAAATTTGTTGTTGTTGGAGTTACTTCACACACACCTAGGATTTATTTTTCCTAAGGTTATTCCTTGTTTATTAGTCATAATTAGTCATTATCGAGTCTCCTATATTTTAGGGGAGAATATTCCACTTGGAGAATATTCTCTTTCAGTTGACAGTTCAGTTTGACTAGCTGAGTTGAGTTTATATATTGCATTGGTTTTTTCACCATGAAACATTAAGATCATCACCAACTCACTACTCTTTGTTCAGTCAGTTAATTGAAGACTACTTGACTAGTTAACTCATCTAGGTGGCAGTTCACTCCCGTAACTACCTGAGAGACTAGAATAGGTGGCAGTTTACTCTTGTAACTAATGGTGTGTGTCCAGATCAATCTAGACCACCACTATGGATCATTAGTTACTCATGTATCCTATATATATTGTAAATTATTCACTCTTTGAGTGTGGATTAACGGCTAATGAGAATTCTTCCATTCTTTCTATCTTGCTTCTTATTTCTTAATTTCTCTCTACAAATGTGTGTAGTATTTTATAGCTAGATATATTTTGTGCAGGTTCAACACATTTACATGGTATCAGAGCTGACAGACCACTAAGAAAAAGCTACACCAAATCATTTTTTGCAGGTACAAAAGATTGAAGACAGCAAAAGGTGGATTATTCGTCGGAAATACTTCTCACGCCTTATAACTATTTGGAATGGAAGCCATAGATTCTACTTCTTCTCAGAAGTATAGGCTTATACAAGATAACCATGGAAATGGAAGTAGAGCATGATTCTATTGATGAGAAAAATGACTTTCTCAATAGACAAGATATGGCCATAGGAAGTATCAGCATGTTTGTTTCTCCCAAACTTTTCCATCAAGTATATGAAGAATCACAAGGATTAACTCCAAATGAATTATGGACCAAATTGGAGGTTATATTTGGGAATAAAGAATATTGTGAATATTTCATGCAGGAGGTCGAACAGATAGAGCCAGAAGAGAAGCCATAAGAAGATCAAGTCTCTTGTTATGAAGAGTCTTCTACAAAAGTTTTCGCAGTTCCATTAATTGAATATGATGTCTACTCCATTTCAGATTTGTTTTCTGAAATTCATGTGGAAGATATATGGCATGCAACTTAGGAATCACATGCAGACACTTTTGCATGCACCATGCATGCATCTCAGGAGTCAAAAAGGGAGCCACGCACATCATATTCCATTATGATATTTTCGGAGAAAAAATTGCAGAAAAAAATTGGATATTTGAATTCATCTCGAGAAAATATCCAATTTCAAAAACAAAAATCGTCTGAAACGAAGTCTGGAAATTAAATTTATGATCATTTTAAAATCAACAAAATTTCAACATTTTTTTGGAAACGGCTGTACAGTTTTCAAAATTTCATCCAAAATTTATTTGGATATTATTCATTACAAGAAGATAAAGTGGATRTGTGTGGAAATATCAATGATGCATATACTTCATCAGATCCATGCAGACATCTACATCTTCAACAAAATCTTCAAAGAGCACAAACTTGCACAGTTGCGAGGTCTTCTTGGAGCGAAGGACATGGTTGCTTAGCAATTGTTTTTTGTTCCTTCTCATTTTTTATTTTATGCATTGTAATTTGAGGGGGGGGTTTGTTCCCATGAGGTTTTCCCTCTTTCCTCATTTAGTTCAGTGTATATTTTGTATTTGGGTACCTAACATGGCCTCGTAGCCGTGACCCATTCTTTATTTTCACCATAGTGATGTTCAGGGGGGGTGTTGGAGTTAATTCACACACACCTAGGATTTATTTTTCCTAAGGTTATTCCTTGTTTATTAGTCATAATTAGT
>JZKD02S2093511.1:1048853-1060749 GCA_000966675.3 Picea glauca | reverse complement strand
AACAAAAATTACAAGAATTTGATACCAAGATGATAACCTATGTACATGAATATAGGTCACTCTTTACTTTGCATAAGAAAATCTAGTCCCCTTAAAAAAATGTCCTCTTTTAGAGTTACACATTGTAAGTAGAATTACAAATTCAGAATCAAAGGTTCCACTGAAGATATATTAAAACTAAACTTATATCATCATTATAGGAACCTGAATACCTTGCTTGTATCCTTGAGGATCCCATAGCATGTATTCTTTCCTTTACCTATAGAAATCAAATGAGAATGATTAGTATAATGTTATTTATATTTAAGAATTAAAACACACACATATATTCAACAGGAAATTGATCTTACCTTCCTTTCTCAAGGAGCAATGCTATTGGGAAAGAGGAATGTGAAATCCTCTTTTTTGTTTAAAAAAAAAAACTTATTTAGATTATTACTATTGTAGTAACGATTAGAGAAGTAATAATAATGAACGAACGGATACTCAAGAAGAATAAATTTATTACGTGTGTCAAGTCTTGTGCTGGAACCAAATTCGGAAGAGGCCGAAACAATACCTAGATAGTGAAAATTTCTTTATTATCTGACGGGTTCCCTCACAAACAAAAGGACCCATCATTAAAACTATATTATTAAGCTATTTGAATAAAATATTATACAATAGAGGTTGCGTACAAGAAATAAATTCTCGATAACAGGGATATATTATTCTTATACACAGACATATTTGTATAGAATTAAATATATACAATTAGTGATTGACTACTTTAATTACAGTTGAGTTGAGTCCCAGATACATCTATAATGAGAATAATATCAAACAAGAGAATAAAATGTGGAGATTCCAAGCATAAACTAAGATATTATTAAAACAACAATAAAAAATAAAACCGAAATCCTCATTGTTATATTGTATGATCATTACACAGGGGCATATAAAGTGGATATAAATTCTTTGGAATGCGTTGATAGACTTCACCTTGATAAAAATATCGAGGATAGGGTTTTCTGAATGCAGGGTAAATAATCTCAAAATGTGGTTCAACGAATTTGGAGTGCATTGCCTCATTAATCCCATAATATTTTCACAAATGTAATGCAAGTATAATAGGATATGTCCAAAATAAAACAATGTCTTTGTTATCGCTAAAACTGTAGGTTGGGAAAATACCGACCCAATCCACAAGATGGTGATAATTGTGGGGGAGCTTACCCACTGTCAAATCAGATAAAACCTCTCTCACTTTTGTGAAGGAATAATCTTACACAAGTGGGAGTCTTGGGTGACCCTAGGGGGAAAGTGACATGGAAAGTTATACTTATGAAGATATTCCCCTATAAGTCAATTTTCTAAGTGGAGAGTGTCTTGACAACAATCTTCAGATGTGGTTTATGGTTCCCAAGTGTTTGAGTACCCATGGAAGATGGTTGTACCTGCCTAAGACACAAGAAAAGACAAGATACAAGATAAACAATCTAATGGACAAGAAATTTAAACTTCTTTTCCCTATTTTCATAAGTCAAACAAAATATATATCACCAAGCAAATGATAGTTTAAAGCTGCTAAATAACATGCTTAAAGTCTAGTAAATGATGTAAGAGATAAGCTAGCAAGTAATAGTACAACTCAATTATGAAAGGATAAGACTTTAGCAACAAAACAAGGTTGTTATAAACAAGTATTGCATAGATATATTATCATACTTATGGTTGTAGAAAACTAGTGATACAACAGAAAATTCCAACCCACAAAAAGTACAAGTAAACCACCCAAAAAGTGCCTTGAGACTAGTAGATTATTATGGTAGCTTGCTAGTAAATTTTGACAGTTTGAAATGTAATTCATGAATAAAGAAAGAGAGTGATTTTATACAACCCTAATGGTTGTATATTTTGTTTAACTATAGCTCCCAGAAAACTAAATAGACCAAGACTCCCTAGAGGCTTTAGCAACCTCAAAGTATCAACAATAAACTCCAACTTGAACAATATTGAAATCTCACTAAATCACGTTTACCAAAGCAAACAATTTATTTCTCCAATGCAAACTTCAGATTAGTGCCTTTAAATTTTGGGTGAATGGAGTCTTAAAAAGCATGATTTAGATCAAAAAAATCCCTAGGTGTGTAAACCCTCTTACTCCTTAGGGTATGCAAATCAAATTAAGGTATATCAAGGAGGGTGTACACTCTTGTACTCATCCTAGCAACCTTGTAATAAAATACTTGTAAACTTGAAAATGAGATGAAGCTTAATAGAGGGTGTATGCACTTATACTCCTCCTAGGGTTTCAACCAACAATAACCATGAAACAAGCAAGAAGAATTAACAATTGCATAATTTCCTTACCAATTCCAACATAGATGCAAGAACAAACCCTAGTTCACCAAGCAAATTACCATTCATAAGACAAAGAAGAAGTCTCCAAGAAGTGCACACCACCTTATCTCAAGCATTCACCAAGATATAATCACCAAAAAATATTTTCACAAGAGAGAGATACCATTCCCAAGTAGGGTGTAAATTTCAACCACTAATCTTCTCACAATGCGAAAGCTATGATGTAAAAATGAAATGAAATGATATATATTTATACAAATCATACTACAAGTGTTTGTCCACTTAATTTTAGGGTAAAACACAAATTAACGAGATTAAAACCCTTACTCTTCCCTTTTACAATATACAACTCAAATTTAACCCTAAAATGCACATAAGAAACCCTAAAGAAGCATGATGTCACCCCTTTAGGGATGCATTTTGGCTCCTTTAGCAAATAATTGAGCTTGGAGATGAAACGTTGGGCCTACAAAGGCCTCTCTCTTAAGCACTAGGGTCCTCAAGGTGCTCCTCTCCACCCAAATATTTCAAGTGTCAAACAACAACACCATCACCACAAGCCCTAGCCCTAGGGTGACGCAAACCTCAAAAGTGATGTTTTAGCCTCAAGATAAAATCGTTGGGATAGCTAAAGGTTGGGTTATGTCCTTCATGGTATCTCCCGAGGCCACCAAAGGCTAGAAGTGTCATCCGTTGTGTGGGTCATGGTATCGAACCCGTGGGCTTCAATCCCCAAGGAATCCCAAGCTAGGCTTTTTCTTCCAAATCTATCCACTAACTAGGTCCCACAAAGACAATGAATGCACCCTTTGAGGATCTCAATTCAAATGAATCATGATAATTAAATCAAATCAATAAAATAGCCATATAATAATGTACATCAAAAACTACCTCATCAAAATAAACAAGTGCTCAAAGACCCTATGCAATTTGCCAAGTTTAGGTATGGGAGGGTTGAAAAAGTGACATTTTGTGTGAATCGTAGCTCATGTTTAGGAGTATTTCCCAAAGGGACCCCTGTCTAGGTCATGTGGAAAAAAATACATGGATGGAGGGGAATTTTTTGGGCATGGGGTTCATGACATAGAATGGATCGTAGTGTCTCATTTATGGGTGCCTTTTTAGAGGGTGTGTTGCACCTTCATTTTCAATGCATCCTTTTTCCTAACCCATTTATTTATTTTTGTTCTTTTTAGATGTTTCCAGGTTGAAGCGAAGGTGGGGATTTACCTAAGCATGAAACAAATTTCCCACTTTGACTCTACCCTGGTCACATCATGCTTCCCAAAGTTGAAGAGAGGGTGTGGGGCTTCTACCCAAGCATGGAAAACATTTCCCACACATGCTCCACTTTGGTTGGAATTTTGTATTAGTTATTTTTCACAAGTCCCATTAGCTTCTTATGAGAGACATTTAATTGTGCTTGGGATCCTTGGGAGATAATCTAGAAGGTATATGATTGGATTTTATATTTTTCTAGCTACAAGCCTCTGGGCCTTTATCCCCTTCTTCCCATGAAATGAGGGACAATCCCTTCTTGGATTAGTACACCCAAAAATAAAAAAACGATAAGTAGGTCAGGGGATGAAGAGTGGAAAGTGACAAGTATGGTTGGGAATGGCATGATGAATCATAAAGAGGACCCTCAATGGAAAACCTATTCCTAAGGGTGACCATTTACTAGGGCACAATGTCAACCACCAGGGTGAAACAAGGGAAAGAGCATAGCTCGCAAGAATATGTTCAGTCAAAATAAGTATAAATTGCAACAATCTCAAATGCCTCAAATACTCAAATGACACTCACCATAATACCTATATTATACCTCATGGAGAAAGACCCAATGTATTTCGGAAGAAAGTTGATGTGGTGGATACCCTCATGATGAACCATAGATCTATGGTGGTGAAGCAAGCCTCTAGCTGTGAAAGTGGACATTGTTGGGCAAGTTGTCTCGTGTACTCCATGTTTGCAACCTAAGGGCCTCAAGACATCATCTCCTTAGTTATCCCTATGAATTGGGGATAACATTTGGCTCCTACTTTGGTACATCTAATCAATGTAGTGTGCATGGGAACCACAACATCTCATGGCCAACCTCTACCTACACACATTGAAACAACAAACTCATTAAGTGTAGGATGGCTCACTCATCCTTTTTCCATATAAAGAAATCCAAAACTTCAAAAATGACAACAAATCTAGAAAATAATTGTTTTTTCATTTTTTATATATATGATGAAAAGAGAAACATGTAAATCAATAATGAAAGTAGATAAAAATTAAAATAAAATATGAAATGAAACTAAACTACCATCAGAAATCAATATGAAAATGCAAGAAATTAATATGACCTACCTACTTAAATGGGGCCTTGAGGCCTAGAAGATCATATGATAGGTGATGTCAGGTGAAGTCATATAACTAGTGCAACCATTTGTTCATCATTTCATCAAGGTATCTCTCCCTGTGCTTAATCATGCAATACAACAAGGACAAGTTGAGCACATAAAAATCATAAGCATAAATAGACATATAATCAATCATGAAATGAAACTCATGCATATGGGTGGGAGGGAGGAAGTCTTGCTGAAAAGAGAAGTCACAATTCCGATCATCCCATAAATCATGCCTGAAAGGATAGCCACAAGCTCGATCAATCCATATCTTAAGAGAGATACCATATGTATATGGTGGCTCATCTTCATCCCCATTAGCATGATCGTTTCTTCCTAAAAACTGACATCAAAGATCCCAACAAGACCCCATGATTTCCCTGAGAAGAAGAAATGAGGTAAGGGATAGGCTAAGGTATAGAAAAATGTTGCATCTTCATTTGTGAATCCGCGTAAAAATCCCCAAGATGAAAATATTTTTCCCTTTGCGAAGTGAGCCTTTGATTCCTATGGAATGGCCACATCCTGTTGTTCATCTAAAATTGAGGATGAAGGTGGTTGGAAGTCCTCATAGAACAAGTTGGCATCCCCAAAAGGATCTGCATCACAACTCCCAAGGGATGACTGAAAATCACCATGAAAATGATGTGAAAGTTCATCCTTGAATGGGTGGAACAAATATGTAACCATACCATGATTAGGTTTCCCAACATATGAATCATATACACATAAAGACCAGTCTTCTAAATATGACAACTCAACCCCTTTTGCTTGAGATCTACCCTTAATGTTGTAAATGGGGTCTCTATAAAAAATGAAATGACCAAAATCCCATGTGTGTCACCCAGTCTATATGAAAGTGTCTATGTTCTCATCAGCCATATGCAAGGTTTCTTTCATAAGGCCATTAGTGTGACTAAAAATGACCATCTCCTTGTCTTCGTGTGCAAGAAGAATAGAGGCTAGGGAGAATTCAATAGGATCTTCAAATTATTCATCATTGAAACTAATTGCTTCTTCAACTTCATGTGCAGGAGGAAAGTAAGGATGAAAGACTTCATCTTTCTCAAGTAAGACAATTGACACCAATGTCTCATCTGGGTATTCTTGGAAACTTTATTCATGGATCTATTCTTCTCATGTAGTAGGTGGATGATACTCTTCATCATTTTTCCATTCCTCTTCTATTGTATTATCATTCATTGGAAACTCCTCTCTACAAAGAGCATTTTTTAGCTCTTGGAGAGTATCTTGAAAATTCTGAGTAGTTGGTCGATAATGCCTAAGAAATTATTCAATGAGATTTGTAGAAGATGGGATACTTTTTGGATTACATGAGTGTGCCAGCCAAATCCTTTGACTTGATTTCAGTGAAGATACCAAATTTTCATCAACACATATTCATGTAGCACATTTAATATTGAAGCATACTTCATATAATTCATGACATGTGTGACTGCTAGAGCTGGATCACCATTAAATTTAGGAAAACTTTCCCTCTACTCTGTAGAGAAATGATTTGGAAATATAGGAATATTTTGAACATCAATAGAAGGGTACACCTTATTGAATTCCCATGATAAGTCCCGTGAGGTCATGGTTCCATTACTTAGGGTAATATCTCAACGGAGTTGTCAAATGAACTTTAATAAAATCTCATCAAGGGTGGAAGGGGAATGTCCTTCAAGTGGAGTTGGCAGGCAAGCAAGGGGTAAATAATTTGGGATGGAAGCTTGTCAAAGTGTCGTTAGGGAACGAAAGACGATTCAAAATCCTCCCTGACAACAATGTCAAAATTTTATTTCTCAAGATATAGGTTTGGAAAATCCCAACCCAATCCATAATATGGCAATAATTGTGGGAGAGTTTACCCATTGTCACCTCAGATAAACCATCCCTCACTTCTGTGAAGGAATAATATGACACAAGGGGGAGTCTCGGGTGACCCTAGAGGAAAAGTGAGATGGAAAGTGATACTTATAAATAGATTCCCCTATAGGTCAATTTTCTAAGTGGAGAGTGTCTTTACATCAATCTTGGAAGATGGTTTATGGTTTCCAATTGTTTGAGTACCTGCAAAAGATGGTTGTACCTACCCGAGACAAAAAAAAAAGACAAGATGCAAGATAAACAATCCAATGGACAAGAAATTTAAGCTTGTTGTCCCTATTTGAAGCAGTCAACAGAAATATATATCAACAAGTAAATGATAGTTTAAATCTACTAAATAAGATGCTAACAGTCTAGTAAATGGTGAAAGAGATAATCTAGCAAGTACTAGTATAACTCAAGTATGAAAGCATAATACTTTATCAACAAAACAAGGCTATTATAAATAAGTATTGCAAATATATATTATCATTCTTATGGCTGTAAAAAAATAGTTCTACACCATAAGATTTCAACCCACAAAAAGTACAAGTAAAATACCCGAAAAGTGCGTTGAGACTAGTATATCATTATGGCAGCTTGCTAGTAAATTTGAAGGTTTGAAATGTAAGTTATGAATAAAAAAAGAGAGTGATTTGTTGCAGCCCTAATGGTTGTATCATTTGTTTAACTATATCTACAAGAAAATGAAATAGACCAAGATGCCCTACAGGCTTTAGCAACCTAAAAGAATTAACAATAAACTCCAACTTGAACGATATCAATATCTCACTAAATCATGTTTACCAAAGCAAACAATTTATTTCTCCAATGCAAACTTCATATTAGTGCCTTTAATTTTTTGGTGGATCGAGTATTAAAAAGCATGATTTAGATCAAAAACATCGCTAGGGGTGTAATCATCTTACTCCCTACTGTATGCAAATGATGTTGTACAGGATAAGTCAACTGAGAGGGGGGGGGGTGACTCAGTTGTATAAAATTTCTTTCATTTTAAAAGAAGATTACTTATTAATCAATAAATCATGCCTTTAACATTTAACTTGCAGTAATACATTTAACCAATAAATATACAATCACATAAATGAAACAGTGACACAGTGATTTTTCATGAGAAAACCCAAAAGGGAAAAACCTCTTCTTCTTATAAATGAAAGGCAAGCTCCAACTCCTCTTTACATTCTTATTTTATCTGAGCTACAACACAGATGAGGCTGCTACCTCTGTTTCTTCAGCACCTACTGAATGGAAGCTACAACTCCCAGATGTACAAGCACCAACTGGTACAAGAGACTTTCACAGTCTCCCCTTTCTCCTCCCTACCACTCTGGAATCCTTCTCTATCACTAAGAACCTGCAAACCAACTCTTTATCTTCTTTGGAAAAGGGTTCATCATTCAAGTCCTCTCTGTTTATATAATCATATCAAAATCCATTCTTCTCCCCTTGATCTCTTCTATATCTTCTCACTATCCCTGTATGATTTTATTTCGGTTTTATATTCATTTACAAAAATGAATTTTACCTTAGATCTACAGCTATACCATTAATTCCATATGCACCAACATTCATCTCACCAAATTTCACTTATTTCTACCCTGTACATTTAGAGCGTAGACTCGAACCCTCAGGCTTCGAAGATTCAGTTACAATAACTGAATAACTATCTTACAGTGATTATTATTGGCCAAGGCATATAGAAGAACAACAACCACACGATCAGTTTAAGTATTTAATCTGCATCGTTTGATGTAGAAGATGGGTCTTGTGCTTACTCCATATGCCCATTGGCTGTGACCACGGGCCTTTACCAAAAGGCATTTTCGCTATTCGCATATCGGCAATCCTAAGGCGAAGACATCTCGTCTCTTCATGTTACAATCTTCGAAAAGGAGCTTTATCTTGGTGCTATCTCCTCCTTCTCACATGACCAATGGCGGTGACTGCAAACAGGTATTTCAGTGTTTCGCATTTTGGCGTTTCAGCATTTCGGCTTTTAGCGTTTCGGTATTTCGGCATTTTCGCATTTCAGCGTTTCGTCATTTCACATTTCGACATTTCGGATTTTAGTGTTTCATCATTTTGGCATTTTTGCATTTCAACATTTCGTCATTTATGTGATGAAATGTTTCGACACTCCAAGTCAGGATCCCCGAAATGATCTGACGACTTCACATTTGATCTGGTGGACATAGATTAGACGATTCTCGTTAACTTCTCAGGGACAGATCACAAGTCATATACGACTCTTATATTACCCCTCCAATGCTTAATCCAACGAACATGACTTAATCATTCATCAATATAGATGACTGTCGGGTTTTCGGTACTTTGGCGATCGGGTCTTCATGACCTCCAATAATTCAAAAACTCTCAAAATAGAAATTCCGGAGTGACGTATCATAGTGAAATTACTTAGGATGATGTCTCATGTGCTGGTCAATATTCGATCTTTGAAATGCAAACTAAGGGTGTTGACTCCTCTTCCAAGGCTCGTTTCACATGTGACCTCGAGTTATAGCCAAAGGCTCACCTCCTGGGTTCTTCGCGGTTTCGCGTTTCGGTATGTCAGGAGACATGTTGATCTCCAAATTAGGAACTACCGTGCCTGTGAAAACTGATCCACGGTGCCTGTGGAAATTGACCAACAAATTCCCCCTTTGGAATTTTAAAGTTTGACATTAATGACAAAACCAAGCCCTATGCAAACTGTGCAAACTGCCCTACTATGTAAACTGCCCTATGAAAACTGCAAGCCCTGCCAACAAACTTCCCCTTTGGCATTGATGGAAAACTTTAAATCTCTTCTCCCCCTTTTGACATCTATGGAAAAGGAATCAACCATACTCCCCCTGAGCAAAGAAAATCACTTGCGAAGATGTATCATTTTAGCATCAACTCCCCCTATCAATAATAGTCAATAAACCTGTGTAGTTTGATTTTACAATGAAGCCTATGCAATATTTGAGAATGAAATGAAATTACAGAGGGTAAACCCCCAACTGATCCCTGAGACTTTCAAATTGCATTTTAGATCAAGGTTTAGTAAATACATCTTCTATCTGATCCTTTGTGCCAACATATTCCACTTTAATAACTTTAGACATCGCTTGCTCTCTTAGAAAATGAAATTTAATGGGAATGTGCTTTGTTTTGGAATGCATAATAGGATTTTTAGAAATACTAATTGCACTGGTATTATCACAGAAGATAGGTATAGGTTCATTATAATGAATATGCATATCTTCCATCATTTGTTTCATCCATAGAACCTAATTTCAACAAGTTGAAGCTACAATGTATTATGCTTCAGCAGTAGACAGAGACACTACTGATTGTCTTTTACTTGACCAACTTACAAGACATCCTCCAAGAATTTTTTTTTTCTCCACTAGCACTTTTCCTGTCATCAACACAACCTGCCCAATCAACATCAGTGAAAGAATATAAATCAAGTTGATTACCTGTAGGATACCATAAACCATACTCTATTACCCCCTTAAGATATCTGAAAATTCTTTTGACTGCAAGTAGATGAGAAGTTTTTGGTGAAGCCTGAAACCTGCCAACTTGAGAAACTGTATGCATAATATCAGGTCTTGTAGTTGTAGCATAAAGAAGACTACCAATCATAGATCTATATACTGTCTGATCAACATCTTTAGTATCATCAAACTTACTTAATTTACAACAAGTAACCATGGGAGTGCCAACTGGTTTAGAATCTTCCATCTTAAATTTCTTAAGCATTTCATTGATATACTTGGTTTGAGAAATGGAAATACCTTTATCAGATTGAGTAATTTGCAAGCCTGAGAAAAACTTCATTTCTCCTAGCATGGACATCTCAAACTCTTTCTGCATACTTTCAACAAACTGTTTACTGAGCCTATTATCATCACTACCAAAAATGATATCATCTACATATATCTCAACAATGATCAGGCTACCATTTTCTTCTTTAATATATAGATTACTATCAGTGTTACCTTTCCTGAATCCTTGCTGCCTCAAGTAATTGTCAAGTCTGGAATACCAAGCCCTTGGTGCTTTCTTCAGGCCATACAATGCCGTTTTCAACCTGTAAACATATTGTTCTTCTTCTTGTACCTGAAACCATCTGGTTGTTCCATATATACTTCTTCCTCTAAATCACCATTCAAAAATGCAGACTTTACATCCATTTGGTAAACTTTAATGTGTTTAGAATTGGCATATGCTAGAATCAGTCTAATGGATTCCATTCTTGCAACGGGAGCAAAAGTTTCTCCAAAATCTATTCCTTCTACTTGTGCATACCTTTTACAAACCAATCTAGCCTTGTTTTTAGTTATTTTACCTACTTCATCCATCTTATTTCTGAAAACCCATCTAGCCCCTATGACATTCTTATTCGAAGGTCTAGGAACCAATTCCCATGTCTTGTTCTTTTCTATTTGACTAAGCTCTTCATTCATTGCTTTCATCCAATACTCATGTTTAATTGCTTCTTCAATATTTTTGGGTTCAATCAGAGAAAGTAAGGATACCTGTTCATGAGTTGAGGTGGATTCTTTCCTTCTGCTTCTTGTTCCAACACCTGCATTTATGTCACCAATTATCTGTTCTTCAGGGTGATTTTTCTATATTCTCTTTCTTGGAGTCTTTGATGGAGTCGTGCTTTTGGATGGAGTTGTGCCCTGTGTCAAATTATGAATTAATTGTTCACTATCAGCAGCCTTAGTTTCTTCTGTTTCACTTACCTCATCATTCATTTTATGCTTGTCATCTATCTCATATATTTGATGATTCTTTTGTTTAGATTTAGACTTCAAAAATGAGGACTCATCAAATTTCACATCTATGGCTTCAACTATTTTGTTCAATCTAAAGTTGTAACATTTATAAGCTTTCCTTGAACAGGAATACCCAACTGTTCTAGATTCCAACTTACCCAAATGCTTGTCAACTCTTTTGATATAACATTTACTGCCAAAAATTTTGAAATGTTTAACACTAGCTGGTCTGCCTTTCCATAACTGATAGGGTGTCTTAAAATGATTGTTTCTCAGCAAGCTTCTATTCAAAATGTAAACATCAGTATGAACAGCTTGAGTCCATAGTATATTACTTAGTTTAGATTCATTGAGCATAGTTCTATCCATCTCCATAGCAGTCCTATTTTTTCTTTCAACCACTCCATTTTGTTGAGGTGTTTCAGTAACAAAAAAATGTCTTCTTATCCCATTTTCATCACAGTATCTGTTGAATTCTTTAGACACAAATTC
>JZKD02S2093511.1:1030752-1044183 GCA_000966675.3 Picea glauca | reverse complement strand
AGCTTAGCACTCTTTACCTTAGTGTCTCCTTCATATACATTTTTCAATTTATCCCATATTTATTTTGCAAATGCACAATGCATAACTTTAACAAATTCTGACCCTGCTAGACCTCCTAGTATTGCATACATAGCTTTGGAATTACTCTCATAGAGTCTCTTACCTATAACATATATTGGAATGGTTGTTGGGACTTTATATTCATTTAGTATAGCCTGCTAGATATCTACTCCTTGAGTTTGTAAAAACAACTTCATCCTGATACTCCAAAAAGTATAATTATGACCATCAAACAAAGGCAATCCATGTTTTGTAAATTTTGACTTCTTATCCATTATGAATGATCACAAACTTCCAATGGTTAAACTGATATCTTGAAGTAACCTACTCTGATACCAATTGTTGTACAGGATAAGTCAACTAAGAGGGGGGGTGAATCATTTGTATAAAATTTCTTTCATTTTAAAAGAAGATTACTTGTTAATCAATAAATCATGCCATTAACATTTAACTTGCAGTAATACATTTAACCAATAAATATACAATCACATAAATGAAATAGTGACACAATGATTTTTCATGAAGAAACCCAAAAGGGAAAAACCTCTTCTTCTTATAAATGAAAGGAAAGCTCCAACTCCTCTTTATATTCTTATTTTATCTGAGCTACAACGCAGATGAGTTTGCTACCTCTGTTTCTTCATCACCTACTGAATGGAAGCTACAACTCCCAGATGTACAAGCACAAACTTATACAAGAGACTTTTACAGTCTCCCCTTGCTCCTCCCTACCACCCTGGAATCCTTCTCTGTCACTAAGAACCTACAAACCAACTCTTTATATTCTTTGGCAAAGGATTCATCATTCAAGTCCTCTCTTTTTATATAATCATATCAAAATCCATTCTTCTCCCCTTGATCTCTACTATATCTTCATCATTTCTTCTCACTATCCCTGTATGATTTTATTTCAGTTTGATATTCATTTACAGAAATGAATTTTACCTTAGAGCAATGACTGTACCATTAATTCCATAAGCACCAACATTCATCTCACCAAATTTCACTTATTTCTACCCTGTACATTTAGAGCGTACACTCGAACCCTCAGGCTTCAAAGATTCAGTTACAATAATTGAATAATTATCTTACAATGATTATTATTGGCCAAGGCATCTATAAGAACAACAACCACACGATCATTTTAAGTATTTAATCCGCACCGTTCGATGTAGAAGATGGGTCTCATTATTACTCTATATGCCCATTGACTGTGACCACAGACCTTTACCAAAAGGCACTTTCGTGATTCGCATATCGGCAACACTGAGGTGAAGACATCTCGTCTCTTCATGTTGCGATCTCCTCAAAAGAGATTTATCTTGGTGCTACCTCCTCCTTCTCACATGACCAATGGTAGTGACTACAAACATGTATTTCAGTGTTTCGCATGTTGGCGTTTCGGCATTTCACATTTCGGCATTTTGGCTTTTAGCGTTTCGGCATTTCAGTGTTTTTGCATTTCGACGTTTCGACATTTCACATTTCGGCATTTTGACTTTTAGCATTTTGGAATTTTGGCATTTTCGCATTTCGGCATTTCGACATTTCTGTGATGAAATGTTTCGACACTCCAAGTCATGATCCTTGAAATGATCTGACGGCTTCACATTTGATCTGGTGGAAATAGATCAGACGATTCTCGTTAAATTCTCGGAGACAGATCAACGGTCATATACGACTCTTATATTACCCCTCCAATGCTTAATCCAATGAACATGACTTAATCATTCATCGAGATAGTTGACTGTCAGGTTTTCGGTACTTTGGCCATCAAGTCTTCATGACCTCCAATAATTCAAAAACTCTCGAAATAGAAATTCGAGAGTGACGTATCATAGTGACATTACTTAGGATGATGTGTCATGTGTTGGTCAATCTCCGATCTCTGAAATTCAAACTAAGTGCATTGACTCCTCTTCCAAGGCTCATTTCACATGTGACCTCAAGTTATAACGAAAGTCTCACCTCCTAGGTTCTTCGCAGTTTTGCATTTCGGTATGTCGAGAGACATGTTGATATCCAAATTAGGAACCATCGTGCCTGTGAAAACTGATCCATGGTGCCTATGGAAACTGACCAACAAACTCCCCCTTTGGAATTTTAAAGTTTGACATTAATGACAAAACCAAGCCCTATGTAAACTGTGCAAATTTCCCTACTATGTAAACTGCCCTATGCAAATGGCAAGCCCTGGCAACAAATGAAACTAAGGTAAATAAAGGAGGGTACACACCCTTGTACTCCTCCTAGCAACCTTGTAATAAAATACTTGTAAACTATAAAATGAGATGAATATTAATGGAGGGTGTATGCACTTATACGCCTCCTAAGGTTTCAACCAACCATAAACATGAAACAAGGAAGAAGAATTAACAATTGCATATTTTTCTTACAAAATCCAAGAGAGATGCAAGAAAAAACCTGTTAGCACCAATTCTTGCAAGCAAGGTATTTTTTCTCATTTTCAGACCCTTGATGTAGAATGCAAAGAAAGAGGGTGTGAAAACCCATCAAATGGATTCTAGTCCAAGGCCACAGCCTAAGCACCGAGTGTAGCCCAGAGGAGAAATACATTTCGGATTAAAAAAAATCAAGTGAGCGAACAGTCTGATTTCAACGACAACGATCATTTGGCGAAGCAGATCAATGGTCGGCGGGGAATCCCAGTTAACAGAGTTGCGTCGGGATTAGCGCGATGGATAGCGCCTATATTACATGCAAGATAGGTTGTCATCCATCCATCCAAAGGACGTGTGGCGCGAGATCTAGTCATGTCGACATTTCAGCATTCAAGAGTTCGAAGGGTGATGGTTTCTCGTCACTATACCCCGAACCCCGAAATACCGAAAGTGCCCAGAGTTGGTCCCATGGTAATGGCATTCGATCACAAGAGGCACCAACTTGGGAAAAGGGTGTTGGCGTGCGCCATGTGATGGGATATGCCCCAAGCCGTCGACGTCATATCAGTCGTCCGATCTAGTTGGGACAGGTGGCAGCCAAACGACATTTCGGGGATCGACATTTCGAGAGACAAGGGACCTCCCATCCACTATGGCAGAAATCGCCGAAATGAGAAATATCAATAAGTTCTTTTTAAGCTAATCCCATGGTCCTATTGCTTGGTCACATCAAGTAAGCCTGGTAATGGAGGTATCCCTCTTCTAACGTCAAAGGCCATCTCGACTGTCCCTCTGAATGACGCGTGGCACACATCCATGCTTTCGTGGTTTGGTTAATTGGGATTTTAAGGGGGAAGTGCATCACGAACTCCCGGTGCCAGAAACCCCGAAGGGATTGGGACCGTTCATCTGAGGACACGTGGCGCAATATCTGAGCCACCAGTGGCCCCCCCCTACCTGCCATATTGCTTCCACGTCGTTCCCTCTTCAGTTCAGTGCCCTCTCGTATACTGTCACATCCACCCACATGGCCCCTCCTCAGCGCATCGTCCTCTCGCCTCCCTCCTGGTGTCTCTTTCCCCCAGTCATCTCCACCTCAGCACCTTCCAATATTCACACGTACCCCTGAGCTCCATGTTGCCTCCACCTGTGTCCTCTTCATATCATGTGGCATCCATCAGACGATGTCACAGTTCCCGCCACCGCCTCCGCAGTGTTCACACCTTCACCCCCTCGTCCACATCCTCCGCAGGGGTTCTCGCATAGCAGTCCGACTGTTCAGCTGATCGAGGTGGCACCAGGAGGAGACCTCCACGTCCCAGGAGGCAGAGTTGACTAAGACTGTTCTTGATCCCTAGATAGTAGTTATTGCAATTGTTGGGGATGGTTAAACATCGTCTCTACTATAAATGGAAATTCCAGTCAAGGACTAAAGGCATGCTGATTCACTTGCTAGACAGTCAGGGGTCCGAATGCCTCTACCAGAAGCGCACGATCATCCGGAGTTTGCATGCATAGACTTTCAGAAGCCATGCAAATGTAATTCTTTTATTGTTGTTTCTTGTTTTCACTGCTGGGGTTTTTGTTGGAGTATATGAAGGCGTTTTCGCCATTTTTTGTAATCATCGATGATAGAGCGAAGCTCCCAATTGTAAAGTTTTAATAGACACTCTAGTCCTCAGGTTATGCATCTGTATGTAATATTTCTTGTTTAATGACAGATAGTTTTCCTACCCCCATCTAAGTTTCATCTCATACCGAGGGAGTTCATGATTGACTGATTCACATGAATTATTGCAACTATGTTACGATAAAGGATTTATTGTTGCATTATTGTATTCTTCGTTTTTCTATGTTTGAATGTAAGAAGATCTTGCATTTAGATGTTTTCTCCTATAGTCTATTAGAAACCCGATGTTTACGCCAGACCTTTGCATTTCTCTTATACAAGTATTCCCCCTACTCACCCTTACTACACCTCACTATCTGAAGTTCACCTAAGACCTCACTTGCCCATGCATGCCTGGTCTAGTTTCGTAGTTAGAACAATATTGTTTTGAGTTAACTTCCATTCGATCACCCCATTTTTATAAACAAATTGTGATATAAACTGATGGGCGTTGGGCTCTGCTCTTGCTGCAATCCAGGAGTGACTTCTGATGCTAACATTTCTGGCACCATTGCTGGGGATGAAGTTGAAAATTTTCCACGAGATTGAGCAAGATTGAGCCTCTGATTCTGAAGGTGCATCAGGTATTAGATCCTTTGAAGATTGCTACTATGCACCTGGCAACTTCATTGTGACGACTCCACTATGGAAAACTTGTCGTGTTAATTATGGCTTTCATAGGCAGACACACACGGTCCCATCCACAACTGCCTCTAGCTACGCCTAAAACTGATCTGGAGGTGGTTCTCAGAAAAGGAAAGGCCTCTGAAGGAGAAGCTTTCACCTCTGAACTAGGTAATCTTCCATCTCCTTCTATAGGAACTCCATTTTCTCCTCCTCAGCTTCTTAGCAGACCATTTTCTGAAGCTTCCCGTTTCCTAAATTTCGGGAGTGTTCCTGTTGAGTTTTCCCCCCTTGGTCTGGGATTGGAGGGAGAAATCCTTGTCACTCACCTCTCCCCTGAAGTTGTACCTTGGCGTAGACCCAGGACCACAAAATATTTCCCCACTCCTAGATTTACCACTCCTCCTCTTGTTACTATTGTCGCTTCTGCACAAAGAGAAGCATCTGCTTACTTAAGCCTGTTGGCCTTCTCCCTAAATCGCCTATTGTTTCCCATTCCACTTAGAATCTCATCCCCAATATCCCCTTTTCGAGCTCCTTCTCCTCTGATTTCTCCTCCACATAATATCCTTATGGCAGGAGCAAATCCCCCTATGACCAGAATGGAGTCTATTATAGTCGCTAGGTATTCTCCCCTTGTGTTACCCCAGCCTCTCAATGCCCTCCCAACAGATGGTTACCTCAAGCAGCTGCCCAAGTTTACAGGTGAGGGGGACATAACTGCAAAAGAACACCTAGAATCCTTTTACAGTTTTACAGATGATAATGTTATCATGCATGCAGATGTATGGATGGGGATTTTTGTCCATAGTATTCAAGGTGAGGCTAGAAAATGGTTTAAGGCCCTGCCTCCTGGATCTATTGATGGGATCGAAGCTTTGGATAATGCCATTTTGAGACAGTGGGGAGATAAAAAGGACTTCATGTATTACATGACAGAGTTTGGGTCTTTGAAGAGAAAAGAAGGAGAGTTTGCCTCTGACTTCTCCAAGAGATTCAATAAAATGTACAATAAAATCCCTGTTGAGATAAAACCCTCCGAAGCTTCTGCAAAGATCACTTATGCTAGCGCCTTTGATCCCAATTTCTGCCTCCTGTTGAGGGAAATAAGAGCCACTACTCTGGCCCACATGCAGGATGCAACCATGGAGGTAGAATCTAACATATTGGCTATTGATCGACTCAGGAACACTGTTGATAGAAACATACCCAGGAAGAGGCTTGAAGCCTCCCCATTCGGTTCCTCTCCCCTTCCCCTTCAGACAGATGAGACAACTAGAGTGCTAAAATCACTTTCTGCTAGGATGGAAAGGTGGGAATTAGAAGGGAAGACCATGTACAAAAATCCCCAAAATACAGATAGCAGGGGCTTCAGGAAGCCTAATAACAATGTGCCACAGGATTTCCCAAGGGAACAAGGGAGCAGAGACAGAGATGATCAGAGGATTCAAACCCCTCTCCAGAACAACCTAGTTTCTCATGAGGAAGGGGAGGAGGTGGATGAACTCGACCCTGAGATCCACTGCATCGAGGAAACTTACCCATTTCCTCATTTGACTCCATCTACATATGAATAATCCCTTATCAACACTCAAATCAACGAGTTGAGTAGAGGGGGAAAAGCCAACAACACTCCTAACAGATATAATCTCAAGTCAAAAAGGAAAGAAGGGAATTTTGATAGCCAGGATCAACCCCTCATAGCGGAAAGGCGCACTAAAGCTGCAACAACCACTATTAAAGGAAAGAAAACTCATAATACTTTTCCAGCAGCCAAGGAACCTGTCTCTGAGGTAAGGGAATCTCCTAAGCCTATTCCCTCCTTTAATTTCAAGCATGAGATTCAAAAGATTAGAATCCCTCTACCCCTATCTGAGCTAGTTAAAAATGAATATTTCAAAAGGTCCCTCTCCAAGCTGCTACAATCTGAGCCCCCCAAGCCTTCCACAGACTCAATAAATATCCAAGATGAAAATCTAGCAGTTGTCCTAGGGCCCATGGTAGAAGATAGAGATGATTCATCCCCTCCTTTCTACACATCCCTGAACATACATGATAAAGTGCTACATAATTGCCTCATGGATTCAGGGGCTTCCCATAAGCTTACGCCCAAAATAGTAATGGAAGAATTGGGATTGGAGGTGACAAAAACTTATCATGATTTGTACTCTTTTGATTCAAGGAGAGTGCAGTGTCTAGGAGTCATCAAAGACCTGGTGGTTTCGTTGTTTCAGCTGCCCATGAAGAGTGTGGTCATGGATATTGTGGTAGCTGATGTTCCCCCAAAATTCGGCATGCTGTTGTCAAGATCTTGGATTAAAAAGCTTGGAGGAACATTACAGATGGATCTCACGTATGCCACCATTCCAGTCTTCGGAGGGGATCAAAGGAGGTTATATAGAGAAGCTTAGCTGGCCTACTTTGTTAGTGACGAAAAAAACCCCACCAATCATCCTATATTCACACTTGACACTGATCTGGGGTCAAATTTATTGTAGCTCACTGATGCTCTGGGAGACCCTGTCCAAGTCAGAAAATAGCCCAATCTTAATTATCAGATTCCCCCTCCAACCATCTCTATTTGGAAGATGTTCTTCGATGTAGCTTCTTCCAGTGAAGGCGCTGGCGTTGGAGTGGTTTTCATATAACCTTGTTAAGAGACCATATCCCTGTCATATAAGCTAGAATTTGAAACTACCAACAATGTGGAAGAATATGAAGCTCTTGTTCTGGGTATGAGGGATGCAAAAGAAATGGGAATTAAAGAAATAGCAGTATTTGGAGATGCCGAGTTGATTATCCAACAAGTTAGAAATGATTATCGTGCTAATCATCCTCGGCTCAGGAATTACATAAATGAGGTATGGGACCTGATTGATAATTTCTTATTAGATTTTAACATTTCTTTCATTCCGAGGAGGGAAAACACTTCAACCGATTCTTTAGCTGTCTCAGCTAGTTTGCTCAAAGTTCCTCTGCCGCCTATGGTCAAATATGATGTCGAAATAAAATATAGGCCCTCTGTACCAGACAATGTCAAACATTGGAAGGTATTTGAAGATGATTTGGAAATCGAAAAATTTCTCCAATCTGTTGATGAATTTTCTGCGTTGCACATTGATCAGGATCCTGACCTGGACGGTGACCCTCACCCTGAGGTGTTTTTAAATGAAATTGCTAATCATTAGATTATTCAACTGCCTAGCAACCACATTTTGAGGGGACTAGTCCCTTTAGAAAGATTGTTTGATGGGAATGATGTGGCAGTAAAGGGTAAGGTTTCAAATAAATATGCCGACACAACTGAGTGTAACGTTGGCATGCAGGAGAAGCCTAAGTTTGTCAAATTATTAGGCAGTCTGACGAATGAACAGAGGGTGGAATATACTGAGTTATTAAAGGAATTCGCTAATGTGTTTGCATGGGCCTATGAAGACCTCAAGACTTATGACACATCTATCATAGAGCAGAAGATCCCACTGAAAGAAGAGGCTAAGACATTCAGGCAGAAGATGAGATAGATAAATCCCATGTTGTTTCCCATCATGGAGAGACAAGTGAAGAAATTGTTAGATGCCCAAATCATTGTCCCTTTGAGATATTCTGAATGGGTTGCCAATTTGGTCCCAGTGAGGAAAAAAAGTGGAGAAATCAGGCTCTGTGTTGATTTCAGGAACCTGAACAGGAGCTCAAAGAAAGACAACTACCCCTTGCCCAACATGGATAAAATACTACAAAGGGTAACTGGTGCATCTAGGATATCCATGATTGATGGTTTTTATGGCTATAATCAAATATCAGTCATGCCTAAGGATAGAGAAAAAACGGCCTTCACCACTCCTTGGGGCACATTCATGTATGCCAAAATGCCTTTCGAATTGATGAATGCAGAAGCAACATTTCAGTGAGCCATAGACATAGCCTTCATTGGGGAGGAAGATAATTTTGTGGTGATCTATCTGAATGACATAACAGTCTTCTCCAGGTCTAACAAAGAGCACTGTTGTCATCTGAGAATTTTTTTTTTGAAATGTCGGAGGTTTGGCCTATCCTTAAACCCTAAGAAATCTTTGTTTGCTATGGAGGAGGGGAAGTTGCTAGGGCATATAGTATCAACAAAGGGAGTAAGAATTGATCCCAGTAGGGTAGAGACAATTCAGACCCTGTCACTTCCCAGATCTAAGAAGGAAGTTCATGCCTTTTGGGGGAAGATTAATTTTCTGAGGAGATTCGTCTCAAATTTTGCTGAGCTGGTGAAACACATCACAACCATGCTCAGGAAGGGAAATGAAGTGAAATGGACCGCTGAACCCAGGGAATATTTTATCCAAATAAAAAGGGCATTGACTAAGGCACCTGTGCTGATCAGTCTTGACTATTCCAAATACTTCTTAGTTTTTTATTTCGCTTATTTTGATACAGTAGTAGTGGTCTTATTGCAGAAAAATGAGGAAGGGCAAGAGCAACCCATTTCCTTCTTCAGTAAAGCATTAAGGGATGCATAGATCAGGTATGAAATCATGGAGAAAAAGGCCTATGCCTTAGTGAAGGCTCTCAAATCTTTCAGAGTCTACGTCTTGCACTCAAAATTCACCACATACATTCCTTCAGCCTCTGTGAAGGACATCCTTGTACAGCCCGACATAGAGGGGCTGAGGAGTAAGTGGATAGCCAATATCCTGGAATTTAACTTGGAAATAAGGCCTACCAAATTGATCAAAGGTCAAGGCTTAGCCAAGTTGTTGGCTGAAGAAAATTGCAAAGCCTTGGGGGTATATTTCATCAATGCATGTTTAGACAATCAGTGGAATCAGCTGTTTGATGTAGACCCTCGAACAAAACCTTTGTTGGCTCGATGTCCTTGGTATAAGGATGTCATATATTTTCTGCAGGAGTTGCGGCCTCCAAATGGCCTGCAAAGAAACAAGGCAAGAGCTCTGAAGCTCAAAGCAGTCAGATACTGCCTTGTCGATTAGATTTTATACTGGAAAGACCTCCTGGGGGTGCTTTAAAAATGAATGAATCCATAAAAGGCCGACAGGATCATGGTTGAATTTCACAGTAGCCTATGCAGAGGGCACCATTTTTGGAAGACCACAACTCACAAAATTATCAGAGTTGGGTACTACTGGCCCACCTTGTTCACTGATGTCTGTAGAGAAGTTAGAGCCTTCATCCTATGCCAAATATTTTCAGGAAAGAAACAACTCAAATCTCTGCCTTTAAATCCTATAGTTGTTTCGGGACCTTTCCAGCAATGGGGCCTAGATTTTATTGGAGAAATCCACCCTACTTCTAGTGGGTAGCATAGATGGAGCCTAACTGCTACTAATTTCTTTACTAAGTGGATCGAGGCTATCCCCACCAGGAGTGCTTCCCACAAGGTAATTATTGGATTCCTAGAAGACCTCATCACAAGATTCGACTGCCCAAGAAAGATTGTTACTGATAACATGACCTCATTCAAGGCTGAGCCGTTAGTAAAGTTCTGTGAACAATTTGGGATCAAACTAATTCACCCCATACTATCCCCAGGGCAATGGTTTAGCAGAGTCCTCCAACAAAATCCTGATAAGGATCATCAAAATACTATTGGAGGACAACAAAAAGGCATGGAATTCAAAGTTGAAATTCGCTCTATGGGACGATCGAGTGACCACAAAGAGATCTATATGCATCTACCCTTTCCAATTAGTTTATGGAGCAGAAGTTGTTTTCCCTTCTCAGCTAGCCATTCTTGTAGAAAAGTTCTTCCAGGATCATCAAGAAGAGCCTGATGACATGATCAGAAGATTTCATCAACTGGTGGAAGTCCAGCAGGCCTAAGAGCAGGTAATGGACAAAATTTAGGACCATCAGCAGAAGGTCAAACTGGCTTTTGACAGGAAAGTCAAGAAGAAAGGGTTTGAGATCGGGGATTTGGTGCTTAAGTGGGATGCACCCATGCAAGATAAGGGAAAACACAACAAGTTTGATGCCCTATGGATCGGGCCTTTCAAAATCTCTGAGGTTTTCTCAAACAACACGTACAGGTTGTAGGATTTGGAGGGTGAAGAGGTTTTCAACAACCCAGTAAATGGGCATTTTCTGAAGAAATGTTTTTTTTGAGCCTTAGACGGCTCCTTTGTTTGTAAATATTGTCCTTTTGATTCTTTGTTTATTTTCATCTTTATATTTCGACTTAGTAAATGAATCCATAGCCCAACAGAAGGCACTGAAGCTACAAAATGAGTTCTTAGAGCATCACAAGGACGACTCTATCCCCCATGGAGCCTAATGTTAGCACCAATTCTTGCAAGCAGGGTATTTTTTCTCGTTTTCAGACCCTTGATGTAGAATGAGAAGAAAGAGGGTGTAAAAAACCATCAAATGCATTCTAGTCCAAGGCCATAGCCTAATCATTGAGTGTAACCCAGAGGATAAGTCCATTTCGAATTTGAAAAAATCAAGCGAGCGAGCAGTCTGATTTCAACAATAAGGATCATTTGGCGAAGCAGATCAATGGTCGGCAGGGAATCCCAGTTAACAGAGTTGCGTCGGGATTAGTGCGATGGATAGAGCCTATATTACATGAAAGACAGGTTGTCAGCCATCCATCCAAAGGACGCATGGCGTGAGATCTAGTCGCGTTGTCATTTCGGCATTCGGGAGTTCGAAGGGTGATGGTTTCTCATCACTATACCCCGAACCCCGAAACACCGAAAGCGCCCAGATTCGGGCCCATTTTCATGGCATTCAATCACAAGAGGCACTGACTTGGGAAAAGGGTGTTGGCACACACCATGTGATGGGACAGGCCCCAAGCCACTGACATCATATCAGTCGTCCGATCCAGTTGGGACAGGTGGTAGCCAGACGGTGTGAAATATCGATAAGTGATTTTTAAGTTAAGCCCATGGTCCTAGCATCGAGTCACATCAAGCGAGCCTGGTAATGGAGGTATCCCTCTTCTAATGCCAAATTCCATTTTGACCGTCCCTCTGAATGACGTGTGGCACACATCCATTCTTTTGCAGTTTGGTTAATCAAGATTTTAATGGGGGAAGTGCATCGCGAACTCCCAGTGCCAGAAACCCCGAAGGGATTGGAACCGTTCATCTGAGGGAACGTGGTGCAATATCTGAGCCACCAATGGGGCCCACCTGCCTGCCATATCACTTCCATGTTTTTCCCTCCTCAGTTGAGTGCCCTCTCGTATCCTGTCATGTCCACCCACATGGCCCCTCCTCGGTGCATCGTCCTCTCACCTCCCTCCTGGTGTCTCTTCCCCCCAGTCATCTCCACCTCAACACCTTCCACTATTCACATGTACGCCTAAGCTCCACGTCACCTCCACCTATGTCCTCTTCAGACCGTGTGGCATCCCTCAGCTGATGTCACAGTTCCCACCACCACCTCCGCAGTGTTCACACCTTCACCCCCTTGTCGCACCCTCATCCACATCCGCCGCAGGGGTTCCCGCATAGCAGTCCAATCATTCAGCTGATTCAGGTGGCACCAGGAGGAGAACTCCATGTCCCAGGAGGAAGAGTTGACTAAGACTGTTCCTGATCCCTAGATAGCAGTTATTGTAGTTGTTGGAGATGGTTAAACATCATCTCCGCTATAAATGGAAAGTCTGGTCGAGGACTAAAGGCATGTCGATTCACCTGCTGAATAGTCAGGGGTCCGATTGCGTCTACCAAAAGCACACGATCGTCTGGAGTCTCTATGGGCAGACTATCAGAAGCCATGCAAATGTAATTCTTTTATTGTTGTTTCTTGTTTTCACTGCTGGGGTTTTTGTTGGAGTATATGAAGGCGTTTTCGCCATTTTTTGTAATCATTGATAGTAGAGAGAAGATCCCGATTGTAAAGTTTTAATAGACACTCTAGTCCTAAGGTTATGCATCTGTATGTAATATTTCTTGTTTAATGAGAGACATTTTTCCTACCCCCATCGAATTTTCATCTCATACCAAGGGAGTTCATGATTGACTGATTCACATGAAATATTGCAACTATGTTACGATAAAGGATTTATTGTTTCATTATTGTATTCTCTAGTTTTCTATGTTTGAATGTAAGAAGATATTGCGTTTAGATGTTTTCTCCTATAGTCTATTAGAAACCCGATGTTTATGACAGACCTTTGCATTTCTCTTATACAAGTCTTCCCCCTACTCACCCTTACTACACCTCACTGTCTGAAGTTCACCTAAGACCTCACTTTCCCATGCATGCCTAGTCTAGTTTCATAGTTAGAACAATATTGTTTTTAGTTAACTTCCATTCAATCACCGCCTTTTTATAAACAAATCGTGATATAAAATGATGGGCATCGGGCTTTGCTCCTGCTATAATCCAGGAGTGACTTCTGACACTAACAAAACCATAGTTCACCAAGCAAATTACCATTCATAAGAAAGAGAAGAAGTCTCCAAGAGGTGTGCACCACCTTAGCGCAATCATTCATCAAGAGAGAGGGGGTAGAGAAGGAAGGGGGAGGGGATGAAGAGAGACAGGAAGAGAATAAGAAAGGTCGAGATTGATATGGAGAGAGATATATAGAGAGGTAGAATGAGAAAGAGGGCCAGAGAAGGAGAGTGAGAGTGAGAATAAGAACGAGAGAGAGAGGTGGGAGAGAGAGGGGAAGTATAGGGGGAGGTAGAGATAAAGGGGAAGAGGGAGAGGGGA
>JZKD02S2093511.1:998840-1018627 GCA_000966675.3 Picea glauca | reverse complement strand
CCCCAGAAACTTCCCTATCAGGGCGTGATCTTGCATGTATTGTTTCTGTGCCTCAATGCGAGGCATGTTTATGATGTATTTTGGGGATTTCGGGGCTTGCGGGATGCACTTACCGGGGATCCAAGGAGCCGAGGCGCTTGCTGGGTTGCCTTATTTTGCCGCGTCCATGTCCGTGTCTTGATCCTTGAACGTGCCCTCGACTATCAGTTGCGTGCGCATTTCTGGAGGGGTTTCGAAGCTCGACCTTCTCCATTTGTTGGCTGGATCTGCATTTGCGGTAACCTGACTGTAGGAGACGCCTGTCGGTGCCTCTCCAGGCTCTTGCGGGAGCCCCTGCGGGGCCATTGTTTTATTGCCTCAATCCTCTGCGGCATGAGAGGTTGTAACCCTAGCTTCTACTCCGCGAGCGATATATTCATCACTCATTTTCTTCATATCTTTTTGGATATGTTTATTGTTATGTTTTTTTGGAGCTTGATCCCTTTTCTGTCTGACTGTATCCATGTCCAGACTTGTCATGATTAGGCCTTTGACTTTTGATAATGTCATTCAAAACTTTTGAGTTGTTCTGCATATTTTTCTTTTGAATATCCTTTCTTAATGTGACAATCTCTGCCTCCAAATTTTCAATGATCCTGTCTCTTTCTTCTAGATGTTATTTGAGTGTTTCTTCAATTCTTTTATCTTCTTCAATTCAAACCTTCAAATTTGTGATCATTTGTTCTAATTCCTAAGTGCCTTCTTTCTTGTCTAGTACCACTTGTAGCTTCTTGTTTTTCCTCTGTTCTCTTCTGATAACTTCTATGGAACTCATCAATTCCTCTCGGTAGTCAACTTCTGCCTCTTCAATTTCTTCTTCAGCTTCTTCATATTCTACTTCGGAGTCTTGTTTATCAGAGTCTTCTACTTCCATGAATAGAAATTTGTATGTCTCACTGTCATTGACTTCATTTTCATCTGATGATGAGATGTCTTCTTTGGTGCATAAGATTTTCTTGAAAACTTTCTTTGTTGTTCTTTTGCCTTTATATGTTTGTTTTCTTTTTTAGTCACCTTCATCATTTCTCTTTTTCTTATGAGGATATCTGTTAGCAAAATGACCAATACCATCACAATTAAAACAAATTAAAGGAAGATTAACTCTAGACCTACCATCGGTTCCCTTGTCCAGTCTTCTCACAAAGTTGGCCACTTCTTCAACATCTTACGAGACATCACTATTGCTGATATGTTATTATTGCTTTCCGTTTTTCTTTGATCTTTTGGATTCTTTGAAGACTACTTCTTTTACATCTGGATTTTCATGTTCAGTTCTCATTTCATATGCTGTGAAGATTCCATGTAGTGTGTCCATGCTTATTGAGTTTAGATTTTCTCTTTCTTCTAGTGCTGATATCTTAGGATGAAATCTCATAGGAAGAGATCTTAGTACCTTTTGAACAATTATAGATTCTTGAATTTCTTCTCCCAATCCTATGATTTCATTTACTGTTTCATCGACTCGTAAGAAGTAAGATGCAATATTCTCATATTCCTTCATCTTAATTTGTTTGAACTGACCTATGTAAGTTTGAAGATTTGCTGCTTTGACTTTTGAATCTCCTTCATAAATATTTTGAAGTTTGTCCCAAATCTCTTTAGTGGATTTACAATGTGAAACTTTGGTGAATATCGTTTCACTAAGACCATTCAGAAGTGCATTTGTGGCTTTAGAATTATTATGACTGAGTTTCACTTCTTTGTCATTTGTTGGTGGAACTGCTGGTACTATGTATCCATCTACAATTGATTTCCAAATTTCAAATCCATGTGCTTGTATATATGTCTTCATCCTTATGCTCCAAAATGAATACTTTTGTCCATCAAACTATGGTATTCCATTTTTATACAAGTTGTGGGTCTCCATGATCTACCTTTCAGTGGTTAAATTGATTTTTGAATGAACCTGCTATGAAACCAATTGTTGGATTACTGTGAGGGAAAGGTGAATCAGTAATAGAAAAATCACATGCATACACAATACACCAGTTGTTTTACGTGGAAACCAAATGCGAGAGAAAACCATAAAAATTTGTTTCTGATATGTCTTGAATAATTACATTCATTGGAAGCATGAACTTCCTTTGTTTTCCAGTTGCAACTAGAAGGAGGCTCCAACCCCCTGGTTTCTCAGGCTACAGCCTGAGGGAAGCTCCAACTCCCCAATTCTCTGGCTACAACCAGAAGGAGGCTACAACCCCATATGTTCTCCATCTACAGCTGAAAGGTAGCTACAACCACCTATCCTTGCCCCGTCCAACCACCCTGAAGTAGAATTAGAATGATGGAACCATTGTCACACTATCACTGTGAGATATACCAATGTACAAATGTATCGATTTGTACCACTGACCTACATCTAATCTGTACAATTTCCCTATAATGAATCTATACTAGAACTGAAAATTTATCAACAAAAATACAATAGGTACACGACCCTTAGTGTTTTTGCACGCGTATGTACATGACCTGTATGTTATGCAGCTTGCGTATGTACATGACCAAACTATTATGCAACCTATGTATGCCTTCTGAAAAATAGGGTTTCTTTTCTCAAGAAAACTTCTGACCCTCTGTAACTTCTTTCACATAGATATGTAACATGTCATTGTATACAAACTATAACTGTACCCTATGCATGCATCCCCATACATAACCTTTACCCAAAGCATATATATCTCTCTCTAGTCATGTTCCATATAGGTGTGTGTAATCATGAACAATTATAATAACCCTCACATGATCTAGTCATCAAACCCTTTCTCATATTCAACCTTTGAATACATCAACCACTTCACAAATACAATCTCTCAACCATGTAACACAAACCCTTAGCCAAATGCCAAGAAATACAAGATGTGCCTCAACAAGAAGTATCAATGATAAATATACCAGCACTATATTTTTGTATATATAACTTATGAAGAAGATCCCATGCAACCACTAGTCTCTCTAGGGAGAATCCTCAAGTCTCCATAACCATTTCTCATGTATACATCAAAATCCAACTATTCATAGAAATAAGACATACCTTTTTAATCAATGGATAGATCTGATGTATCTGAGCACTCTAGACCTTCCAAGGAGCTTGATCTCAAAATTTAGAACCTCTGCATCTTCATCTTCTCAAGTTTCATGGATTTACCAACATCTATGCACCCTATACACTATCATCCCATGTACACCTCAGTATGTACGCACCCTAAACATAGTCATCCCGCGTATGCCTTAGAAAATAGGGTTTTTTGTATTCGTTGTAATTCTGAGAATTTCATCGTCAACCCTTCGTACTACCTCAGAATTTCGCAACTTCAGATGTATCAATGAGTACTTGCAATAAGTCACACACAACAAAAGATATTCAATGTGTTCAAGTGTGGTTTAATGAGAGAGCCTTGCCTCTTATTTATACTTTCATGTAGAATTACACTTTCCTTATTTTAGGGAGTTCTCCATTTAAAATAATTTCTTTTGCAAACACTTTTACTTTTAGGGGCTTCTATATGACTCATGAGGGTTTTCCAACTTCATATGGACATAAATCTCTAACCGTGAGGAGGATTTATGTGACATTCCACATACCATCAGAAATGACATGACAAACACTATCCATCTAGGATAGTTTCAATGACAAATTCACTAAACTTCATCTAATTATTCCACAATTAAGAATGGGTTCTCTAACCATACTTCTAAGATAACTCAATCCACAAAGCGTCTTCCTGTGATGGATTTCACCATAAGGGGACCACTTTGGATTTCATCCATTTGTACTTCTTATCAACCATGACAAGACAATAATGAGTCATATTTACATCAAACAAACTTGGGTCCATGACCCAAACCTTTGTGCTACTAGACTTTCTTCAAGGGTTGACATCAAGGACAACCAACCTTAATCAATAGAGGGAGGTAGACAAAGAAGGGAGGTAGATAGTGAATGTATTAGAGTGTGGGAGGGAGACAGAGGAAGACATAGAGGGGGGATATAAATTATTTTTGCAAGAGTGTGGGAGGGGGAGAGAGGTATAAAAAGAGGGGATCTAGAGAGTGAGTGTGTTAGAGTCTGCGAGGGAGAGAGGGAGGAATAAATAAAGGGGGGATAGAAAGTGTGTGTGCAAGAGTGTGGGAGGGAGAGAGAGGAAGACAATAGGGAGGTAGAGAGTGAGTGTGTTATAGTGTGGGATGTGTTGGCACTCTTTAATTTTCATGCCAATTCATGGCTCTCATTTCATAGTGCTTGTGACTTTGAATCATTTTGTCAGCGCTAGTTTTATCAATGACAAAAATATGGAACTCTGGGAAAATAAAAAAAATTGGTTTTAAGTTTTTTTTGTGGTCTCGTGTCTTTGTACATGGTTTTAATCATTTTCATGCCAATTCATGGCTCTCATTTCGTAGCACTTGTGATTTGAATCATTTCTCAATGCTAGTTTTGTCAACAACAAAAATATGGAACTCTGGGCAAATAAAAAAAATTGGTTTTAAGTTTGTTTTGTGGTCTCAGGTCTTTGTACACGATTTTAATAAGTTTTTATAAAAAATTTGGTTTTAAGTTTGTTTTGTGGTCTTAGGTCTTTGTACACAATTTTAATATTTTTTAATAAAAATTTTGTTGGGGCCCATGCCCAATCTCCAAATCCATAAGATAAACACCAAACATAAAAATCTCCAATTCCATGAGCTAAACACCAAACATAACACAAGTTTCGAGACATAACATACAAAGACCAACACATGAGTCTCGTGCCAAGCCACGAAGGGAGGAGTCCACAAGGGCATAGAGTAAAATATGTTTTCTAATAAGTTTAAGGCTCCTTATTAGTCCCTGTCGTAGGCATAGAGGGACTATAGTGATCGATAAAGCGTTGACTACATATTAGTTTGTCCTTTGATCAGAAATATTTGCACAATACCTATTGTTGGAGCTATGGAATTAAAAACATATATTTTTATATATTAAAAAGTAACATATATGTACTAATCTGATTGGCTAAGAGATTGGAGGTCTTATTTCCAGCTTCACTATTCCCAATGTAGTATATAGAAACATATCCAAACTTTTTCTCATAGATAGTATGTTTTAATCATATATTTTTTCTGTATATTGCTTGAAGGTTGATTAATGATACCATTAGTTTGAATGTTTGTATTAGCATTTTCTGCTACCCGAATATATCCATCAGTTTTGATATGTACTAAGCATATTGAATTGTTTTCATATCCAAGCTTTATATATTTCTTTAAATTTATTGACACTTATTCCGAGATGCCTCAATAGCCCTAACAGTGTAAATGTCTACATGATGAGACATCCACCAACACCCCTGACAACTTAAATGTTTGCATATCGTGAGGTCCTTAGACAGCCTGAGAGTCTTAAATGTTTATGTAAATACGGTTCTCAGAGTACATGCCAGTTCAATAGCCATTGTATGTTTCATCCTTGTTCTGCCATTGAAGCTACATACATTGTTTACTGGTTTCGTGACTGCTTCTTCTTTGATGGTTTGTTGGGTTCTTCCATTGTATGTTTCATCCTCGTAATCGTTGAAGCTAGATACATTGTTTACTAGTTCAGTGAGTGGTTCTTCTTTGTTGGTTTCTCAGTTGCTATATTTTGTTGTTTCGCTCGCGATTTTCCCTATGCTTCTACATTTCATCGTTTCAGAGTAAGTTTCGATGCCATAGTTTCATTTTGTATTTCTTGTTTGTTGTTCAGTGTTTGCAGTTTGCAAGTAAGAATGTTTTCTTATTTGTAGTCACATGTTCCTTGTATGTTTTTGGTTCCATTTTTGCTTCGGTTGCAGTTTCATAATCATTGGAGATACATATGTTGTTCACTAGGTCGGTGGATTTTGCTGGTTCATTGGTTCCCGAGTTTCTGGTTCTATTTGTTTGCTCGGGGTTTGTGCTTTGGGTCCCTAGGGGTGTAGTTCAGCCTCTTCATGATTTCTCACTAGTTTGGTCCTTGTTGGTTTCTTTTCTTTGATTCATCCTTGCAGGGTTGGGGTGCAACGATGATGGTTGGAGCTTTTCTTTTTTCTTTTTTTTGGATTGTTATTTTTTTGGGGGGGCTCTTTACAATGTTCATCCCCTGCACCCACCAGTCAATCTACAGTTGTGTTATTTTCCATTTTTGCAAAGGCTGTTATCTGTAATTCTGTGAGATTTTCCTGGTGCTCGAGTCCTTCCATGAAATAAAATAGTTGCATACAAAATTGTTGGAGGATTACATGTGAAGTTACAATATCCACTATTTTTTGTTGCTATAAATTATATGTATGCAACCTACATTTATAGACCATGTATGGTCAGATGTGCGGATATGACATGACATGTTCTTTCTCCTCTACATAGACTGGTCTGCGCACAATAAAATTTGTGTTGTGCTTGAGATATGATATGTGCAACAAAGATTCTTCAAGATTATATTTTCATGTCTGGAAGCATGTCTGGGTGGTTTTCCACGAAAAAATGAGAACTTGTATCGTGGGCACAACAGTCTGTGTAGAGGATAAAGAACATGGTTAAAGGGCATATCTGGATGAATTTCCAGGGAAAACCAGAAATCGTTTAGCTACGACCATGCAATTGCGTGATATTTTATGCCTTGTAATATATTTTGGCCAGGGAAAATGAAGCTAGACATTTACAACCATGGATAGAGAAGCGCAAAGGTTCATGTTTCTGCCTTTGTAAATTGTTCGTCCAGCTAGTTTTTCTATATCTACATATTTCTTATTCTCCAGTGAATACCAACTTCCATTGATGTTCATTGAATTTTGTGGGTTCCCACATTGAAACAAATAGAGTAGCTGGAGAAAAGGAGGGAGTCTTGACTGCATTGGCTGAAGAGGATATAGAAAGGTGCATGCTTGTACTATTGTTTCATATTGCGTTGTTTTGTATTTCATTTATGGTCTGTATATGTGTTAAACTAGTTGCATGCCTTCTTACATGGTAAGTTATCTTGGTTACATATGTTCCTTCCTGCATACTAAGCTAGTTTATGTCCGTTGTGTTTGTGTTGCATTGCTGCATTTAAAGAAACATAATTGTTGGATAGGATGAAGGACTCTTTAGTGGGCAAATAGACCTTTTTCTTTTTCTTTTAGATGTTTGTTTTCATACTAACTTGCCTTCGTCTCGATTTCATCTTCAACGTTGCTGCCTTGGAAAAAACAGGTTGCTTGGATAGGGAGATGAATTCTTTTTTGTAGCAGCAGAGGGTTCTTTGGTATAATCTTGTAAAAGGTATACCAAGTGTGCCGGTAAATTAAATATAAAAAATGGGTGGGAGCATATAATATTAGACTTGAAAATGACGAATTCGCAGTAATGGGCCTTTCTGCGCTCCCTATTTCTACTTTTTCCATTTTCTATTATCCCTTTTGTTTTCTAATTCGTCTACTTAGTGTGGTTTCCAAAAATCCCCTCGTGCATCGGTTGGCAGACTAATGGACTGACATATGTGGTCCTTCTTATATATTATTCCATAGTTACCCACTTTGTCGATTGTGGCTGCCAGGTTGGTAGGTTGAAGATTGCTCCCCTGGCTTCCGAGGGTCTGCGATATACAGATTGGCCATGGTGACCCATGGTCACGCCCTGTTTACTGTTAAACATTTCTCCAGTTAAACAATTAATATGCATACAGTTTTACATCTATTTGGTCCTTCCGATGGACAATATACAATGCATATATTTGTTTAGTCCTGATGTTCATATGCACATGCTTGCATCAGAAAAAGTTGGACTAGTGAGATGACCATGAGCAGTCAGTCATCCCAGACATCGACAGACCAACAAGGCCAAATGTAAAGATGCATGCGTTGTGCTCTTACTATGTTTACTAAACAAATTTCCTGGGATATATATTCATCTATGGAATGATGGATATGTTGATTCCATTTGCAATACATGGTTTCTAGCTCGCAAGAAGTATCAACAAGTACAAGAGAAACGCCGAACGTGGTGCATGTTCCACAAACCAAGAGGTGTGGTTGCGAAACTGTGGCTCCATAGTTCATCAATACTATTCATGTACTTGTAGCACACTACCATTCACTTTAGTTTTTCTGTTCAAAAAATGTCATCAGGTCTAGAGTTGTGACATCAAAAGTACTACCAATAGAGGGCTTGAACAACCGCCAAACTAGACAACTGTTCATTGGGGACATAATGGTTGTCTATACCACCTACTTGGACAAGGAAAAGAAGAGTAGATCCATTATGTGTGCTAATATGACAGACAAGGATGCTATGATGACAGTCACAGTGACTATTCCTCCACAACTTGTCCAGAAACATGCAAAAAAGATATTGCCGCATAACGGGATATCCATTACAAATTTTAATGTATTGACCAAAACAATATATGACCGTGGTGATTGTGATCGAATTATTTTTCTCAACGAAACAAGCACTATGGAAACAATTCCTGCTATTTGTTCAGAATATCGCTTCCTCCCGGACTCGACTATCAGGCAGCTTGCATAGAAAACTGATATTTACCTAATTGGAATGATTGGGGCTATTGTGACACTGGCGAGAAAATTTGGGTCACAACACATTCTCCATATAAAGGATGGAGAGTCGCACAACGAAAAGGAAATGGTACAGATTTTCATATTCAGTTTTGTTCTTAACTTTCGGGTCTGCATATATGTCAGATAAGTTACACAAATATTGCATTGTTCCATGTTGTAGCTACAATTGTTCGATACGTATTCATATTTGTTTTCGTTATTGGAACAACAATTGCATATAGGGAAGATTCCACTTATGCTCTTCAAAAATATAACAAAGAAGAGGGATGCTAGAGAAAGGATCTTTTGGACAACCCAAGCAACATTTGTAATAGATTTGCGAGCAGATATAGTAGAGGATATGGAGAAGCTAGCTAGCTCTACAATTGTTGTGTGTATACATCCACAAAATCATCCTCACTTTTCCTATAGAAATAGCCTTCAACAAATTTCTACACATGTTTATTTTTTATTTTTTGTTTTAAAGGCAAAGGGGGGGTGCAGTTGTGTATTATATTGTTCAATGTATTAATTCCTTTGCTCATGTTGCCAGGTTGAAGGTCTTTTAGTTGCATCCAATGTGTACTCGACCCCATTTGAGTCTGTATGTGCAAAATGCCATTCTGTTGCTTCTTCCTCCACTTTGATAAGTGATGATATGATTGATTTTCTGCGACGCGGTGAAAAATGTCCATATATTTATGGAAATTGCATCAATGGTGTTATTCAAACCGTGGGCAACACAATTGTGCAGTGTTCGGTTAGGCTGCCTCTATTAACAAATGTTCTTCCTGAATTGGCAGAGTTGTCGTATGAAACGTATCTACAGAAAAAGGAAATCAGTGTCTATATTCTGTGGCAGCTTCGGATACAGAGCAAATTCACCTTGAATGAGGACAATGCAATTTTGCATATCGACTGAAGAAGGGAAAAAAAAAAAAAAAAAACTTTGGGAGGAAACGAAAATACCTCATGTCTCTCTATAATATTTTTTCAACATCTAGATGAATGTTCTTTCCAAGAGAAAAGGAATGCGGCGACATCTTTTCTTTGTATATATAATTGTTTGGTGCAAAGGTCGATGGGTTCTACTCAATGGAACCTTCTAGGAAATTTCTTCCAGGCTGTTTAAAGTATGGTTGGTTCTTGGTTATCTGGTTTTTCTGTCAATTTGTATACCGTGGAAGTCTAACTCTTCTTTGGAGGACACAAAACAATATAATTGAATTTTTTTGGCCAGCTGGCATGCAGATCTGCCTGATAATTTCTATGGCGCGGTGATGCAAATGTACTATGTGACTTGTTTTGGAAAATTTCCTTGATCGATGAACTTGGTCAAATTATTGTTGTGAAATAATTTGAAATCAAGAAATATATAGTGTGTGAAGTGCAATTGTCCTATCATACCAAAAACAAGCTTTTAAAATTCAAATTGATCGTTGTTTTCGCAATTTTTTCTTATTCGATGAACTTGGTAAAATTAATATCCTGGAATAATTTGAAATCAACGAATATATACTATGCAGAGTGCAATTGTGCTATCATATGAAAAAGAGGGCCTTAAACTTAAAATTGGTCCTTGTTATGCTTGCGGTGATAGAATTTTACAAAAAAAATCTTTTGTTTCCTTCATTTTTTTAACAATAAGCGATTTATCATCCTTTAATAATTTAATGTAATTCACTTGTACAATAAAAATAGTTAATATTAATATTTTAGTATATGAAAATAATGTTTTTAGTTGAAGTTAGATAGGATGAGAATTGCTAAACAATTGCAATCTTGAACCTGTCAGATGTGGAATCTGCAAGTCCACCTGTCAATTTGTATATCGCGGAAGTTTGGGTGATATTTGCAGGACACCGAACAAAAGAGGTTCAAATTTCAGCCTGCCGGGCCGAGAACCCACGATCCAAAAAGTGCCCAAGTATGGAATGAGGGATCCACATATGCTCTATAAAATCTCTTGTCCATACTTTCTAAAAGTACATATTTACTATGTATTGCTCGTTTGTCGGAAATGTAACAACCCTAAGTAATTAATCAATTGTCAGGATTTAAATAATTGTTTAATGTATATTAGTTAATTAATTAATTAATTGACCTGGTTAAATAATTTTTGAATGTATATTGGTTTAATTAATTAATTAATTAATTTCATGATTTAATATCAGTTTAATAAAACCTAGCTTAATAAATTATTAACTATTATTTGGTATCGGAAGATCAACCCATTAATGAAAATAGGATAAGGTGGTTGACACCTAATTGAGGGAGGGTAGTTGATAATTAAATGAGGGAAGAAGGCAGTGAATGATGGAAGGAAGGATAAGGCAAGGGGGAAGCATTATTGTTGAGGAGGATTGTTTTAGCTGGTTGGGGGAGGAGCTTGTTGAAGGATTTTTTAGGGGTCTTTTTCTGTTTGGAGGGAGGAGCTTGTGGTGGTTTTGCTAAGGAGCTTGGGTTTTGTGGAGGATCTTGTGGTGGTTTTGTTGAGGAGCCTATTGGAGGTCTGTCATATGGGGCACCGGGGTTTCTGGGGATTTTAGGCTTGGAGGGCTAGGAAACTGCAAGGGTTCGTAGAGCTAGGGAGACATAGAGGCTCTGTTCCTAGCTAGCTGGGAGGAAAAGATTTAGTTTTCAAGCAGTTTGCAACAACAATAAAGCAAAGGACAAACTTCTTCTTCAAGAGGTATTTTTCCAGTATTAATTTTTTTCAGAATGAAAGTTATGATATGAATTTATGTATGGAAAATGTGTAATATGTTGTGTAATTTTTTTTGTGACTATTTTGGACTATACAAAATGAGAATTTAATATTTAGCTGCTTAATTTGCTAGAAATTCAACATAAATTAGTAATATTGTTATAATGCAAATAAAAATGGAAATTTGATGTCGTGTTCAAGAAAGGAAAAGTAATTTAGATTATAAATTTACCATTTAACTTTGAAGCCTTAGTAAAGGATCTTACACATGGTATCAGAGCTCTAGTTTAAAATCTAGAGCCAAGGGCCTACCAACCCATCCATCCTCTTGACTCTTGTCTAAAAGCTATGTGATGTGTCTTGTAAAAAACCTTGAAAACCTACAACCCTTGAAACCCTTTGAAAAAAAAACAACCCTGAAACCCTCTAAAACTTTAAAACTTTTGACCTGTACAATGAAATCCATGAAAGGGGTTATGTAAACAAAAACGGTTACACACATCAATACTCTATATATAGAAAAATAAAGGAGTGTGTACATAAATGTATACAAATCTGGGCCAAGCTCCACCTCCACCTAACCTGCAAGCCAAGCACACAATTATATATATATAAACAATATGCACATTGAAAATGGAAATGGTATAATACTATACATATTGAAAGTGTTAACTGAATTCTAACACTTGTTTCAAAGAAAAAAACAAATAATAAAACAAAATATATGTATATATATATATCGATTCTTCCCAGGAACTTCTAAACAGAGATATAAATAACCATATATAAGAGATATGTATTTAAACCATATATATATATAAAAAAAAAAACTAATTAAAAAAAATAATATATATATATATATATATATATATATATATATATATAGAAAGAAAAATATGAGGGCTCGAGGCCCAATATCCAAGGGTATGTGTTATTTATAAATCACTAATTCCACGAGATAGCCACACATCACAAGCCAAATACCAACACATAATGCACCACAAGGAGGGATCCTGCAATGACCAACTATCTTTGCACTAAATATATATATACAAAAAAAAATTATTGGGCTCGAAGGCCCAACCTCCATTTATCTGTGCCAAGCACCCGAGGGCCATACCAGGCACCCAACACAACACAACTCAACACTAAAGACTAAGCGCTAGGGGACAATAGAGAACCCCACAAGAGAGACTATCCATTGCACTACGATTCAGTATCTATAAAACAAATAGTAGCATGAAGGCCTAGCTCCTAGTTCCTGAGCTAGCGCACTACACTATACAAAACAAATCACACAAAGCCAGTGCTCAAAACCAACACTCAACACTAAACACTAAAGCTAGAGATCAAAACCAAGCATTAAGTCGTGGAGGAGAAGCCCACAGGGGGATAGTATTGTGCACAACCCATCCACAAGCTCACACATAAAACAACCCGTAACAAAAGCCCAACTCAGTGCAATCCACAAAGGAAGAGAGCTCATGCACGAGCCTGCCCACCAAGCATAACACCAAACCACGAAGAACCAACTGCATGGCGCAATGGTAATGGGGCTTTGTTAAAATATTTGGGAGTCAACGGCTTTGTTAAAATATTTGTTAAAATAGTGGGCGCGATGGCAGCCCAACCCTTGCCAAAGCTTCGAACCCTGGACCTCCATGCACAGGCAACAAATATAGAACATAGAACCCGCAGGCAGCAAATCCAGTGCAAAGGAGCTTCCGGTATTCAACCCCATGACCCGTGGTAAAGGAAATTCCTTGGGAAAGGTCTGATAGCCAATGCCCAAGCTATCAAGCACCAAATCCCAATGACCAAGACCACACACCAAGCTACAAAGGAGGAGCCCATGGGGGCTTGTACTTTGCACATTTCCCATAGGAAGGAGTCATGACGACTTAGTTACACAACCAAAGGACTTTGTGGTCAAACCCACACAACCATTACACCTTCCCTCTACTGAGAAGATGACAAAAAAAAACAAAAATGGAAGAGGCCTGACTGCAAAAGCATAGAGGAAGGATGCGTGTAGGGTTTGGGGGCGGGGCGTGTAGGGTTTTGGAAGTTGAGAGGGAAAAGGGGGCATGTGGGCCTCATGCGAGGACCCACGATGCCCTATTTTTATTTTTATTTAATTTTTTATTTTAATTTTTTGTTGTTTTTTCATTTTATTTTTTTTATTTTATTATTATTATCCATTTAAACTTAATTTAATGGTAATTATTTTAAAAAACAATTAAATTTTAACAATAATTTTTAACAATTTATTTTAATTATAAATTTTAACAATTTATTTTAATTGTAATTATTTCAAAAATCAAAATAAAATTTAATAAAGTTTAATTAAATTATTTAGTTTAATTATCTCAAAAGAATTATTTAGTTTAATTTAAGGTAAAGTAAAGTTGATTTATTTAGTTTTGTTTATTTCAAATCATTATTTTAGAGTAAAGTTTAATTTAAAAATTTTAATTTTATTTCAACTAATGATATTAATGATTAATTAATTAAAGTGAGTAAATAAGTTTAATACTCAAGTACATAATTTAATCATTAAGTATGTTCAAGTTCACATTAACTAGTTTTAAAAAGAAAGTTTTAAGGACTTAAACCATGATAAAAGGGGGAAGGGGTTTTATGCAGGCTAGGAAGGTAAGTTAGAGAAATTAGTGAGTGTGGTACAGTTCTAGCGTAGCTACTAGGCAAGGGAGTCAGTAGTTTTCTTAGGCGAATACATCAACCTTAGATGCTTTAACCCTGACCTAGACACTTCCCCTAAAGAGAGTAACGTCTATTTACAGACAAGTAAAAAAAAAGATTATGCCTAACCCTGTTTTCAAGTTTAAGTTGCGCAAATGTGAATTTCCTTAGACTCTCCCTGACAAACTTTTGGTTGATGCAGATTCAATTATACATGATGGTTAGGACTCGAGGAAATCAAGGGAGAGGGGCATCGTCGCAGGGACCGCTAGTGCTGCCACCACCATCACCTGAATTAGCTCTCATTCTGTGCTCTTTTGAGGCCATAAATGAGACTTTAAAGGGGCGCCAACCAATAGGGATCGAAGTGGAGCCCCCACAATCTGGAATGGGTAATCCAGAAGCGTCAAGGGATTCAGGGGGAGGGCCTCCACCCGAAGACATCACTAGATAATTGCAAAAGATCAAACTTCCATAGTTTGTCGGGGGTCGCGCCAGTGAACATGTAGAGGCCTGGTTGGAAGGAATGACAAGATGTTTCGCCTTAAGAGACTATGCTTCCACATCAAATGTGAATATAGCAATCTTTCAGTTAAGGGACAGTGCCTTGAATTGGTGGGGCAACCTAGAGAGGCAGTTGCACCTTACCGCATGCACCGTCTCTTGGGAACTTTTTGAGGAAAGATTCCAAAGGAAATATCTACCAGTTTACTACGAGGAACAACAGGTGGGAGCATTTCATGATCTAGTACAAGGGAACATGATCGTGGAAGAGTACAAGATTAGGTTCATGGAGTTGGTGAAATATGTTTCATACAAGGATAATGATCAATGACAGGAAGAACACTTTGTCTATGGGTTAAACCCTAAGATAAGGGCCATGGTGTGGATGTGGAAACCATCTTCAGTAGAAGAAGCGGTTGAAAATGCACGTTATGCAGAGTAACACATGAACTTAAATGGAGGTATGATATCGACCTTTCCACATCATCATGGATTTGTGGGGAAGGCCCTTGGGACCTTCTTCAAGGGAGGGAGCTCTAGGCCACCTCCTTATGGTAATAGAGTCGTACCAAGTACAGTTGCCACGGGTATTTCAATGGCAGCGAGTGAAGCATCTCGTTCATCACCAATGACGTAGGCAAGTCCACGACCATATCATGGAGCATCTAGTAGGGGCATGGGTTCCAGGGGAAGGAACTCATTTCAGAGACCATCACAGAGAAGTGTGTAGGTTCCATCTCGTGTTACATGTTGGGAGTGTGGAGGACCCCATTACCAGCATGATTGCCCATAGTTTCAAGCAGGATTTGTGCATAGAGAAGGAAAGGCCCTGATGGGAAGAGCAAGTGGTAGCCACTAGATTTATGTAGCAGTTAATAATCGCCAGGTAGAACATCAATCCATGGTGGTGGAGTCGTCAAGTATGCTAAACCATTTCAATGTTAAAATTTAATTTGATTATGGTGCTACAGATAGTTTCATTTCACCATCTACATTAGAAAGGAGTGGGTTGGCAGCCTATGAGCACGATGACTTTAAACAAGTCGAGATGGCTTCAGGGGAAAAACAAGCGGTAGGACCTAGCGTTGATAATTGTCTAGTAGACCTGGGAGTGTGTATTACAAGGTTGAAGGTATACGTCACTACCCTTGGGACATATGACCTAATCATTGGAATGGATTGGTTAGAAGCTGATCGAGCTATGGTAGATTGTTTCACAAAAAGGGTTCTTTGTGTTGACAATGAACGAAGGCCAATAGAGATCCACAATGTATGGAGAAGGGTGTCTCTATGCTTTATCTCAACTATGAAAGTTAAGTGGTGCATGAGGCAATGGTGTCGATTGTATGTAGTGGAAGAAGTGAATGAAAGGAAGGGACCCTCCTTGGATCAATACCCAATATTGTCAGAGTTTAAGGATGTTTTTCCGAATGAGTTGTCGGGGTTACCTCCTGAGAGGGATCTTGATTTTACTATTGAGATAAAACCTGGTGCAAAACCAATTTCCAATACTCTGTATACGATGACAACGCTAGAACTTTGTGAGTTGCAGATGCAGTTAGAAGAGCTATTGGACTTAGGGATAATAAGGCCTAGTGTCTCACCTTGAGGTGCACCAGTAATCTTTGTGAAGAAGAAGGATGGTTCCTTACGACTATGTATAGATTACAGGGACTTGAACCATGCTACAGTGAAAAATAGGTACCCAATGCCATGGATAGATGATCTCTTTGATCATATGAAAGGAGCAGCGGTATTCTGAAAATTTTATTTGCGATCAAGGTATTACTAGTTAAGGATTAAGGAATGTGATATTCCTAAAACTGCCTTTCGAACTTGGTCTAGGCATTACGATTTCGTTGTAGTACCTTTCGGATTGATCAATGTGCCAGCCGTATTCATGATCCTCATGAACAGTGTATTTCAGAAGTACTTAGACCACTTTGTAAAAGTCTTTTAAGATGATATCCTCATCTATTCCAAGAACTAAAGAGAGCATGAGGAACACTTGGGAGTGGTGTTGTCCTGCCTTAGAGAGAAAAAATTGTATGGGCAGTTGTCGAAGTGTTCCTTCTTCCATAAAGAAATTCATTATTTAGGTCATAACATTTCTGGTGAAGGAATCTCTATGGACCCAGAAAAGGTAAAGGCCATTATGGAATGGCCAGTGATGAAAAATTCTCATGAGGTGAGAAGCTTCATGGGGCTAGCAGGTTACTATCGAATATTTGTGGAAGGGTTCTCTAAAATAGAAAAACCCATCACCACTTTTCAGCGAAAGAGGGTTAGGTATGAATGGACATAAGAATGTGACAGTGCATTCATCGAGCTTAAGAGGTTACTAATTAGTGCGCCAATTCTACGAGTGTCGGATATTGAAAAGGACTTCATAGTCTACACGGATGCCTTGAAGCAAGGGTTGGGGGCCGTGCTAATGTAGGATGGAGTAGTGATAGCTTTTGCGTCAATAAAGTTGAAGAAACACGAGGAGATTTACACTACTCATGATTTAGATTTGGCAACTATAATGCTAGCTCTAAAACTTTGGAGGCACTATCTAGTAGGGCGAACCTTTGAGCTCAAAACGAACCATCAAAGTTTAAAACATGTCTTCACTCAAAGGGATCTAAATGCTGGGCAAAGGCGATGGAGTGACTTCATGAGTGAGTATGATTTTGGTATTTCATATATCCAAGGAAAAGAGAATGTGGTCATGGATTCCTTGAGTAGGAGACCATGTGTCTTCTCCTTGGTACCCTTAAAAGTCAATCTAAGGGAACGTGTGTTGGCGCAACTCCTTGGAGATAGTTGGTATTTAAAGGTTACCTCAAACCTCTAGAGTGGGAGGCAATTAGATCCAAAGTATGAAGAATATAGTCTGGAAGCAGACAGACTATTGAGATATCTAGGAAGGATGTACATCCCCAAAGGTGGGGATATTCAAAGCAACATATCGAAGGAAGCCCATAGAGCACTTTATTGTGCGCATCCAGGTGTGAAGAAAATGTACGCAGACATGAGGAAGTTCTTCTTCTGGGTAGGCATGAACCGCAATGTAGTCCATTTCTTCGCCAAGTGCCTAGAGTGTCAACAAGTGAAAGTTGACCACCATCACCTGACAGGTCTCCTACAACCACATGATGTTCCTATGTCCAAGTGGGAAGTCATTTCGATGGATTTTTTTGTGGGGTTACCGCTCACATATCTTAGAAACAATGACATTCTTGTAATAGTTGATAAGTTAACCAAGAGTGATCATTTTATTCTGGTTAGAGACACTTACGATGTCACTGATGTGGCATGCATGTTTGTAAGTGAGGTCATCCGTTTTCACGGGATACCTAAGAAGATAATTTCAGATAGGGACTCCAGATTCACTTCTAGGTTTTGGATAAGTTTGCAGTTAGTTTTGGGGACTCAGTTGAACTTAAGTACAACTTATCATCCTGAAACAGATGGGAAAACTGAGAGAGTAAATTAGGTTATGTAAGACATGCTTAGGATGTATGTTATGGATAATCAAACCTATTGGGAGAAGTACCTACCTTTGGTAGAGTTCACCTACAATAACAGTTTTCATAGCTCCATCATAATGCACCCTATGAAGCTCTGTATGGAAGGCCATGCAGAACACCGTTGAGTTGGGAGAGGTTAGAAGACTGAGTGACAATTGGGCTAGAATTGATTCAAGAGATGGAGAAACAGGTGATTCAGATTAGGCAAAGACGAAAGGAAGCACAGGATAGACATAAAATTTATGCGGATGCACAAAGGACTAATCGAAGTTGTAAAGTGGGAGATCAGATTTTCATTCATATCAGGCCTAATAAGAGTACCATTTGGTTCGAGAAGGGGACAAAGTTGTCACCTCGATTTATAGGACTGTTCAAAATCCAAGAGCAAATTGGACCCATTGCCTATCGTCTCATACTGCCACCCCACTTGCATAAAACTCATAATGTTTTTCATGTATCTGTTCTATGTCATTATGTTGTTGATGAATCACATAAACTAAATTGGAAGGAATTGTAGGTATCAGACGCGGGAACCCTCACAGTAGAACCCTTACGCATATTGTACCATAGATTCGGACAGCTCATAAACTGTCTGGTAGACCAAGTTAAGGTCCAATGGGACAAGTATAGTCCAGGATCCGCTACTTGGGAGGATGCCGAGACATTACGACGAGATTATCCCTCATGTTTTTTACCACCTCGAGAATATGTTCTCGAAGGTTGGGTGTATGTAACACCACCTTTTGACTTAGATAGCTAAGATTACCTGAGGTCTAATCACCTTTATTTTTTTTATTCACAATGATACACTTGAACTTTTAAGACATATGAACCTTTATGAATGTTTAAATGTATTTGAATGATGATGGATATGATGCGATATATTGTGAGAATGTAAATTTTATGAATGTTTAAATATCACTTGAATGATGATGGATATGATGCGATCTACTATGTGAATGCGAATCCTATGAAGGTTTAAATGTTATTTGAATGATGATGGATATGATGCAATATATTATGTAAATGAAAATTCTATGAACGGGTAACATTAATTGAATTATGGGGATATTATGAGATCTATTTCTAACTTGAAAAATTTGATGTTAAAGTTGTTGGTACATGGATACCGAATTGGGATTATGGTTGTATGCAATTACATGATGATAATTCATAGATATATATGAGTTTGTGTTAAAGACTAATCTGCAGGTCAATGGGCTATGAAATAGCCAAGGGATAATAGTAATGAAAGTGGATGTCACGACCACCTACCGAGAAGCAATATGGTATGAATCTTTGTATGTGAAATTATATTGGTTTGAATGCATTGCTATGATATGTGGACCAGTGCAGGATTTCAGGTGGTGAGACTGCCTAAAACTGAATAAACGATGAAAAAATTCCCAGGAACACGGTGCCACTATATATTCCATTGTAGGGTGTGGACCCTAGTCTTGTTAGGAGGGGTGGAGGCATTTCCCACCGTGTATCCTCTGAAACTTGGAGTCATGGGAGGACGGTGTTAGTTCACTCTCCTCTAGATGTGTGATGATGACTGTTAGTTGCTTGCTAGGGAAGCTTGGTCAAGATAGTGACACTTCCACTTACGAGTTCTATTTGGAGTTAGGTCAATATAGTTGACGCTCCAAGATATTCCAGCAGAGGAAAGAATGGAAGTAAGTTAGGGAGGAAGGATGAGTAGAAATAGTTGAGAGTGTATGGAGATTTGCCTTATGGTGGAATTTATTGTTCTTTTCTTCTGAAAAGAAAATGTGTATATATGCA
>JZKD02S2093511.1:980351-994019 GCA_000966675.3 Picea glauca | reverse complement strand
GCCCACACTAGGTGAACCACGTAAATCTGTGTCTCTCTTGTATTGTGTGTCTTCTGTGTTTTTGTTTCTGCATTTGTTTTATTTTATTGCTCCGCGGTCCTATTTTTCTAACACTAATTGGGGGAGGGTAGTTGAGAATTAAATGAGGAAAAAAGGTGGTGAATGATGGAAGGGAGGATAAGGTAAGGGGGAAGAATTATTGTTGAGGAGGACCGTTTTAGCTGGCTGGGGAAGGAGCTTGTTTGAGGATTTTTTAGGGGTATTTTTATGTTTGGAGGGAGGATCTTGTGGTGGTTTTGCTAAGGAGCTTGGGTTTTGTGGAGGAGCTTATGGTGGTTTTGTTGAGGAGCCTGTTGGAGGTCTGTCACAGGGGGCACTGGGGTTGCTGTGGATTTTGGGCTCAAAGGGCCAGGAAACTGCAAGGCTTCCTGGAGCTAGGGATCCAGAGAGGCTCTATTCCTAGATGGCTGGGAGGAAAAGATTCAATTTTCAGGCAGTTTCAAGAAATTTGCAACAACAGGAAAGCAAAGGACAATCTTCTTCTTCAAGAGGTATTTTTCCAGTATTATTTTTTTTCAAAATGAAAGTTATGATATGAATTTATGTATGGAAAATGTGTAATATGTTGTGTAATCTGTTTTGTGACTATTTTGCACTGTATAAAATGAGAATTTAATATTTAGCTGGTTAATTTGCTAGAACTTCAACATAAATTAATTAGATTGTTGTAATGCAAACATAAATGGAAATTTGATGTCGTGTTCAAGAAAGGAAAAGTAATTTAGATTATAAATTTACCATTTAACTTTGAAGCCTTAGTAAAGGATCTTACAGGAAAACGTTTATATCAGTCGCCCGACCAGATTGTACAAACTTTCTCGTTTAATTAAATTCTGCAATAGAAAAAATTATTATTAATAATTTAGTATTGAAAAACATGTTTTAGATATGTTAGATAGTTGATAGGGATTAGTATCTGTAAACAATGGCAAACTTGAACCCGCCAACCCTCAAGTCCATCTGTCAATCTATATATCGTGGAACTCTGAGGGCTATTCGGAGGACAAGGAAAAATGAAAACTGCAATGTTGAGCCACGCAACCCATAGGTCCGTTTGTCAATTTGTAAATCGTGGAGATGTGCCTGGTGTTTGTACAACATGCAACAATAGAGGCCTAATTTTCAACCCGTGAGCCCCACAGACATGATAAAAAAAAATCGCTAGATATGAAATTCATACGGGATCGCTATGGGACAATAAAAATGCAATGTCCATCCAACCAGCCCGAGTCCACCTGTCCACTTGTATATCACGGAATTCTGGGTGTTATTTGTAGCAGACAGAACAATAGAGACTCTATTTTCAGCCCGCTAGGCCGCGAACCAAAAAATTCCTAGGTATGGAATGAGGGATCTGCATATATTGTATAAAATATCATTCCATACTTTATTTAGAGACTATGTCCACAAGCCCGTGTGTCAATTTTTATATCGTGGAAGTCTAGGTGCTATTTTTGGGACACAGAATAGTAGATACTTAATTTTCATCCTACCAGGTCGTGAACCCGCGATCCAAAAACTATCGAAGTATGGAATGAGGGATCCACATATGTTCTATAAAACTGTGTTTGTAAAGCGCGGAACAATAGATGCCCAATTTCCAGCTCGCCATCCCCAGATCCCCCGATAAAAAAAAAATGTAAATTTGAAATTCATACGGGATCGCTACGGGACAATAAAAGTGCAATGTTCATCCAACCAGCCCGAGTCCACCTATCAATTTGTATATCGCAGAAGTTTGGGTGCTATTTGTAGGAGACAAAATAATAGAGACTCTATTTTCGACATGCCAATCCGCGGACCCGGGATCCAAAAACTGCCTAAGTATGGAATGAGGGATCCACATATGTTGTATAAAATCTCATTCCATACTTTATATAGAGACTATGTCCAAAAGTCTATATGTCAATTTTTATATCTCGGAAGTATAGGTGTTATTTGTAGGACATAGAACAATAGATACTTATTTTTCAGCCCAACAGGTCACGAACCCACGATCCAAAAAGTGCTCAAGTTTGGAATGAGGGATCTGCATATGTTCTAAAACACTATCAATTTGTATATCGTGGAATTCTGGGTGCTATTTGGAGGAGATGAAACAATAAAGATGAAACAATAAAGACTCTAAAATGAGGGATCCGCATATGTTGTATAAAATCTCATTCAATAATTTATATAGACTATGTCCAAAATTCTGCATGCGAATTTGTATATCGCGGAAGACTAGGTGGTATTTGTAGGACACGAAAGTCTAGGTGGTATTTGTAGGAAACAAAACAAGAGATACTTAATTTTCATCCCGCCAGGTCGCGAACCTGTGATCCAAAAAGTGCCCAAGTATGGAATGAGGGATCTGCATATGTTCTAGAACACTATCAATTTGTATATTGCAGAAGTCTGGGTGCTATTTGTAGGAGATAGAACAATAGAGACTCTCTTTTCGGCCCGCCAGACCGTGAGCCCGTGATCCAAAAACTACTTAAGTATGGAATGAGGGATCTGCATATGCTGTATAAAATCTCATTCCATACTTTATATAGAAACTTTCCACAAGTCCGTGTGCGAATTTGTATATAGCGGAACTGTAGGTGCTATTTGTAGGACATAGAACAATAGATACTTAATTTTCATCCTGCCAGTCCACGAACCCACTTTCAAATGCAATGTTCAGCCAAGCATCCCATAGGTACTCCTGTCAATTTGTATACCACGGAAATCTGGGTGCTATTTGTAGGACACAAAACAGTAGACACTCTTTTTTAGCATGCGAGGCCGCCAACCCATGATCAAAAAAGTGCCTAAGTATGGAATGAATCTTTTTTGTATTGCTCATTTATGGAAATACTTTTATATCACTCAGTCGACCAGATTGTGCAAACTTTCCCGTAAAATTAAATTCTGCAATATAAATATTTAACAATAATAATTTAGTGCAGGTCAGGTTCTGAATTTGTATATCGCAGAATTGTCAGTGCTATTTGTAGAGCATGGAATAATAGATGCCCAATTTTTTTCCTGCCAACCCGAGAACCCCTGATCCAAAAAAGTGGCTAATTATGGAATTAATACGAAATCGCCAAGGACAAAAAAAATGCAATGTTGAACCAACCAACCCACAAGTCCACTTGTTAATTTTTATATCGCGGAAGTGTAGGTGTTATTTCTAGGACACAAAACAATAAAGGCTCAATTTTCATCCCACCAGGCCGAGAACCATCGGCCCTTCACGTGCCTTGGGTATATCTTCGACTGACTGTTTTTCATACTTTGGTATTTCTTGGAATCAGTTTCGCCATTGTTGTTTCCTTCGTGCTTGTTTCCAGATATGCAATAATTAAGCTTTAATGCTAGTATCCATCCTACAACAACTGTTAAAACTATCATTAATGTCCGGAAGTCCGAAGAAGATTTTTCATTAGTACGAATTAAACTAAGATTTTCCCACAAGCATGTTATCCTTTCCAAGTATTCATTTCAAAGGCCACGCAATATTTTTTTTTTTGTGCCTCAACGGCTTGGTGATTTTAAGAAATTTTTGATTCTGAATCTCTTTTCATCATCACCGCCACGTTCACACTTTTTTCTAATTGTGCAATTAGTGAGTTGTGATGGTCACATCTCATTCCACACGAACCCTGGAAATTGACATTGATCAGTGAAAGGCTCGAGGAGATATTCCATTGATGCACATTAAACCATAATTTGCAGAGGCTTATATTATCCCTCCCCAATTTTCATTTCAAGCATCGTCTCGACCAAACAAAAATTCTAAATCACTTCTGGCAGTAGTTCTCTCCACACACAATAAACACATTGTGGCATAATGGTCAAAGGTTCCACTATTCCAGGGCATATTCTTACTATTAATCTCCCTCCGCCCAAGATAAAAAAAAGATATGGTCCCTTGGTACACCGAGAGATATATTTCAAGCCAAAAAATTCCATCGCAACCCTGGCTGGTCAGAGAACTTGCCCAGTTGCAGTCATTGTTTTTTCAGAAGTTAATGCCATGAATTTCAAGTCGAAAGAAGATGATCTGTTGGACGATGATACGACAATGGATGATGGAAATGTAGAGAATCTTTCCACTCCTGCGCCTAAATTGAAATCAACCATAATGAACGGACCTTCCCGTCTCAGTGATCGCAGTCATGACAACACCAAAAGGAGTTTGAGAAAAGAAACGGACGGTGAATGCAATAGCCACTTTGCATCATGAAAGTAGGAATTCCAGAGTTTCAAAATAGTTCGTTCTGGGCAGAACAGTTTCAATGTAAAGAAAGGATATTTTGATGCTCCTAGATATATATTTCAAGCCAAAAAAATATTGTTTAACATTTTCAGGCATCAGGTCCAAAACACTCGCTCCTGCCACGCATTTTCCTACTAGTCATCTCCTTTTGCCCAGAATGGACTAATATGGGCCTCTACAATTGCACGTGCAAGTTGTGCTACTGAATTGTTTTGGACTATACAGAGGTGGTTTCAGCTAAGGGATATTCCACTTTCCATGCAACCATTTTCGTCTTCTTTCTAGGGAAAAGCTCCTGAAAAATATCAATTTCAGCAGAGGATGATTCATCGACGAGAAAACTCTAAGGATCTTGCATACTGCAGAACCCGTGCCTGTGTTTGTCGCAGATACCTTCAATGTTTTGGCCCGAAGAACTGGGTCCAATTTCTAAGAATAGATGTACAGTACTCGGTGTTTTTCTTCTTTTTTTTATTTTAAATGGATTTGCTATTAAAAAAAATTTGCCTTGCACTCTTCATTGCTGCCTCTTTTCTGGGTTTAACGCATGTTCTAATTGGCATGGTTCAGTGCTCTCGTACTTCTTCGATCTTGTGTTTACTAATACCAATGTACAATGTTGCAGCAAAATAGTTATTCTTGTTTCTAGACATGCAATTATTAAGTTTTAATGCTAACATCCCATAATGCAATAAGTTTAATACTTGAGTTAATATGTTGCACTGAAGGTAGAATGTATCAAGAACACAGTTACATGCACACGTTCCAATAAAATCTAATCTTCCACAAAGCATTTGCTGACAATTAGTAGAAAAGGAAATTTAGTGGTTAAGTTGATATGTTATAGTCATGGAATAATGTATCAAGAACATAGCTACATGAATACGTTGCAATAAAATGAAATCTTCAACAAAGAATTTGCTGACAATTAGTAGATCATGGTTTTTCAACGATGGCACTTCTTTGAAACCAATTCGCACTTACAAAAACTATCTTTCACCTTTTTATTTTCCTGCTCTTTTATTCCCTCTAGTTTCTCTTCCTGGTTACTTAATCATTTTTTTCCTGACAATGCATTGCTCTGCAGCTTCACAGATTCATGTGCTTTTGTTTCCAATGACCACTTCCCCTTTCTTTAAATTGACCATCTACTGTTCCCTATCCCACAACTAGCACCCAGAGTTCCACCATATACAAATTGACAAGCGAACTTGCACGCTGGTTGGGTCAACATTGCAATTCTACTTTTCCATGACCTCCAAAAAACATTCGGAGCTCGGGTATATAAAAATTAACAGATATTCAAAATTGCAACCGTTCTTAGATCATACGCTTTTCCATATTATGGTCCACCTATCATGCCCTTTTCTGTGCTGCACATTTTTGCACTGAAAAGTTTCGAGAACTACAATTTAACCGTCAGGTCCTCGCATATTTAGTGGAACTATTGTCACCCCATTTTGAAGATCATTTGTCCTCTTTCCATACTTCACCATTTGTTCTAATTTCTTTGGCGAATCATCGGTTTGGTGGGTTGAAGAAATATTCAGTTCGTAGTCGTTGTTTCCTGTATCTGCGCCCCTTTGCAATTAGCAATTGGCAATTATATATAAGACCTTATTTCCACGTATGCAATTAGCAATTTCCCTATTCCATACTTATCCACTTTGGCGAAATTCCACAAATATACAAACCGGTCACTCAACTACCCCATCATGATCTCTTCCGTTTTATACATTTTGCACTCAAAAATTCCGAAACATGAAATTTCATCGTGCAACACTCGGTTGTCCTGACTATCCCCATAACCCTTTTTTTAATCCCATCCAACCGCTTTTCAGATCTTGCCATTCTTTCCTTGCTCTCTGCCCTCTTCGCCACCTTCGCACTTTTCTATAATAAAAAAAAATAAAATGTTATATATATATATACATAGCTTGTTTCTAAATATGGAATTACTAGCATTTAATTCTAACAAGTCATCATGCAAAAACCGTATATATTGTCTTTGATGGGCGAAAGGCTCGAGGGAATGTTGTATTCATGTGAATTAAACCAAAATTTGCGGGGGGATTATATTATCCCTTGCGAGTGTTCATTTCAAAATCATGAAATCCTGTTCACATGGTGTGCCCTTCGCACGTTCACGAAAAATCCATTCCTTAATTTCTCTTCATCGTACCCACCACGTTCGCATTTCTAAATATGCAATAAATAAATTTTACTACTAAAAATTCATCATGCACCACCAATACAGGTTGTCATTAATTAGTGAAAGGCTCGAGGAGCTTTCCCATTCACAATCATTTAACCAAGATTTAGCAAAAAGTTACATTATTCACTCTAACAATTCATTTAAACCATCATCTGCAACAAAGCAACCTTCTCATAAACCTATGGCATCAGCCCGACACCAGTTCTGTGGAGATATAGTGAACACCTTCGGGCGTGAGGACCAAAAATTCCATTGGTCCAGGGCATTTTCTTATTACTCAACCCCTACGATAGATAACCAAGTAATTTGGACCTCCAGGATTGCTCATGCAGGCTATGTCCCTGAAGTTTTTGACTGTAAGGACCTGGTCTCTTGGTGCACCGATAAATTTATTGAAAAACAAAGAATTATTCCACTGCATGACGACTCTTATGTTTCTTTGTCACCTCGGGTCTTCCACCAGATGCTGAAATTGCCTGAGCCAACATTGGCATTCAAAGGAGAAGATTGAAAATAGTTCCTATCAAAGCATAATAATGGATCGGACCTCTTGCCCCATTTTTTGGAAAGGCCGAATCTAGTTCATGAAGATATTACAAGTATGTAGGTTAGTTCATTTAGATATCCATTTTGGTAAATTTCCTAGCTGTTTACAAGAATAATGGGACAGGAGTCCACAGGTACTGTTTCCCGCATGGCTCTTTATATTTTGTATTTCACAATCAACGAACAAGCCCTTTTTGATTGGGGCAGGTTAATTTCTCATGAAATCTCTTCCCAATTTTCAAGCTACAAAAGGGAAAATAAATTTTATATGTCATCCTATTTAGTTTTTGCAATAGCACATTCCTGTCAATTTCTGCAACTGTCTCTGTCCAAAAAATTCAACTGCGAATTCCACCCAGTAACGTTCTGGTACTAGGCCTTGTGGAAGAACAATGCTTCCCACTGTTTTTATGATGTTTTTAATGGCTTCTTGTCTGTTTTCAAAGTTTTGTCGTTAGGAGAAAATGCTCCCCGCATATCTGAACAAGCAATTAGTTTTTTGGACAATAAGGAGACACTCCAACATTTGGATAATTACACTGTCATAAGAACTTTTGGCTGCACGGAACAACCTTCTCTCCTTCCATTTCACATTACGGACATAATTTTTATTGCAGAAGTAGCACATCAATAGAGCTGCTGGTTCCATCTGTTCCAAAGGAAGAAAAAAAAAAGTTCATTCCTTTGCCTTGGAAAATAGGGGAGTTCATCTTGAAAAACGTCAACAAAATTGACGATTTCGCAGCACATTTTAGCATCTCCAACCTCAGATATGCTAAAGACATAAGAGGATTCGACCCCTATGATATTTTTAGCCAACATTTAAAATCACTTGGCCTCGGAGAATGTTTTGTAAATAAACACCTGCCCAAAAACAAAGATAGTGACGATCCTGCCTTTGATATCGGTAATGTAGAGACAGTGCAAAGTTGCACTAAATTGTACACGCAACAAGGGAAAGGCCCCAGTGACAAGAGTGTTCAATCCAAAAATACCACTCCAAAAGGTACGACATCTTGGAGCATCACTCCAACAACCCATCACAACAACAAAGAAACTCAGAGTTCTTCAAACGGAGGAAAAGATAACGACCCTCCTCACTCTAAAATTGATAGTTCTCACAAGCTTCCAGTAGAGAAGAAGAGAAAAAAAAATGTGGGTTAGGAAGAAGAGTTGGAAATTCAAAGTCAGAACATGGAAGTTGACACTAATCTGGATGTCATGTTCCACTTCCTTGTTCATCCCCAAGACGACATCCACCATAGCCATCCAATGGATATATCTGTTACCCAAAATTTTGATGAAGATGAATCCTTCGTGTTCCAGAGTGTTGTTTTTGATAGCTGGAACAAAAGATTGATATTTGAGAAAAAAAAATGTTAAAAATATCAAAGACAAATCTCGTTCATAGGTTGACGTTGCCAACATGCGGTCGTCCCAAATCTGACAACTTCACACCGCGACTGGAGAATCAATTCATGATTCCATTAGACACATCGAGACCCAGAATGACAAACTAAAGGACCGATTCAAGGAATTGGAAGACACTTTCATTCCTATGCCATTGCTTGTCGATCCTTTGGCAATAGCCATGCTTGGCACCCCTGCAGCCAATGTAAAAGCATCCTATGCCCTGCTCACATCCTGTAAAGGATATGTGGAGAACAATATCGAAAAAAGAATGGAACTGGTTACCTAGGCATGGAAAAGATCACAAACCATTGCTTCCCTTGGAACCAGGGCACATAGCTTGCTCAAGATTTTGCAAGCTGAATTAAAAGATGAAGAAAAATTATTTTTAAAAACGGTCATCCCTTTTGGCAAGATTGTCAACAATATGACATAAACAAAAAGAAGAGAAGAAGATCTTCCATCCAAAAACCAGATCAGCCAATTGAATGCATGTTGGAAACAAAAATTAAAGAATCTACATCTCATTGTTCAGTCATGTGAACAAGACATAGCGAAGAAAGATAAATTATTCACAAAGCTGTCAAATATAGACTTAGCAGGGAAAACCAACGACTTCCAAGACCCCCTCTTAATTGCAAATTCCTTGCCCTTAACCAGGAAAGAATTCGATAAACAGGTTGCTATGTTGAATACCTTGTCTATTTGTAGGAAACGAAAGTCTAGGTGGTATTTGTAGGACAAAGAACAATAGATACTTAATTTTCAGCCTTCCAGGTCATGAACCCGTGATCCAAAAAGTGCCCAAGTATGGAATGAGGGATCTGCATATGTTCTAGAACACTATCAATTTGTATATCGCGGAAGTCTGGGTGCTATTTGTAGGAGACAGAACAATAGAGACTCTCTTTTCGGCCAGCCAGACCATGAGCCCGCGATCCAAAAGGTGCCTAAGTATGAAATGAGGGATCTGCGTATGTTGTATAAAATCTCATTCCATACTTTATATAGAAACTTTCAACAAGTCTGCGTGCGAATTTGTATATAGCGGAACTGTAGGTGTTATTTGTAGGACACGGAACAATAGATACTTAATTTTCAGCCCGCCAGGTCGCGAACCCTCAATCAAATGCAATGTTCAGCCAAGCAGCCTGTAGGTCCTCCTGTCAATTTGTATACTGCGGAAATTTGGGTGCTATTTGTAGGACACGGAACAATAGACACTCTTTTTCAGCCCGCAAGGCCACCAACCCATGATCAAAAAAGTGCCTAAGTATGGAATGACTCTTTTTTATATTGCTCGTTTGTGGAAATACTTTTATATCACTCAACCAACTAGATTGTGCAAACTTTCTCGTATAATTAAATTCTACAATATAAATATTTAACGGTAATAATTTAGCACAGGTCAGGTTCTGAATTTGTATATCGCGGAATTGTCAGTGCTATTTGTAGAGAATGGAATAATAGATGCCCAATTTTTTTCCTGCCAACCCGAGAACCCCTGATACAAAAAAGTGGCTAATTATGGAATTAATACGGAATAGCTAAGGACAAAAAAAATGCAATGTTGAACAAACCAACCCACAAGTCCACTTGTCAATTTGTATATCGCGGAAGTGTAGGTGTTATTTGTAGGACACAAAACAATAGAGGCTCAATTTTCAGCCCACCATGCCGAGAACCATCGGCCCTTCATGTGCCCTGGGTATATCTTCGACCGACTACTTTTCATACTTTGGTGTTTCTTGGAATTGGTTTCGCCATTGTTGTTTCCTTCGTACTTGTTTCCAGATATGCAATAATTAAGCTTTAATGCTAGTAGCCATCATGCAACAACCGTTAAAACTATCATTAATGTCCGGAAGTCCGGAGAAGATTTTTCATTAGTTCGAATTAAACTAAGATTTTCCCATAAGCATGTTATCCTTTCCAAGTATTCATTTCAAAGGCCATGCAATATTTTTTTTTGTGCCTTGACGGGTTGGTAATTTTAAGAAATTTCTGATTCTTAATCTCTTTTCATCGTCACCACCACGTTCACACTTTTTTCTAATTGTGCAATTAGTGAGCTGTGATGGTCACATCTCATTCCATAGGAACCCTGGAAATTGTCATTGATCAGTGAAAGGCTCGAGGAGATATTCCATTGATACGCATTAAACCATAATTTGCAGAGGCTTATATTATCCCTCCCCGATTTTCATTTCAAACATCGTCTCGACCAAACGTGATCCAGGTGGATCATCTCAAAATTCGATAGAGTTAAAGTATTCAAATGGAAAAGTAAAGCTTACAAAGTGGAAGAGCTCATCAACAACTTTCCGATGACGTTCATTTCAAGGAAAACGACCTTTAGGTGACAAAGATATGAGCAATGGAAGTTTCGTCAAAGATGGTTAAAAATGGTTTCAAATATGTTAAATATGATTAGAAATGATTTGAAAAAAAAAGGTGTTCAAGGGCCTATCCCTTGACCTTGCCAACAACGAGGCATCCCCTTGGTATTTAAATGCATATCAAAAACCATATGAAAAACCCAAAATATAATGTTAAAAAACCAAATGTAATACTATAGCAAAGCGCACCATATAATGGGTATTAAAATCGTGCCAACCATATTAAAAAACACACCATATAGTATTAAAACCCAAATCGCGTGCCAACCATATTAAAAAACACACCATATAGTATTAAAACCCAAATCGCGTGCCAACTATATTATTTAAAACATTTTATAAACCATATGTTAAACAAGCATATGGTATACCACCGCATACATACCATATGATAAAACCATTATATAACAAATCGTGCCAAGGAGGGGAAGGCCGCGGGTTTGACCCCGAGACTTCCGCCCTCCCAACCACTATAACAACCACAACTACCAATGCGCCACCGCCATGGGATGTGGAAATGGGTGGTGCGCAAACCTTAAAAAGTGCTAAAAAGTACGGGACTTTTTGAATTTGATTTTATTATTTAAAGGAGGCATCTGCACGGATCCCGAGAAGGAGTTTTGATGCAGGCAGAGACATGGACATAGATCAAGGTGATGCTGCACAGTGACCGAAGTGAATTTTCACACAGACCAAGGTGGTATTTGCACATAGTTCGAGGTGGTACAGAATTGGCACGCATCTCGAGGCCGTACGCATTGTACAATCAAGGGAAAATTTGGGAATTGTGCCAGGAAGGGCATTTGGAGTCCAGTTTCTGAAATATATCGAGTTTATACTCAAAAGTCTCATTTTTTCGCAAGGATTCTAGATCCAGCTTCATTTTTTGCATTCAGGCATCCAGACAGAAAAGTGCTCACAGAACCTTCCAGATACACAAAAAGGTATCCATGTTTATACTTAAAAGTCTCAGAATTTCATCTTGCAGCTATTGTTGTAGTCTATTACTGTATATGACAGATAGAAATCAAAATTCACTTTGTAAGCATTTGAATACTTAATCTCTTAGCCTTCCCATTTGGAAAGTGGCCCGGAGAGGTAGCCAGGAAGTTTGGTGAACTCGATTACCAAATATTGTTCATAGATGGCTTGCTTACATGTTTATGTGCTCATATGCTTGATGGATATTCTTTAATTTTGCATTACAAAGATGGTTAATAGTTAAAAATTTCACATGCAAATAATGGTTAAAAGATCTTGAATTTTAGATCAAGTAAAAATTCCAGAAGAATGATCGAAAGCGGCTCTGCAACTAGGAGGCAAACCCTAGCATATTGATTCTTCAACCACTCGTGTTCACCTGATGCGTGCTATGACGCCCGAGCACTGACCGCCAAATACATCGATCTGCAGACTACAACTCAGCACGGTCCCTGTTCGCCTTACAATGAGCACGGAGGAGGGGGGGAACCCCCCCTCGTACAACGACATCGCTGCTAATGACAAGGCCGAGTCCCGCGCTAAAATGCTGGCCTTTGAACCACCGGAGCATATGAGGGAGCAGATGTTTACCCATGAACAAGATTTCAGTAAAGAAATGGAGCTGGAACCCAGTACATCTCACACGCAAGCTCCCAAAAACTGGCTACCAGGTAAGTGCATCCCTCAACTGGACAAACCACCTCTGTACCAAATAAAATCGACTAGGGTGGGGGAACACACCCAGTTTATGATAGAACATGCACTGATAGGTAAATTCTTGGGCCTCTGGCCAACTGAAAGAGATCTTGCTCATTGGATTAAAGACTGGTGGAACCCTAAAGGAGACTATGAGGTCCAGCTCAGCTCCAAGGGTTTTTTCACAATCATACTATACAATATTGAAGACAAGGACAAAATATTTGACAATGGACCATATTTCTACAACTCAGCGGGCCTTTTTCTAAGATTCTGGACTGATAGATTCAACCCAGAACAGGAAGACTTCACAAGAGCCCCGGTCTGGATCAGGCTCTACTCCCTACCTCAGGAATTTTGGCTAGAAGAAATACTTATGGGCATAGGGAACACGGTGGGTAAATACGTCAAAGCGTCAGAGGCCACTAAGATAAGAAAGTATACTTCATACACCCATATCTGCATCTATATGGACATATTGAAGGCCTTGTCGGGATCCATCACTCTAGAATACCAGGATGAGGTCTGGAACCAAACAATCGACTACGAGCACATACCCTTTCGATGCCGGAAGTGTCATGAGCACGGTCACTTGTTCAGGGACTACCCCTTGAACGCCCCATGCCCTAAGCCCTCTGAAGCCAAGAAAAAGGATGGTTTCACCAACGTCACAGGTAGGAGAAAAAACCCTCCAAGAAAACAGAACCAGAGTTCGGCCCCAAAGGTCCCCTCCAAGAACTCTTTTGATTCCCTGAACCAGCTAGAGAAAGAGACGAATCCACAGAACCCCCCCCCCCAAGCCTCAAAGCAAGGAAACGGCAAAGGCCCGAAAGTGATACATCCAACACATCCAAAGGATTCAACTTAGTCAACCCAATCCCGCAGGGAAGAAGATACTAATATGATCATGGATGAAACGGATTTGGCAGATATTGATCTAGAACAACTGGAAGAAGCACTCAATCAAAAGGACCTACAACACCTCCCAGTGGATCAGCTAAGGAAAGTGCACAAAGTGTTTACCAACTCCACAGTAGGATCAACAGCCAGGCTGGGCATCTTGGCAGACCCGACCATTGAGCAAAAAAAAACTACCAAGGAAAACAGAA
>JZKD02S2093511.1:927884-951536 GCA_000966675.3 Picea glauca | reverse complement strand
CTACAAAGGATTCAAAATCTTGTCTCAGTGATACAAATATCATCCCTCCAAGTGAAGAAGTATTTCATAAAGGGATGTCCCTTGTATGCAATACAAGTACTAAAATCTGTTGAGAATAGCAAAACCAGCCTAGAGAACCATCCCATATTAAGAGAATATAAATATGTATTTCCATAAGAGGTACCAAGTGTACCTCAAAGAAGGGATATTGAATTTTTAATAGAACTTATACCAGGAGAGGTGCCAATGTCTAGAACACCATATAAAATGAGTACACCAGAGCTAGTTGAGATCAAGCTACAACTGAAGGAGATGTGGGACAAACGATACATTCAACCGAGTGTCTCTCCATGGGGAGCACTAGCCTTTCTTGTGAAAACTAAAGATGGCACACTCAGATTGTGCATAGACTAAAGAAAACTCAATAAGATGACCATTAAGAATAAGTATCCCTTACCTAGAATTGATGACTTGTTTGACCAATTAAGGGGTGCTACAATATTCTCCAAGATTGACTTGAGGTCTGGATACCATCAAGTTCGAATTGAAGATGAAGACATCCACAACACAACCTTTAGGACAAGATATGGTCACTATGAATTTGTGGTGGTTCCATTTGGAATTACCAATGTTCCAACCACTATTATGTGCTTAATGAATAACGTATTCATAAATTTCTTGGATAGGTTTGTGTTAGTTTTCATTGATGATATCCTAATATATTCCAATAATATGGAAGAGCATGAAGAACATCTCAAGCTATTACTCCAAGTACTAACAGGACATCATCTCTATTCTAAGCTTAGTAAGTGTAACTTTTTCCAAAAACAATTCCATTACTTAGGCCATGTTATTTCTGAGGAAGGAGTGGTAGTTGATCTTGACAAGATTAAATCCATCATGGATTGGCCTACCCCAAAGGATGTATATGATATCAGATCCTTTATGGGCTTGGAAGGATACCATAGGAGTTTCATAAAAGGATTCTCCAAGATTGGTTTCCCAATCACCTCCCTTCAGAAAAAGGGGGGTTAAATTCATTTGGAAATTAGAATGTAAAGAAAAATTTCAAGAGATGAAATACTTGCTAACCAATGCGCATGTACTAAAGATTGCATACCCAGACAAGGACTTCCTTGTGTGTACATATGATTGGAAGGAAGGGATCGGAGGAGTCCTTATGCAAGGGCGTGTGATTTGGTACGAATCCATAAAATTGAATGAGCATGAAGTCAATTATGTGACCCATGATCCGGAATTGGCTTCCATAGTACATGATTTATAAATTTGGAGGCATTACCTCTTAGGTAGAAGATTTGTACTTATGACAAACCATAGTGGATTGAGGTATTTGTTTGACCAACCAAAACTCAATGTGAGACAAGATAGGTGGATGGATCTCCTTTGTGAGTTTGATTTTGAAATAAAACATATCAAAGGAAATCAGAATAGGGTGGAGGATGCCCTTAGTAGAAGTATGAAATTGGTTCACTTTGCAGTTGTAAGCGCTGGTGAATCAGACATCAAAGAGAAAGAGTCAAAATTTCACAAGAAACAGATGTATTTTTCTAGACCATGACATCATACCTATAGAAAGAGCCCATAGGGATGAACTATGAAGGTTATAAGATGCTTAATGAAGGATCATAGACTTACAAGGGCATATTGTATATTCCAAATTTTGACGACTTGAAGAGGTTCATAATGATGAACTACACAAAATACCATATACTGGTCATCCTAGTTATCAGAGAATGATCATGACCACTAGGAAACTATTTTATTGGCCTAGACTGAAAAAATACATATTTTATTACTTAGATAAGTGTCTATAATATTAGCAAGTCAAAGTAGATAACTGACACACAACAGGGTTGTTGTATCCCCTACCAATTCCCAAATGGAAATGGGAAACCATATCCATGCATTTCATCACAAGATTACCAAGATCAACCAAATAGAACGATGTCATCATGGTATTTGTGGACAAGCTGAGCAAGTATTCTCACTTCATACCTATCAAGTCAACCTACAAGGCAATAGATATTTCCATCATTTTCATGAAATAAATATTCATACTGCATGGTATGCCTAAGGAAATTATATTCGATAGAGATACAAAGTTTACTTCAAACTTTTGGAAATATTTGTTTGCTAGTTTTGAAACAAAATTTCTCTTTAGTACATCCTATCACCCACAAACTCATGGGAAGACAGAGATGGTACAAAAAGTATTAGAATGCATGTTGAGGATGCATGTAATGCATCAACCCAAGAAGTGGGAGGACTACCTACCACTGGTAGAATTTTCCTACAAAAATGGCTATCAAGAGTCATTAAAAATTATCCCTTTTGAATCCCTCTATGGAATAGAATACAACATTCCAATTAGTTGGAACAACCCAGTAGACAGAGTTACAATAAGGCCAAATATGATAAAGAAAATGGAACAACAAGTAATTCCAATCAGACAAAATTTGAAGATATCCCAGGATAGACAAAAGTGATATGCATACATGAAAATGACTCCTAGAGAGTTCAAAGAAGGGGATCATGTGTATATCTTAGTTAGACCTAGGAAAAACTCTTTGAGGATGGGAGCCTATGCCAAGATGACACCTCGGTATTTTGGACCCTTTGAATTTTTTGATAGAGTGGGACCAGTAGCCTATCAAATAGTACTTCCTCCCACAGTGAAGGCACATAATGTTTTCCATGTTTCTTTATTAAAGAAGTATGTACATGATTCTAATCATATTATTGACCGGTCTGTGATTTAGATGGAACCCGAGGGAGAATTCCTACTAGGACCTCAATGTATAATAGACAGGAAGGAAACCCCATTCATGAACATAACCATTGCAAAGGTCAAGGTGCAGTGGAAACACTTTGGCCCAGATGAGGCTACATGGGAAATGGAGGATGCCATGAGACATGCATATCCATTTTTTTGTACTTTTGTACATACATAGCACATTGACAGATAGAACATCGAGGACGATGTTCCTTTGAGGGGGAGGGGATTGTAATACCCATGTTTCCTCAAGTTTGTAAATATAACTATAATTGGCCAAGAGACTATGGCAGACTAAATATCTGTGAATGTTTGATTTGATGAACCTTTGTATAAAAGGGTCAATGTTTGAATTTTTTGTTATTAATAGAAATTGGATATGTGTTGCACAACTGATGAAAGGGGGGAAGTTTACCAAGATAGGCCATGGATTCTATGAGATATATGGTGAGGGGAAACCAAGAATGGTTGAGATGACCCTCACCAGAATAGTACCTATTGGGTGTAATTTCTCAACAGTCCTCTGACACAAAAATGAATTATCAGTCAGGATGGTAGTTAGGCATCCTCAAGAATTAATGAGGAGATGGGGTCGGGTACCCATCTGTAAGGCTTCCAGGATTGACCACAAATTAGGATTCATACCCACACAACATTGTTGAGGAAGGAAATAAAGGAGGTAATTTGGGGGACAAAGAAATATCTACAAAATAGCAAAGTAGAGAGAACAATCTTGAGAGGAGAAGAGAAGCATGTTTTAGACTCTGGAATAGAGAGAAAAGATGATAATCAAGCTTATTTTTGGCTAAGAGAAGCCATGGGAAGGGTTTGTATACAAGATGATAAACAAGGATTATGATTGACTGAGTGTAAATTCTAACCTTGTACAATATCTATAACAAACAGATATTAAGAAAAAGAATAGAAAATATACAATGGAAAATACAAACATTACACAGAGATTTTTCCCCTGCAAACCCAATCCGGGAAAACCAATATATTCTATATTCATTCATTGTATTACAATGTTTACAATAAAAAATACATATAGGATCCAACGGCATCCAAAACCCTAACCCAATGACCTGGATTAGTCCAAAACCCTAATTCCTTAACTGGAAATAGAAAACCATCGACAAAGAAACCATGTGCTGAAAAACCACCTAAATATAATGTTGTCTCGTGCGGGGGGATCCACCCCCTGCACCCCCCAAGGGGGGGCCTCGCGCCCCCCCCTCTAACCCCCCTGCGTGCTCAACACATACGCTCGGACACTACTTCTCGTACAAAGAATATAACACATACCCAATGCTGAGGAAGTGGTCCTGCAGACCTCCTTTCTTGGAGTAGAGAAAACCAGTTGCCAATTTCCTGTGGGAGGAGGAGAGTAACCTCCATCCTTGACTGTCATGGAGAAATGAGAGATAATATATATTAGAGAATCATTTTCTAGCGTGAGGTGGCCAATGGTAAATCCGTCAGGAGTGGCTGTGCCTATGGCTGCGAGGAAATGAGCATCCATTTCAGTATTCGCTTCACATTCTCCATTTCTAATAAGTATTATCATACTCTGTGTGTGTGTGTGTGTGTGTGTGTGTGTGTGTGTGTGTGTGTGTGTGTATTGGATGTGATGATGAATGTATGTGTTTATGGTTAACTCCTTCAGTATTTGAACAATAATTAGAAATTCTCTTTGGCTTCTGTAAAACTGTTATATTTATACGATATTTGAATTATCTTAGTTTAGCTGCTAGAGAGCCAAGGGATGTGAACCCGCAGGAGATTCGAGGTAGGATTTATTGGAACATATAAGTTCTTTCAATCCTTTGAATTCACCTTAGAAATAATTCCAAGTTCGTATCTTTGGTAGAAGGGATTTTTCCCTTTAGAATATCCACCAATCTGAATGAGGGCTCATGCCCATGTCCTTAACCCCTTTTCTACAAAAAGGATTTTCTCTTATTCCACAAGATTTTCCAAGGGACCCATGTGACCAGGGCCTGGGAACCCTTCTCTAGTACAAAAGGTGCTAGCTATTTCATCTTCGGGACTTCAAAACTTACAATTCCACAACCATTGAAAATAGTTGAAGGACGAAGTCGCGAATTGATGAGGGTCGTTGATCTATGGATCTAGTGTAGATCCCTCTCATCCATCAGACTAGACTTAGGAAGGGAACCGTTAAGTCATTCAATGAATTTCTACTTTGGGAGAATAGGAGTGGTCTAACACTAAAAAACTCTCAAATGCCAGATTTACGGAGTAAATCGACACTGTTTAAAATGGAGGGACACGTGTCCATAAATAAATAGTTATCTAGAAGTTTGGGTATTCGATGGTATAGGGACACACGATTTTCCCTAGAGCTCTATAAGCCATAGTAAACCCTGGCCATGGATGCTAGGTACACATTGTGATAGATCGGGCGTGGTATGGAGGGAAATTCGGGAGATACACATCGAAATATCAAATGTTGAACTTCTGAAGTGACGATGACCATCGATGTTGGGATCCTTCGGGGTTCCTTACATCCGTCCATCTAAGAGGCCCACATTGATTTCCAAACCAAAAAGAAATGTGTCGTGGAGTGCCACGTGGCCCCTACTTGTCCTCTGTCTAAGTTTTTCCATCGAATTAGAGTCGTCAGACGATAGGGCACGTGGAAATCGATCCCATAGTCCAGAGACTTATTACTCCGTAGGACCCTCACCAAGGACCTATAGAATGTGAAAACCTCTAAAGTCGCAAACACCGAAATGAATCTCAATCATTGGTAGGATGAGGACACTTGGTGCCAGAATAGAGAGTCTAGAGACTTAGCTCTTCAAGGAATTCAGGACATGAGGAGTTGGCAAGCTCCGAACTCTGGATATGTGAAGTAACTAGAGTCATAGGTTTATGGATCCACGTGCACTCCTAGTGACCGTGAGATTGAAGGGTTGGGCATTTATCGGTCCAATATGATGTGGCATGATGACGTCATTTGATGTGATGTGGACCAACATTATGTGTGCCACGTGTCATCTAGATACAAACAATTCACAAAACTTTATGACTATTATAGCATGACACATGTCAAACCATAATGAGGAAACGTGTCACCCCTTGACCCTCATCGCGTGTCAGCTTTTAGTTTGTTCCCACCAAGCCAACATGACTGGGGACATGTCTGGGACTCCAGGAGTTTGGATAATTTCCATAGTTTGAAATATTTGAGCATAGCATGGAAAATGAAGGTACAACGAGGATCGCTAATCGCCGAATGTCAAAATTATAATGGATATCATTGATCACTGAATTGTAAAAAATGTAGGACGTTCAATGCTAAATGTTGAACAACGATCATTGAATAGATAAGGCCACGTGGAAATATTTTGGAATTTCAGGGATTAGGAAAAAGGAGTGTGTTGCGCCTATTAGCACATAGAATTGTAGGGGTAAAAAAGAACCACTTTGTTTTTATTTTTGAGTCACACCTATTGACACTCGGAATTGAATTTGGGTTGCAGCAAATCAATTCTGAGGCAACCTCGAACCACTTTGGATTGGAAGCTACCCTCCCCCAACCCGAGAGGGATCTCTCGAATAATGTCACGATATGATCTTGAGTAAGCGTAAAGAGGTAGGCAGATTTATGGGTAAATGATAGTTTTGGATTTTTAAAGTTTGGGGGTTAAACCAGGGAAATGGTCCATTGGGCATGAAGTCAAGTGAAAACCGAGGAAAGGAGATAATAGCAGTGATCATATAACTTGCGGAAAGTGAGGCAAAGTAAGTCTATCTTTCAGCAATTTGATAATCATGATGTGGTAGTAGAAAAAGGAAAGGAAAGGCCGATGTAGCAGAGAATATATGTAGAATTATAGAAGTGTAGACTGGTCTTACACCCGCTGATAGCTGGTACCGAGGAAAAACAGTAAACAATTACAGAAAACCAAAATTCATTCACTATAGTAGTGGTCGTACTAAATTATAACGAAGCACATCAGTTAGGAAGATGAAATGAAACTAAATATGAGATACAAGAAAACAAAATTGTAACACAGTCGTGACAGAATAAGGAAGAGATAAAAAATATGATAATGACAATATCAACTGTGGGTAAGGAGCATATAAAATGAATTCCAAACAAATTTAACACAACTGAAATAAGGAAGAACACACTGAAAGAATCAACCGTGATGAATCTCACAGTCTCAAGTAAATATATCATCTGTATTATTCCATTCTTGGCTTACAAAATAACTCAACATACCTAGGAACTCCTCTTCACAAGAGGTTTATTCTCCAGCTCGTCCCTCGCCCCCCTTTGGTTCTGTTACATCAATCCATCTTTTAAAATAAAAATCTAAAACTCTTTGTGTTCCGGGAATATGAAACGATTTTCCTTCTCCGGACTGTGTGACTGCCAGATGCGCTGTCGTTTCTGTAAACCATTATTAATCATTTGACACCTCACCGTTCCTTCTGTTGTTCATCCCAGCCTTGTTTATTTATTTCTGTGGTATATTCATTGTAAAAATACATGGATAATAGAGCTTCTAATTTAAATAGTTCAACCTAGAAACTGGATAGCAGTAGCAGTAGGAGATGGGTTCGTCCTCTTTTCAAATACAATGGGAAAGCCATCCTCCATGTGTGCAGTCAATCTGTGAAGGAGCAACGGATTTCTGGTTGGCGAATCAATAGGCCGCCACGATATGAACATGGAAATTATGGTCGATGCAACGTACTTCATCTGGATAAACGCCATGTCTTTGCCAAGACAGAGGCGCATGTCGCCCTGAAAAACTGCAAACTTGAATGGACTCTATGGAACAAAACCACCTTCCTCATTAAGCCACCTCTCGGGCTTGTATTGGAGGCAGTGGGTGCCCCAGATGGTATCCATCTGACCCATGGTGTAGGGATGGTAAGTCACCCAGTTTCCTTTTCCCACAAAATTCCCATCTGGCAGGACGTCATTGTGCACCGCGTGCTTGGAGTCCAGGGGGGTTGGGGAATAAAGCCTCATCGATTCATAGATTGCAGCATGCAGATAATTCATACTCTGCATCTCCTCGTAGGAAAATACAAGCACATAAGATGAATTAATATTTCCTGCATCTTCTGATCTCCCTGCAGCGACAAGATCGGTTATTTCTTTGTATATGGCTTCCTCTATGTGGGGATGAGAGGAAAAGAGCCAGAAGAACCATGTTAACATAGTCGAAGTGGTGTCTCTACCCACCAAGATAAAACTGATGATCATGTCTCGAAGAAATTCATCTGAACAATTTCTGGTCTCGACACCGACGCCGTCCAGATCATTGGTGTCAGCGAGGGCCATCAGTCTTGAAAGGAGATCCTCCTCTTTTTTCTTCTGTCTGTTGCAAAAGCCTGAAAGTTTTGGTGTTTGAGTGCATGGTGGGCTGCAAGAATCGCCCGTGTGTTTTCAGTAGTTTCTACTTCGTCGTACAAACCAGAGTCAAACCCCATCCATTCTTCTAGAATTAATCTATTTGAGTTTGATCTATTTGAGTCAGTGATGCCATCCTTCCCATTAATATTCAATTACTTGGCCAACAGAACTGGTGGAACGTTATACGTGGGCTTCTTCTTCTGTCGTTTCGGCTTGTATCTTCAGCCCTTCCAGTGCCATTGCTTCAATTCTCTGCATAGCCAGAGGCAATAAATTATCAAGAGAAACGCATTCGTCAAGCATGGTTCCTCTACTCTGTAGCCCCGCAACTTTAGATTTTTGGATTATTTTTCACACAACGCATTAAAATGGTTCTTTACAGCATTGTCAGTCCTTCCAGGGGAATATCTCTTACTTATCAGTTTGTAGTTTATGCGTTAATGGCACTAGGCAGGTCACCAAAAGATTTGTCTGCATGGAATAAAAATATGACCGAGACTACCAGTCACCCGTGCTTCGACTTTGCGGTTCGCTATGCTGCCAATGGAATTCTTCTTCCTTATCTGAAGAACCATAATCAGTAGTCCATGTGTGGCCAATAGTAAATTTATGAAAATGAAACGTGTCCATAACGCCCACATGAGCCAGCGCACAACCAAATAGGTCAGGTCTCTGATTTGTACAAGCTGCAACAAGAAGTCCACCATGATTGCCTCCTTTAATACATAACTTCTTAGGTTGTGCATACCCCTTTGATACAAGGCACTCGGCGGCAGATATGAAATCATCAAAGAAATTTTGTTTTTCGTCAAGAGAGCCTAATTTATGCCATTCTTCTCCATAGTCACAGTTTCCAGAAGCTTCAAATCGTCACTGACAAAACTGTCTTCTTTGTGAAGGACCACCCTTCCATTTGTAACGACAGCATTATCTTCTGACCCAAGTCCAAATTATGATGATAAAAAGCTGGAAACCCTTTGCAAATAATCCTTGAAAGAGTCCCAAGAGATTTCTGACAGTGTAGCCCTGATGCGATCAAACTTCAAATCGCTTGCTTCAGCCAGCTTAGCAACTTCTTGGATAAAAGTTTCGACATTTGTATTACTTGTTTGTGGACTATATAAATGTTGTGCCTCATACCAAATAATTAACTGGTTTATAAATTCTAAAGCCTTAGCGCGATACCCTTTTGGTTCCATCCATCAGATAGCGAAGTCCATGACCAAGAAATTTCAGGCCTCTCTTCAAGGTAAGATCAACAACGAGAAGATGGGTAACTGGCTTGATGTCATCTTCAGTTTCTGAAGAATGTAAATATTGAATTTTCACTATTACTGAATCCTTCTTCAAAAATGATGTAGCAAGAGACACAAAATTATGATGATCCTTTCCCTCTCGAATAATATGTGTATTGTATCTAGGATTAACACTCTCCAAAAGGAACTTTTCCAGAACATCCGTACGGGAATTAATATGCCCATAATACACCGCTTCCTGAATTTTCATAAGATCCTCATTTATAGCCTGTAAGGCTGCATCTTGTGCCTTGCTGGATCCATAAAAAAGACCATTCATCAAGAGACAAGGTTACATTCTAGACAACCCCAGCTTGAAGACAAAAGGTTCTTTGGTAAGCTCGTTCTTTGAATGTCAACTCGTTTTTCCTCTTCAACAAGATCTCTTGTGGTGGAGAATTAGATTTCGATTTTGAAATGTCTACGAAAGCATCTTCAACATAAATTATTTCAACTACCTCATCATCGTCTGCCTTAGAAAGACCCCAATGATTGTTCAGATCAATTAAAAATTGTATTGGTGTCCTTGTCCCGTAATTCTCTTCAATATAGAGGAATAATGAAATAATCAAACTTGAAGTATCTTCCTCTCCTTTTCTGAACTTGTTCTTTTTGTTCTCTTCAAAATGCACTGGGATTTCACCATCATTTTCTTCAATTGATTTAGCCAGTTTGGATGAAAACAAGATAATCCCAAACCTCATAGGGACATGATTCTCAAACATATACATTATAGTATATGTAGCCTTTAGCCGAAGAAAAATAGTATTTCTAGAGTTGAAAGGTCAAATAAATCGTTGGAATAGTGGCAAACAAAACTTGCCATGTTACAATAGCCACAACTCCAAGACTGTTGCAAACATTCATAGTAGATATCATGTAGACGACAAAGATAAAAGGAATGTCTACATCATGAATGCTGAAATCTGAAGAAACTCTGCTCAGAACTCTTCCCAACGGAGTTGCATCAAAGAATCCCATTGGTTTTTGGGATAAAAATACTGAGCAGAGCAAATTTCCAAAATCTGTTACAACATAGGCTCCATCTAGGGATGGTACTTTCCCACAAAGTGCCAAGAACAGTAGACCAAGTGCCTTCATCCATTGGGTGACCTATCGTGAAAGCTGTAATTCTGAGTTCTCCTACCAATGAAATCACCATCAAAAACTTTTAATGGATTCGCTAGAGCATGTGCAACCAATATTTTCCTATGACTGGATGCTCAACCAGGCCTTAGGACTATGAAAATGTTGTTCTCCCAGGGATAGATATCAACTTCGAAATCCCCGACAACAGCGCCAATATGTTGACACTCGGAACTGAATTTGGGTTGCAGCAAATCAATCTCGAGGAAACCTCGAACCACTTTGGATTGGAAGCTTCCCTCCCCCAACCCGAGAGGGATCTCTCGAATAATGTCACGATATGATCTTGAGTAAGAATAAAGAGGTGAGCAGATTTATGGGTAAATGTTAGTTTTGGATTTTTAAAGTTTGGGGGTTAAACCAGGGAAATGGTCCATTGGGCATGGAATCAAGTGAAAACTGAGGAAAGGATATAATAGAAGTGATCATATAACTTGCGGAAAGTGAGGAAAAGTAAGTCTATATTTCAGTAATTTGATAATCATGATGCAGTAGCAGAAAAAGGAAAGGAAAGGTCGATGTAGCAGAGAATATATGTAGAATTCTGGAAGTGTAGACTAGTCTTACACCCGCTGATCGCTGGTACAGAGGAAAAACAATAAACAATTACAGAAAACCAAAATTCATTCGCTATAGTAGTGGTCATACTAAATTATAACAAAGCACATCAGTTAGGAAGATGAAATGAAACTAAATATGAGATACAAGAAAACAAAATTGTAACACAGTCATGACGGAATAAGGAAGAGATAAACAATATGATAATGACAATATCAACTATGGGTAAGGAGCATATAAAATGAATTCCAAACAAATTTAACACAGTTGAAATAAGAAAGAACACACTGAAAGAATCAACCGTGACGAATCTCATAGTCTCAAGTAAATATATCATCTGTATTATTCCATTCTTGGCTTACAAAATAACTCAGCATACCCAAGAACCCCTCTTCACAAGAGGTTTATTCCCCAGCTCGTCCCTCGTGCCTCTTTATTTCTATTACATCTAACAATTATTTAACTAATCGTCTCTGGTGATACATTACCTCACTCAAATCTCAGCATTTACAAGAAATAATCTTGAGGAAATTGTTGTTTGTTTCTAGAAATATGAAACGCTTCACCTTCATGGAACTTTGCAACTGCCAGATGCTCTGCCAACATTTTGAATCGTTATTAATCATTTGAAATCTCGTCATTCCTTCCTTGACACTTGGAAGATGCAGGTTTTCTTTTCAATATCAAAATCCATCCGTTTTCGAAACACGGTTCGTTCACATTGTCATCGTCTCATGAACAGTTTACATAGGCATCAGTGTATCCATCTTCAAACAATTTTGAATCTTTTGTCCACATAAATATATGCAGCCTTTGGCCTTCACCCGCATTTTGGTATACATTAACGTTGGAAAGATCACCCGACTGATAAAATCGAACATGGAAGGACTGAGTGGAGCTACTGGTGATGAAGCACATTAATATGGCACCGTATGAAAAGATATTTTTCAGCAGCAAAGAGGTGTAGAGCTGAGGTGCATCCAGAATCGTTACATGCTCAAAATCAATGATCCATGTTGCAATTTTCTCATCACTGGTCATGTCACCATCGACCTTTCGACTAAAGGTGGAAGTTGCAAGTTGAGGAGGCGATGTAAAAAATTCACAAATTCCATTCCAAATCACTGCATCATCAGTTGAGATATGGAGACAATTCAACTGTTTTTGCTGAATCAATGCTTCTATTCTTTGCAGCTTCCAACACTGGTCTGCTCGAATCGCTTCCAATGATCTGAGACCTTCAACATCCAGGGTTTCCAGTTCATGACACCGGTTTATGTTGACAAATTTAAGGTTTACAAGTTTTGAATGAACCATCAATGTCTCCAATGTCAAGCAACCTTCCAGGTTTCAGACTTAGTAGTGTCAATGGCAGGCCTTCAACCCGAATTAGCTGAATATTCTCCGAAAGATCAAGAGTTTCAAGGCTGGGACAAGCACTTTGCGGAATGCATAGATCGGAGATGAATGTCCTCTTCAACGTCAAATCTCTTAAAAAGCTCATTACTGAGACACCTCGATCATAATCAATAATCGTCCTACTGATTATGGATGTACCCTTCATAATAATATCTCTCATATCAAAATCAGTCTCCCACACACTACTCTGGTACTGAAAACTAAATTTTGTTATTGGACAACACTCTATAACCAAAATTTTGATAGATTTCAATGCCACAAGTCCTTTTGGTAGGACATGCACTGTCGATTCATATATTACTAACCTTTCCAAATGAGTGAACTTTTCAAAGGGTGCCTCAATGCACTTTAAATTGTCGCACCCAAAAAGAATCAACTCTTGTAATGGAGTCCATCCTATTGACACTCTCTTCTTCTGGCCATTTTCTAGACCCCCAATATCCTCCCAATAAATATTTGGCACCTCCACAACAGTCTCACACAGGGAAGAAGGGTTACTAGAGCCCAGTGTAGCCTGAAAAGTGCTCATTTGTAACAGCCGTAGAATTCATAACTTTCGCATCCATTGTTTCATCTTCCAGGTCGATGACATCCATTTTTTCCCTAAGACATTGTAGTGCAGCCTCGGTGCAAAGAGCTGCAAGATCTTCCCCAACATAACTGTGTGTATTCTTTGAAATACGTTCAATATCAACATCTTCAGCAAGCTTCATATTCTTTCTGTGGATGCGAAGAACCTCCAGTCGACCATCTTCATTTGGAACCCCAATGTCAATTTCATGATCAAACCTACCAAACCTTCTAAGTTCTAGATTAATGTTGTTAGGCTTATTTGTTGCTCCCATGACAATCACATGAGCTCGAGATTTTAGACCATCCATCAATGTTAAGAGTTGAGATACAATGCGCCTTTCTACAACAAGAAACCATGGTTGCTTCTGTGGAACTGGGATCTCAGAGAGCCATGTATGGCTTTCTGTTTCTACACGCGGACCTGGATTAAGTCCTGCTTCACCATTTCTTTCCTAGACTAGTGGATATGGCCAAACTCGGATATCATCTGGATTATGTCCCGCTTCATAGATTTTCATATCCATTGTAAAAACTCTATGGGAGGACTCATCTTGGTCGAAGCACACGATTACTCACTCTGGCTCTGCAATCCTTATACACAAATGTTTGTGAAAATTCTGAGACCACACTTCTGCAAGTTTCCTTACACTAAATGCCTCATTGTCGATGAGAATAATATTCAGTTCATGGTTGTAGGGAACTTTCAATGGGAGGATGTAAATGGACGAAACAAGAGACAGATCGTGGAAATTTACGAACCTTCTCAAAAGAGATGGAATATTTCCGGATACTTTCTCGAGGATTTAATAGTGGAAGCAGGGAAGGGTGATTTAGAGCCTCAGCTTCTGTCCTGCGACGGATTATTGTACGCTCTCTGTCAGAGGGAGTTAGAGCCATGGGATAAAAGGAAAGGCATGGTGTGTTTCAATATCCCATTAGATGGAGACTGTGAGAGGGCAGAGGCTCAAATGCGTTTCACCGTCTTAAATGGAAATGGCTCAAATGTAGCACTGAAACCCATTCCCAGTATTTTTGTACTGTTTGATGCGTTCTACAGAAACAATGTAGTTTGCAAGTGTACATTGGATTTGAATACTGGAAACCAACGATATGTTTAATGATATACCATAATATAGGGCCATCCCAACAAACCCATGGTTGAAGCTGCCCTTTGGGAGTAGAAACATCTCCAGATGCTGAATCAATCATAATAGCGGAGAAGCAAAGAACAGTTGCAATTTAACATCTCCATATGTTGAATCAACCATTCATTCACTGAGAAACTATGGGAAAAGGGACTCAAATTTTTGTCAGTAAGGTCGAAGTACCTTCTTCAAAACTGATCCCCAACCCTGAAAGCCCGAATGGTCATTGTTCCTGATATGGACTTACCAAAATGATTTGCAATAGGTGACTTTTTTGTATTGTTCAGTCTCATCAGTTCTTTAGCAGAAGAAAAATAGTATTTCTGGAGTTGAAAGGTCAACTAAATCATTGGAATGGCGGCAAACAAAACTTGCCATGTTACAACAGCCACAACTCCAAGACTGTTGCAAACATTCATAGTAGACATCATGCAGACGACAAAGATGAAAGGAATGTCTACATCAAGAATGTTGAAATCTGAAGAAACTCTTCTCAGAACTCTTCCCAACGGAGTTGTATCAAAGAATCGCATCGGTACTTGGGATGAAAATATTGAGTAGAGCAATTTCCGAAATCTGTTACAACAACACCTTTGATCGTTACATTATTATTGTGACATGTCACCTCCCAGTTCTATAAAAGGTTCTCTTTTTCATCATCCATCTGTTTAAATGTCAAGTTAAAAACAATAGTATGTGCTGCCAACTCACAGGAGAGTTCGTAGCGTACTCAAGTGCTCCATTCATTCATTTCCATCATTACGTTTTTTTAATGCCAAGGGATTTCATTGTTTTTAGAACCTATTCTTAACAAATTTTCAGGGATCATGTCTTTATACATACTAACAATCTCCTCGAAGCATGCAAATATTGTTTGCATAAGGCGTTGTGAACTTCATTGTGAACTCATTTTCTGTAGCAGAGTCTTCTAAATATTTGATCATAACTTTTGAATGCCCATATGGGTTCCTATGAAATTTGGTGTGGAGGAAAAACATGGTGTTTTTGACTTGCAACAAAATTTTATCTTGACCCACTTCGTATTTTTGGAGAAATGCCAAAAACAACACCTACATGAAGGTTTGTAGTGCATGTTGTCACAGGCGTTGCGAACTCTAACAGTACAACCAATTCAAGCTATGGGAAGGATGCAAGCTATGAAGGAAGTTTTGAATGGTCTCCTAGCAGTTAGTTGGACATGAGAGACATGTTTTCCATGTTCAGATCAAGTAGCATGACCTGTTTCAATAGGCATTTATCACAATGGACAAGATACCAAACAAATAGGATTTTGTTAAGTTTTTTGTTGGCATATTTTGTAACAAGACTCCTAAATAGAGGAGGATCCTATGTAGCTCCTTGGTTTCAACCTCCTTAGGGTATAGAGAGATCATTCACTATAAATGAAAGGGTTTTTTAGAATAAAATGGTTGGATTCATGATCCAAGAGAGGAGATATCTAGAGGAGCAGTTGCGTTTCTCATTTGTAAGCTTGAGGGCATGTGTTGTAGGGATTTCTGCCATTAGAAATTCATGAAAGTTGTGATACCAGACTGTTTTTCTCTTGTTTCCATTATTTGTTATCATATTTCTTGAGTAATATTTACATATTTTGAGTATCAAAAGCTTCATTTGGTTAATTGATTCATTAGATGTAAACGATTTGTGGTAATTGCTTGTTAAACATAGATTATTGTTCAAGGAATCTTTAATCTATATTACATAAAGGATATATGTTATGTGGATATTCGTCTTTTTGTTTACCTTCTATTCTTCTACCCATATTTGTTGAAGCCTTTTGTCTAGTAGGCAGCCTGATTTCCTATGATCTGCAGAATGTTATGACTCCATGCCCAATAAAATGAATTTGCAAGAAGTCTGATGCCCTCCCTTTTACTCTTTTCTTGATGATCCACCAAGTATTACCTATTTTAATCATTTAAATCAAATGGTTATTGGGATTATCTTGTATCATTTTGAGGGTGACTCTTAATGCTAACATTTTTTGCACTGTTGTCGGGGATGGAAGTGAAGAAATCTTCCCTGGGAGAACAATAACGATCAGATCCAGCTCTTGATGGTAGACAGGAGAAGGACACCAACTTGACTGCAATATTCTACCTGGCGACTCCATCTTCATCATAGACGAATCTATGGGAAACTCCACTAGTTTTAAATGAAAAATATTCTTTCTCATAGGTATGCATTTTCTTATTTCTCAAATATATCTAGTTTTCCAAACCCCGTGCCTGAGAGAAGTGAATGGGAAGACTTCCTTCCTAGGTTTAGAGGGGAAAATTGGGAAATTCTAGTTGAGTTTTTACTAGATTTTCATGAGTGCATACTTAAGATTAAATTTATACATGAAGATGTCATCATCATAGCTCGTGATTTGTGTAGATCACTCTCGGTTGCTTGTGTTACTTCACTAAGACATTTTCATGCCGCATTTCATTTGTTTTGCAAAGAGAAATTTGCAACTCATTTCCTTTATCAAGAATGTTGTTATGAATTCGATTTGTTGAGTAAAGGATCAAATAGTCATATTGCAGTAGAAGACACCTTTCATTATGATGAAGAGGTTGATGATCTTCAAAGTGATATCCAAAATGTAGATACTTTTGACATTGTATCAAATGTATCTACTATTTTAAGTTGTCATGAAAATAAAATTGTTTCCTTTGAGTATTCAAATGATAATGAGCAGAACGATATATCAACATGTGATAGTTTTGAATATGAGACATGGGAATATAATGAAGGAGATAAGGAAGAATTGTAGCAGTAGTTGGAATTTTCTTTATCACCTATTGATGAGCAGAAAACTCCAAGGATCAACGAGGAAATGTCTATCATTTCTATACCTGCACATTCAAAAAACATCAAACAACATATGAGTAGTTTTAAAGTATATGGGGACTATCATTTTATTGATGAATCAACCTTCACAGAGGAGAAAGATGGTTTTCTTAACCCATTAGAAATGTCTCTTCATAAGTTTCATGATCCTGTGGAGTTTTACATAGAGTTATATTTTTCAAAGATTCCTAATGATCTAGTTGTTGGTATGATTTCAGATCATAGTTGTAAGTATCCATTGCTTACTAACCTCTTGTTGCAAGCTTCATATCACTTGAAAATTATTTTGAACAGTTGCATGGAAAGAGTTATTTTCATCAATTCAATACTCAATTGGCTGCATTGGAAGTATGACTTCAATTAAGCAAAGAAGCTCAATTGGATAGATTAGTGTAGGAATGTATATAAATAAGTTTGGTATTCAATCATTTGGTTTGCAGTGAGTGTTTTTCAACTTTCAATAAATGAAAAGAGGTTCTCTTAAGGCATAGATAGAGTACATATTGCAGAGATGGGATGGATAAGGCATTGGAACTGCATGTTCTTGGAAGCTCACAGGGAGCATGACATCCCCTGTGGAGCCAGATGTTAGCACATAGAATTGTAGGGGTAAAAAAGAACCACTTTGGTTTTGTTTTCGAGTCACACCTTTGATCCTTACATCATTATCGCGACATGTCACCTCTTAGTTGTATAAAAGGTTCTATTTGTCATCATCCATCTGTTTAATTGTCAAGTTAAAGATAGTAGTATGTGCTACCAACTTACATGAGAGTTCACAACGTACTCAAGTTCTCCATTCATTCATTGCCATCATTACCTTTTTATCATGCTAAGGGATTTCATTGTTTTTAGAGCCTATTTTTAACAAATTTTCAGGGATCGGGTCTTTGGACATCCTAAAAATATCCTCAAAGCATGAAAATATTGTTTGAATCAAGTGCTATGAACTAGTGACAGGCGCTGCAAACTTCATTGTGAACTCATTTCCTATAGCAGAGTCTTCTAAATATTTTCTCATAACTTTTGAACTCCAATCTGGGTTCCTCTGAAATTTGGTGTGAAGGAAAAAAAATGGCGTTTTTTACTTGTTGACAAAAATTCAGCCTAACCCACTTCTTAGTTTTGGAGAAACACCAAAAACATCACCTACAGGAAATTTTGCAGCGCATGATGTCACAGGCACTGCAAACTCTAATAGTATGACCAATTCGATCTATGGGAAGGATGCCAGCTATGAAGGAAGGTTGAAATGGTCTCCTAAGAGTTATTTGGACATGAGGGACATGTGTTCCATCTTCATATCAATTAGCATGACATGTTTCAATAGGGATTTATCACAATGGACAAGATCCATAAAAATAGGATTTTGTTAAGTTGTTTGTTGGAATATTTTGTAAAAAGACTCCTAAATGGAGGAGGATCCTATGTAGCTCCTTGGTTTTGACATCCTTAGGTTAAAAGGAGATCATTAAATATAAATGAAAGGTATTTTGAGAAGAAAAGGGTTGGATTCATGATCCAAGAGAGGAGAGAGATAAAGGAGCAGTTGAGTTGCTCATTTGTAAGCCCGAGGGCATGTGTTGTAGGCATTTATTCCATTAGAGATTCATGAAAGTTGTGATACCATACTGTTTTTCTCTTGTTTCCATTCTTTCTTATCATCTTTCTTGAGTAATATTTACATATTTTGAAGATCAAAAACTTCCTTTGGTTAATGGATTCATGAGATGCAAAGGATTTGTAGTAATTGCTTGTTAATCATAGATTACTATTCAAGCACTCTTTATTCTATATTACAGAAAGGATCTATGTTATGTGGATATTCTTATTTTTTATACCTTCTATTATTCTACCCATCTTTGCATAATCCTTTTGTCTAGTAGGCAGCCTGATTGCTTGTGATATGCAGAATGTTATGACTCCATGCCCAATAGAATGTATTTGCAAGCAGTCTGATGCCCTCCCTTTTACTCTTTTCTTGCTGATCCACCGAGTATTACCTGTTTTAATCATTTCAATCAAATGGGTACTTGGATTATCCTCTATAAATATGAGGGTTACTCTTGGTGGAGGAAATGGAACATTGATTCCCTCCTCTGATCAGTGATCCGATAATTCGACAACACTGTTGGAACTCCCGATGATCGGAAGTTCCGAAGTGTCAAAACCTTTGCTAAGAAAACTCTTAGCTCTCATTTTTCAGCTCGAGGTCATGAGGAGGACCCCACTATCTAGTTTAAGTGTGTAGTGGGAGATGTAAACTTCGAGGGAGAAACATAATAGGGTTTTTCTTAGTAAGGGACCGAAAATGAACCAAGGAAAAGCAAAAATTTGATGCCCCATCCCAATAAAGGGTATTTAAGGGGTTGGGTATGTTACATAAACAATAACAAACACATCCACACAATGCACAATGCACCAATATTTACATGGAAATCCAATGCCGGAGAAAATGACAGAAGGATTTTCTTATATGTCAATAATTAAATTCAAGGAATAACTAACTTCCAATTATCCAACTCCAACTAGAAGGAGGCTCCAACTCCCTAGTTTCTTAGGCTCCAACCTGAAGGAAGGTACAACCCTCTGGGTTCTCCAGCTATAACTGGAAGGTTTATACAACCACCTAGTTCTCAGGCTCCAACCTGAAGGAAGCTCCAACTCCCCAATTCTCCGACACCAACTGGAATAAGGATACAACCTACTTTCCTTGCCCTGTCCAACCACCCTAAAATATAAGTTTCAAATGATGAAATCAATGCCACACTGTCCCTATGAGATATACCACTATAAATATGTATCAATCTGTGCCAACAAACTGTCACCAACTTGTATCAATAACCTGTAGTCAACTTGTGCCAATAACCTATAACCAACCTGTACCAATAACCTCAAACAAGATGTGCCATATCTCTCATAAATACACTCCAACCATGTTGTTGCAGTAGTTCTGTTGCCATGATTTTGTTTTCATAGTTCTACTATCCTGATTATGATGCCGTGGTTCTACTGCCACGATTTTTCTGCCACAATTTTTATGCTACACTTTTTCTGCTGCATCTTTTCTACCACACTTTTTCTACCGCAATTTTTTTGCCGCACTTTTTTTGCTACGATTTTTCTACTGCACTTTTTCAGCCGTGAATTTTCTGCCGCAAATTTGATCTATCAATAATACCTACCAAATAACCTTTCACAAATGGATATTCAATTATATTCCCTTGTTCTCCTATTTATACTTTCCAAGTTCCTTCCTCTAGAGGTTTCCTTGTAACAACTTTACCCCTTACTCCATCTTCTAAGGCTAACCCATTAAACCACTTTTGTCCACTTAACCACTTTTTCCACTACGACTATTCAACCTTTTCCCACTTAGCTTAACCACTTTACCACAAATAGTAAATTCTCCACTTTTAGTTGCAACTAACTTTATTATTTAATTAATTTCTTTTGCAACCTCTTTGACTTATCCATAAATAGTAAACTCACCATTTCTTGTTGCAACCACTTTATTATTTAAATAATTTCTCTTTGCAACCACTTTGACTACATTATTATTTAAATAATTTATCTTTACTCACAACTTCTTGTTGCAACTAACTTTTCTATAATTAGTCAATTCATAACTTATTTTCCCTTAACTAAGTTCTTGTTGCAACCACTTTATTATTTAATTCATTTCTTTGTCAACCACTTTGACTATTCAATCTTCTCATCACAACTACTTTACCATAATTACCAAACTCACAACTTCTTGTTGCAACTAATTTATTTTTAATTATTTTCTTAATGCAACAACTATACCCATGATTAACTCCTAGTTTCACCCACTTTGACTAGTCAACTTCTTCTAGGATTTTCTAGAATAATTTGACTTATTTGACCTTCTAGGGGCTTCTAGATAACTCATGAGGGTTCTCCAACTTTACAAGGCCATAACTCTCTAACTATGAGGAGTTATGTGACTTCTCACATATCATCGAAAATGGCATGACATATACTAGCCACATAGAATAGTCTTACCTACATATACACTGATATTCATTACATTATTCCTTGTATATTTTAGCCTTGTACAATATTTATTGCAAAAACAATTTCAGTAAAAGAACAAAAAATATACAATGGAAAATACAAACATTACACAGATATTTTTCCCCCGGAAACCCAAACGGCATCCAAAACCCTAACCCAATGACCTGGATTAGTCAACAACCCTAATTCCTTAATGAAAAATAGAAAATCATCGGAAAAAAACCATGTGCTGAAAAACCACTCAACAATGGACACGAAAATCGAGGAAACACAAAAAATGAGGAAAAATGAGACACATTTCCAGAGGGAAAAAAAATTACTCGAGGGCGTTTCCCTTGAACCCCCGCACAGGGGGATTTCTCCCCCCTCAAACCCCCCCACGCGCCTAATGCAACACAGAAATTGCTACTCGTACGAAGAATATAACACATACCCAACATTCTCCCACTTTTTGTTTTCTTTACCTACAGGGGATTATAGGTGTTAACTCTCAAAATGAAACCGTCCTTTTGGCTGAGTTTTGTAGTGGATATCATGGCTATCGGTAGTGTCCTCAATTTATTTTTGAGTTTTTATAGCTGCAAAAAAGTTAGGTTTTGGTTTTGTCTTAGAAAATAATTTGACCCATAAAGTCTTCTTTTCAAAATTTTCATTTTTCACTTTCCTCAGCTAACGGGTGTCCAAAAGTTGAGTGTGCGATGTGGAAAGTGGGGACTTTCAGCAGCTAAGGAGCACTTTCCATAAGTCTTTGCGCTGTTGAAAGTGGCGAATTTCAAAATGTGCAAGAATCAGTTTCACGGGTCGTGCGATGTTGAAAGTGCATGCTTTCCGCAACTAAAGAGTGCTTTTTACAAAGAGGTGCACTGTTGAAAGCGCATACTTTCCGCAGCTATGGAGTGCTTTTTACAAAGAGGTGCACTGTTGAAAGCGCATACTTTCCACAGCTATGGAACGGTTTTCACAAGGTCATGCACTGAGGAAAGTCAAGACTTTCAACAGCTAACAGGGGTTTTCCACGGGGTCACGCGCTGGCGTAAGTGGAAAGTATGAACGACTGACAGAGGCTCTTTCCACGGGCCGTTGTTGAAGAAAGCAGGAATCACGTGCGTGATATCCACGTCTGAAGCTAATGATGATATGATCATCCCACGTCAGGAAAATCCAAATCATGCGCTGATGAGAGTGGGTAATGATGGAAACTCAATTTTGCATGCCATAATAGGATTGTGATGTGAATTCGGCTCAGAAACTCACGCTCAACACTCATGGCTCCTGGATGGCAAGTTCGAGTTCAGTAGTGCAAGTACAGAGGAGGTACCGCCGGCTTGAAAACATCAAATCGAATAGTGGTTTCCATATCACAAATCGTTTCTGGAAGTCTGTTGAAGTTTCATTTGTTCCAAAATAGAGCCGAAGCCTGAACTGCTTTCAACAACGTAGAACCTCGGCTCGACTGGCAATTGCAGGGGTTACAAATTGTCAGGATTTTTCAGCTACAAAATGGTGAGAAAACGCAGTGGTGCTCTACTCAAAAGAGAGTTGGATAACCTGTCCTTTTTACAAACACATCCCGAAGTCCAGAAGCATTTTTCGAATGCAGGGTGTATTGAATTCATTGAAAGATTGCAAGTTGGTTGCAACCAGGCTACAATAGAAGCCTTTGCCAAGACTTTCAATGGCAATAAAGCTCGCGTCGGGTCTATGGAAATTAGAGTGGATGAGGTTGTCATTGCCGCAGCTACAAGTTTACCAAGAACCGGTCAGAGCTGGTTTAAAACCACTGCTCCCAAAAATTTGGATTTCAGAGTTTATCTGAAAGAGGGGTACAGGCACAAAACATGGAAAAAAGGTATGCCAGTTTCTTATCTAGACGAAGAATGGCAGGAATTGTTCAAAGGTATCCAATTGTACATTACCTCGGAGGGAAGATATGATAAACTGATGGTGTACCACTTCAAACTACTGGATCATTTCACAGGCAAGACCCCTCTTAATTTGCCTTATTTCCTACATAAAATTTTGACTAAGGTTTGCAAGAAGATTAGAGCTCAACCCTTGAGCATGAAAACTACTCTGTGTCACTTCGGTCTCATAAAATTGATTATCATGGAGGAATTGAAACAACAGGGAAGGAGCTGGGAACATTGCCTATTCTGGGAAGGTTTTGAAATACATAACCAGATTACAAATGAACATGTGAAGAGTTCAAAGAAACAATCCTCTCCTCAAAGCAGTTCAAGAAAAAGAAGGACCCTGCTAGGACCTCCAGAGGATAGAATTTTTGGAGTAAATCCCCTCAGGTCGAAGAAAAGGTTAAATTTTGAGCATACCACATAGCATACCACATAGCATACCACAGATAAGAATACAGAGCATCCTACAGAGAAGAGTACAGGGAAGAATATATTAAACTTTCCCTATTCG
>JZKD02S2093511.1:906381-926972 GCA_000966675.3 Picea glauca | reverse complement strand
GAGCTGATCTTTGATGATAGACAGAGATTAGACACTTTCAGTTGGTTGTAATCATCTATCTGGCGACTCCACAAGTTCATCCTGGCTCCTAAGAGGATCAGTACTAGGGCGAATCTTCAAGAATCACCGATCACTCCAGTGTCCAATCTAGAATCAATTCTCAGAAAAGGAAAGACGATTCAAGGTCAAACTTCAAGAGCAGATCCAAAAGGTAATCCTCTTTTAAATTCTGAGAAATCTACTGCAGAAAAAGTTGAGTTCTTTTCAGAGAACACTGATGATAAGAAGGCTGTAAATACTGTAGTAGAACAAACTCTTTTTGATCAACAAGAAAATCCTAGTGATGATAAATTGATAAATTATAATTTGATTGAAAAAACTTTAGAAAGAAGCCACAGTTCTTCTTCCCTTGAGTCCTTCCACTCTCAACAACAACAAGACCACTTGAACATTTATACTAGCCTCCTTGTTGTTGAACACCTCCTTCAAGAGTTATCTACTAAGGGTGAAGAAAATTTATCTAGGCAGCTTACAAATTTTTACAAGGCCTCTTACCAGACCCCTTTCCCTTTGGAAGACTCACCTCTTTCACATTCCTCCAGTGTTGAAGACTTGAATAAGAAAATATCATTTTCCCCACCTTAGACATTCATGGCTGCAACACCACCTCCTTTGACCAAGATGCAACAAATCCTGGCTGCTAGGTATGTACCACTCATATTGCCGAACCCAGTAGCAGCCATGCCAACAGGAGATTACCAGAAATATATGCCTAAATTCACAGGTGAAGGTGATGTGTCCGCTGAAGAACATATTGAGGCTTTTTACAGCTATGCAGAGAACCTTAATATTGAACAAGAAGATGTTTGGACACGAGTCTTTGTCCAAAGCCTAGATGGTCATGCTAGGAAATGGTTTAAAGAACTTCCTGCTGGTTCCATTGCCGGAATCGAGCAATTAGATGAGATATTCCTGAAACATTGGGGTGACAGAAGAGATTTTGTCTACTACATCACATAATTCGGGAACTTGAGGAAACAAAGCAATGAGTCAGTCTCTGATTTCACCAAGAGGTTTAACCGGATGTATGGAAAAATTCCCGCTGAGATAAAACCATCAGATTCTTCTGCCAAGATCACATACTCTGATGCTTTTGATTCGGACTTTTGTTTGCTGTTGAGAGAAAGGATATCACCATCATTATCCCTCATGCAAGATCCTACCCTTGAGGTGGAATCAAACATTCTAGCCTCCCAGAAGTGAAAGGGAGAATCTAATAGGAGAAGATCGAAAAATGAATCCTCATCCTCATCACATGATCATCCAAAACTTGATAAAATGGCCAAAATGTTAGAGTCTCTAACCTCTGAGATATCTAAACTCAAGATCAAAAATAAACAGCCTGTGAAAGGTAGAAGCAATTATGATCCTGCAGGCAGAAATCCTAACCTAAATACCAATAGTTTTAGAAGGAATAATCAGCCAACTCAGATCTTGCAGAGAGAGAAGAATTCTAATGAAGATTAGAGGATTAAAGTCCCTCTTCAGAATGTTGTGATGGACGATGACAATGGATAAGATCAAGAAGATGGAGAAGGTGACATTCATTGTGTTGGAGAAGAGACAGGGAAGTCTTATCTAACACAGTAATATTATGAGGAATCATTAATGATTGAACAGACAAAAGACGATCTTCTTGGTGATGGCATTTTCACAGCAGAAGATAAAAATAGATATAACCTCCGATCCAAATCCAATGCTACTCAACAGGATGCACCATCCTCTCCTCAAAATCCTGCTGCCCCTGTTAAGGAAAAAGATCAAACCCCAGAAGATCAGCCAGCAAATTCTTCAAAGGTGAAAGCATCAGCTCCTCCCAAGAAAACTGTTGCCCCTGCCAAGCAGCAAACTCTAGAAAGTCATCCTCCTGTTGAACAACAAAAGAATCAGGAAGCCCCTTCAAGTTAGGTAAATATTTCTGACAAAACTGCTAATAAGGTTCCATATTCTTTTAATTTCAAGGCTGAAATACAGAAAATTAAGATTCCTATTCCTCTTATTGAGTTGATAAAAAATGAGATGTTTAAAAGGGACATCCTCAAAACTTTAGATCCCCAATCTGTATCACCTTCTGCCGACATCCTCAACATTTATGATGATAAGCCAACTATCACTCTAGGTCAGTTGGTAGAAGACATAGATGAGAGTTGTCCTCCCTTCTACATCTCTTTGAATATTCATGAGAAAACACTACATAATTGTTTGTTGGACTCTGGTGCTTCACACAACTTGATGCCAAAGGTTGTCATGGATGAGCTTGGTCTAGAGATCACCAAGTCTTATCATGACCTTTTCTCCTTTGATTCTCAAAAAGTCAAATGCCTTGGGATGATTAAGGATTTGGCTGTAACCTTGACCCAAGCATCAATGAAGACAATGGTAATGGACATAGTGGTGGCCGACATACCTCCAAAATTTGGGTGTCTTCTATCAAGATCGTGGATGAAGAGACTAGGTGGCACTCTTCAAATGGATCTCTCCTACGCTACTATCCCTGTTTTTGGAGGTGTGGACAGAAGACTTTACAGGGAATCTCAGTTGGCATATGTAATCGGTGATGAGAAGAATCCATCCAATCATCCTATCTATGCAGTCGATATATATATGGTATCTTGTATCTTGCAAATTGATGACTCATTGCCTGATACACTGCTGCTCAGAAAATCCACAGATCAGATCACATTTCAGCCCATAGAAACAACAGAGGATGATCTCTGGACCATGTTCTTTGACGGTGCTTGCACCAAGGAGTCAGCTRGAGCAGGAGTGGTATTCATTTCTCCCTCTAAGAAAACTTCTCATTTGTCCTTTAAACTCGATTTTAAAGTGACTAATAACATTGATGAGTATGAAGCACTACTTTTGCKGCTGAACGCAGAAAAGGAAAAGGGCATTAAGAAATTGCAGGTGTTTGGAGATGCAGATTTGATTATTCAGCAGGTAAATAAGTCCTTTCAAGCCAAGCATGTCAGGATGAAGGCATACAGAGATGAAGTGTTCAAGGCAATTCGAAATTTTGCAGATTTTAAAATTGCATTTGTACCTAGAGAAATGAATGAATTGGTTGATTCATTGATTGTGTCTGCTTGTGCATTCATACCCCCTCTACCTCATAAATTATCTTACGAGATTCAAGTTAAATATAGGCCCTCTCTCCCTGATGATGTAAAATTTTGGAAAGTTTTTTAGGACGATGTTGAACTCACCAGGTTCCTTGCAGTGATAGATGAGTTTGCAGATCTGCAGATTGATCAGGAGAACGAACATGAAAATGAGATTGAGCAGCCAAAGCTCAAAAGAAAAATTGCAGCTCACGAAATAGTTCAGCTGTCCACTAATAGAATTCCTAAAGGTTTGGTCCCGTTGGAAAGGCTATTCGATAACAACGATGTGGCTGTCAAATTGCAAAGTGGGGAGAAAGATTCAGATGTTTTGTAGTATAATGTGTCCAGCGAGCAATATCCTAAACATGTCAACTTGGCCTCACAGTTGACTGAAAAACAAAGGGTTGATTATGGAGAATTGCTGAAGGAATTTGCAGACATCTTTGCTTGGCAGTATGATGATTTGAAGACCTTTGAAACAGAAGTGATTCAACATAAAATTCCCTTCAATAAAGACACCAAACCATTCAAGAAGAATCTTAGATCCTTCAACCCTTTGTTGTTTCCCACCATAGAAAGAGAAATTAAGAAACTGTTGGACGACCGCATTATCATTCCTCTCAGGTATTCAGAATGGATTGCTAATATTGTGTCGGTTAGGAAGAAGAATGGGGAGATCAGACTTTGCGTCGACTTCAGAAATTTGAACAAGTGCTCTAGGAAAGACAACTACACCCTGCCCAAAATGGATCATATGTTGCAGTAGGTGTCAGGATCGAAGGTAATGTCCTTTATTGATGGGTTTTCCAGATACAATTAGATTGTTGTCCATCCAGAAGACAAAGAAAAAACTGCCTTTACCACTCCATGGGGTACGTTTATGTACGAGAAGATGCCCTTTGGATTGATGAATGCAGGGGCAACTTTCCAAAGGGCAATGGACATTGATTTTGTTGGGGAGAAAGATAATTTCGTCTTGATTTATCTTGATGATATCACGGTTTTCTCAAGCATCCACAAACTTCATTTACAACATTTAAGGACATTTATGAAATGTCGAAGGTATGGCATCTCTCTTAATCCGAAAAAATCAAATTTTGCGCTTAAGGAGGGAAATTACTTGGGCATATTGTTTCAGATGATGGGGTTAAGATTGACCCAAAGAGGGTAGAAGCAATTAAAAATCTTTCTCTTCCTAGATCGAAGAAGGACATTCAGTCTTTCTTTGGGACTATTAATTTTGTCATAAGATTTATAGTTAATTTTGTTGAACTCACAAAGCATATCACTGCTATGTTGAGGAAAGACTCTGAGGTAAGGTGGACTGAAGCAGCCAAACATTCATTCAATGCCATCAAGGAATCCATCACAACAGCCCCTGTGTTGATCAGCCCTGATTTCTCCAAGGTATTTTACATTTTTTCTTTTTCTTCCAATGATACGATCACAGCAGTACTCTTGCAGAAGAATGTTGATGATCAAGAGAAGTCGGTTTCCTTCTTTAGTAAGGTCTTGAGGGACACAAAGGTAAAGTATGAGTTGTTGGAAAAACAGGCATATGCACTTGTCAAGTCACTGAAGGCTTTCAGGGTCTACATTCTTCAGGCAAAGGTAATTGCTTTTGTTCCTTCCAGTTCAGTTAAAGATGTTCTTGTCCAACCTGATATTGATGGAAAAAGGAGTAAGTGGATAACAAGATTGATTGAATTCAATGTTAAAATCAAACCAGCAAAGCTAGTGAAAGGCAAGGGCCTTGCCAAACTCCTGGCAGAGGAAAATTGCAGGTTGCTTGACATAAATCTGATGAGTATTGATGTAGAAGATGTTCCATCTGCAGAGAACAAGGAATTTGAGGGAATGCAAGTTGCAGCCCATCTAGCTGATTGCAAATGGTATAGCCATATTATTCAATTTCTGCAGACTTTATCAGTCTCATCAGATTTGACAAAGACTCAAAGAAGGGCTTTGAAGCTCAGAGCTATAAATTTCTGCATCAATGATAATTTGTTGTTCTGGAAGAATCCCATTGGTCTGTTGTTGAGATGTGTAAACCAGGAGGAGGCAACCAAAGTCATATGTGAACTTCATAACAGTGAATGCAGAGGACATCACTATTGGAAAACCACAGCACACAAGATCTTAAGATCTGGTTACTATTGGCCATCCTTATTTTCAGATGTATATGAGTTTGTGAAAACATGTGACAAATGTCAGAGATTTGAAGGTAAACAACAACTGAAGTCCCTTCCTCTCAAACCTATAGTAGTCACAGGGCCTTTCCAGCAGTGGGGCCTGGACTTCATAGGTGAGATTCATCCGCCTTCTAGTGGTCAGCATCAATGGATCCTGGTTGCCACCGATTACTTTACACAGTGGATTGAGGCTATTCCCACCCGGAATGCCAATCATACGGTCATCATAAATTTTCTGCAGGAGAACATATTTGCCAGATTTGGCTGTCCCAAGAGGTTGGTCACTGATAATGCTGCTGCATTCAAAGATAAACACTTGGTGAAGTTGTGTGAAGAGCTGAGAATTCAGCTGGTACATTCCACATCATACTATCCACAAAGGAATGGTTTAGCTGAGTCATCCAACAAGAGTTTAGTCAGAATCATAAAGAAGCTACTTGAACAAAATGCCAGAGGTTGGGATTCCAAATTGAAATTTGCCTTGTGGGCTGACAGGGTAGCATGTAAGAAATCAATTGGTACATCTCCTTTCAAGTTGGTATATGGTACTGAGGCCATATTTCCTATTCAACTTGCATTACCAGTCGCAAAATTCTTACAAGAAACTGATTCTGAACCAAGTGATTTGACTAGGAGGATTCATAATTTGGTAGAACTGCAGCAAGATAGAGAGAAACTCTTGGAAAAAACTGAATTGCATCAGTAAAGGATCAAGCAAACTTTCGATAAGAAAGTCAAATCAGATGTCTTCAAAACAGGGGATTTGGTCTTAAAGTGGGATGCAGCAAGGCAGGAGAAAGGAAAACACGGAAAATTTGAGGCTCTTTGGACAGGTCCTTTTGTCATAACAGCGGTGCAGCATAACAATACCTTTGTTCTCCAAACTCTTTCAGGCGAGCCAGTATCAGGGGGCCCTTTCAACGGGTGCTTCCTGAAGATCTATTTCTCATAAGGCTTCCTTTGAAGCCAGGTTCTTCTTGTACATATTTTCTTTTTTCAGTTATGTTTTCTTTATTTCTTTCGTTCAAATAACTCCATGCCCAATGGTACTAGCAACTATTTTTCAAATGTCTATTTCAAATTACAATAAGGCTACTGAGTCTAGCTAGGTTCTTGGTCACCTCCCGAGGAGATGCCCATCCTAGTTGGAGCCAAATGGTAACTCCCAAAATGAAACCGTCCTTTTGGTTGAGTTTTGTAGTGGATATCATGGCTATCGGTAGTGTACTCAAGTTATTTTTGAGTTTTTATAGCTGCAAAAAAGTTAGGTTTTGGTTTTGTCTTAGAAAATAATTTGACCCATAAAGTCTTCTTTTCAAAATTTTCATTTTTCACTTTCCTCAGCTAACGAGTGTCCAAAAGTTGAGTGTGCGCAGTGGAAAGTGGCGACTTTCAGCAGCTAAGGAGCACTTTCCATAAGTATTTGCGCTGTTGAAAGTGGTGAATTTCAAAATGTGCAAGAATCAGTTTCGCGGGTCGTGTGATGTTGAAAGTGCATGCTTTCTGCAGCTAAGGAGTGCTTTTTACAAAGAGGTGCGTTGTTGAAAGCGCATACTTTCTGTAGCTATGGAGTTCTTTTTACAAAGAGGTGTGATGTTGAAAGCGCATACTTTCCGTAGCTATGGAACGGTTTTCACAAGGTCACGCACTGAGGAAAGTCAAGATTTTCAACAGCTAACAGGGGTTTTCCATGGGGTCATGCACTGGCATAAGTGGCAAGTATGAACAACTGAGAGAGGCGTTTTCCATGGGCCGTTGTTGAAGAAAGTGGGAATCACGTGCGTGATATCCACGTCTGAAGGTAATGATGATATGATCATCCCATGTCAGGCAAATCCAAATCATCCGTTGATGAGAGTGGGTAATGATGGAAACTCAATTTTGCACGCCAGAATAGGATTGTGATGTGAATTCAGCTCAGAAACTCACGCTCAACACTCATGTCATCCTGGATGGCAAGTTCGAGTTCAGTAGTGCAGGTACAGAGGAGGTATCGTTGGCCTGACAACATCAAATTGAATAGTGGTTTCCATATCACAAATCATTTCTGGAAGTCTGTTGAAGTTTCATTTGTTCCAAAACAGAGCCGAAGCCTGAACTGCTTTCAACAGTGCAGAACCTCAGCTCGACTGGCAGTTGCAGGGGTTACAAATTGTCGGGATTTTCGAGCTACAGAATGGTGAGAAAACGCAGTGGTGCTCTACTCAAAAGAGAGCTGGATAACCTGTCCTTTTTACAAACACATCCCGAAGTCCAGAAGCATTTTTTAGATGCAGGGTGTATTGAATTCGTTGAAAGATTGCAAGTTGGTTGCCACCAGACTACAGAAGAATCCTTTGCCAAGACTTTCAATGGAAATAAATCTCGCGTCGGGTCTATGGAAATTAGAGTGGATGAGCCTGTCATTTCCATAGCTACAAGTTTACCAAGAACCGGTCAGAGCTGGTTTAAAACCACTTCTCCCAAAAATTTGGATTTCAGAGTTTATCTGAAAGAGGGGTATAGGCACAAAGCATGGAAAAAAGGTATGCTAGTTTCTTATCTAGACGAAGAATGGCAAGAATTGTTCAAAGGTATCCAATTGTACATTACCTCGGAGGGAAGATATGATAAACTGATGGTGTACCACTTCAAATTACTGGATCATTTCACAGGCAAGACCCCTCTTAATTTTCCTTATCTCCTACATAAAAGTTTGACTAAGGTTTGCAAGAAGATTAGAGCTCAACCATTAAGCATGAAAACTACTCTGTGTCACTTCGGTCTCACAAAATTGATTATCATGGAGGAATTGAAACAACAGGGAAGGAGCTGAGAACATTTCCTATTCTGGGAAGGTTTTGAAACACAGAACCAAATTCCAAATGAACAGGTGAAGAGTTCAAAGAAACAATCCTCTCCTCAAAGCAGTTCAAGAAAAAGGACCCTGCTAGGACCTCCAGAGGATAGAATTTCTGGAGTAAATCTCCTCAGGTCGAAGAAAAGGTTAAATTTTGAGCAGAACACAGAGTAGACCACATAGAAGAATACAGAACATCCTATAGAGAAGAGTACAGGGAAGAATATATTAAACTTTCCCTATTCAGATTCAGAATCAGAGCAGCAAGATCAATGCCCTGTCACCAAGAGTCCTGAGCAGTGAGCTGAGTGTGCAGAGAAATATGAAACCTTCAATCAGACAGAACAAGGAGAATCATCAAAATACTCCAAATCAAAGAAGTCTCAGAAGATCAAGCATCTCAAGGAGGTAATTGCCCAGCAAGAGGTCTTGAAACGGGTGATTAAAGAAAGGTATAAGAAGTTATCTGATAACTTCGCCAAGACCAATGCTGTGTTTGAAATATTGGCTAAAAAAAGTGTTAGAGAGAAGAAGAGGAAGAAAAATCTCACCAAAGACTACAACATCTTGTGGTGGCTTGCCAAACGTCTCAAAAGGCAGATAAGGAGGTTGAAACAAAAACTGAGCCAAAAAACCCATCCAGATCTGAAGGTACTCGCTCAAGTTGTCGTTAATATCCAAGTTGAAAAATCGAAGACTCACTGAGTTTTGTTGAAATCAAATTTTGGATGCGAAAACTCATTTTGAGCACAATCGGGACTTTCACCAGCGCAAAGCTATTACTTTATGACCCGTTAGCTGTGGAAAGTGATGGCTTTCAACAGCTAACTTGCAAAAAATTAAAGGAGTGCGCTGTTGAAAGATGGAAAACTAATTTTTGAAGCCAAGGATAGGACAGTTCATTCCAAACAGGTTTTGAAGGGGCTCTAGTGTATCAGTGGGCTATTAGATCGCATGCAAAAGGTTCAGCATCAGGGATTCGAGAGAATTTTGGTAACACATGCAAAACCATTTCCTCAAAAATCGATCATAAACGTTGGGAAATCCAACAGTCAAAGACAGGTGTCCTGCTATTTTTCACCACATTGCAGATACCAGGAGCTGAAGGATGCAGATGGCGATTTTAGAGATTGAAGATAGTTCGACTATTAAGTTTAGTTGTTAAAGACTTTATTTTTAAGTTGTTTAGATAGAATTGAGTTGTCTTTATTAAATACAGATCCATGTTTTTAGGATCTATATAACTATTTGTAAGAGGCTATAAATGCATGTTTTTGATATGAAACAAGGGTTCAAACTGGGAAACATTTTCATGATATTGTATAGACTCTTTTTGCATAAATAAAGTGGAGTTTCCTTTCGTTTGCAATACCAGAATTGTCCATTTTTCATTTTTTGTACTTTAATTTCAGTTGATTTTAGTTCATAAAGATTGTTACCTCTTTGTTGAACTCATTGGCTTGAAACTAAAGGATTCCTCGTTGTCTTTTATTAGGCCCTACTTTCATTAGTATTGGCAAATCAAGAATAGTTTTCTCCATTCTCTCTTTCAATTATTTGATCTGGTTATTGTTTACTGAAAGCACTTTAACTTTAGAAGTGTGATGAGTTGTTTCTCATACAAATCATTGAATACCTCATTGTCCCATATATATAAAAACCATTATTTTTAAGTTACCAAGCACCTTTGGTCTACAACCACAAATGGTTTCTTGGAGTGATAACAATAGGGTTACATAGTAAACAATCCAAGGAAACAATGCCCATGGATCCTCTACACCAAGAGAAATTCCCAGTGCTCACAATTTTTTTTAATGAATCTACAACATTCTTCAAAGTGTCCACCTTCATCAACAATACTTTCCTTTCTTCAACCATGTCTCTCACAAAGTGATATTGAATATCAATATGCTTTGGCTTTGAATGATAAGTCGAGTTCTTCGCCAGAAAAATTTCACTCTGACTATCACAATCTATCCTTACAACTTTTTGTACCAACCCAATACCTGAACACAATATTTGTAACCATATTGCTTCCTTACTTTCATGAGTTGTTACCATGTATTCAACTTATGTATTTGAAAGTGCCACTACAACCTGTATTTTGCTCATCCAACTTATTGATGCTCCAAACAGGTTAAACACATACCCACTTGTAGATCTCCTACAATATAGATCTCCAGCCCAGTCTGCATCCACAAAGCCATGTATATCCACCACTTTGTCCAATCTTGTTCTTCCTTGGAAGCACAATCAATAGCTAGCAGTGCCTGCAAATACCTAAAAACCCTTTTTCTTGTTGTCCAATGCTCCTTCCCTAGTTTTGAAATATACCTGCTCAAAAATCCCACTGCATGTGCAATTGTCGGTCTAGTACAAGCCATTACATACATCAAACTTCCAACTTCACTCGCATATGGAACACGAGACATGTCCTCCTCCTCTTCCTATTTCTTGGGACACTAATCCACAGATAAATTTACACCAATGGGAATAGGAACCTTGACCGATTTACATTCCTGCATATTAAACCTCTGCAATATTTTCTCGACATATTTTCTCTAATTTAACCATAATTTCCTCTTTTTTCGATCTATTTTAATTTCCATGCCCAAAATGAAATTTGAAGCACCGAGATCCTTCATGTCAAATTTAGAGGACAACTGAGTTTTCACATCCTAGATAATCTACTTGTTGTTTCCTATTAGCAACATTCCATCCACATACAATACCAAATAAATCAAATGATCACCAATTAATTTAAAATACACACAGTGATCATCTTTGCTTCTTGTGAAGCCATGTTCCAACATATAAGTATCAAAAATTATATACCACATCCTTGGTGATTGTTTTAAACCATACAAGGGTCTTTTCAGCTTGCATACCAACTCCTTCTTTCCCTTCACAACATAACCTTCTGGTTGCTTCATATAGATTTCTTCTTCCATATCCCCATGTAGGAATGTTGTCTTCACATCCATCTATTCTACTTCAAAATCAAATGCAGCAACAACATATAACATAAATCTTATAGTGGTTAACTTGGCAACAGGAGAAAAAATCTCATCAAAATCAATTCCCTCAACCTGGGAATAACCCTTTGCTACTAACCAAGATTTTTATTTCTCCACTTTTCCTTTTGCATTCAAATTATTTTTAAATACCCGTTTGTTGCCAATGGGCTTTCTTTTAGTCAGAAACTCCACTAGATCCCAAGCCTCATTCTTATCCAAGGTTGGAATTTCTTCATCCATGGCCTTTTTCCATAGATTTCCATCCTCTGAATCCACTGCCTCCCTAAAATTTCTATGATCATCATCAGTAATAGACGAATCAAAATTTGAATGGAAATCAGATGGAGTATACCTTTCTGGTAGCCTTCTTTCTCGAACCGATTTCCTCAATAATAGAGTATGAGTATCTTCTTCTTCTGATTCATGTTCTTCTGTAGAGTCTAATTCATCATCCTTTAAATCAAACTCTATTTTCTCTGGTTCTTCCTTACTTGGTAGGACTTCCTATTTAACAACATCCTTAATTTCTATAAATAACACATCTCGGCTATACACTACCTTCTTAGTTTCTAGGTTCCAAATCTTATAACCTTTGAGACCATCTTTATATCCAATAAATATACACTTTTCAACCTTATTATCTAGCTTACTCATGTTTTCCTTTGGAACATGAACATATGCATCACAACCAAATACCTTGAGATGTGTGAGAGAAGGTTTTTTACCAATCCATACCTCTTGTGGAGTATTTTCATCCAACGCTAATGAGGGTGATCTATTGCCCAGGTAACATGCATTACCTACTTCCTCTACCTAGAATTCTTTCCCTAACCCGGCACCACTAAGCATGCACCTTGTTTTTTCCATCAATGTCCAGTTCATCCTTTCTGCAACTCCATTTTGCTGAGGTGTATATGGAGTAGTCTTCTTCCTTGCTATACCACACTTCTTACATAATTCTTCAAATTCATTCCTTCATAACTCTATGTCATTTTGTATCCTCAACACCTTAATTATTTTCTCTGTTGGATTCTCAACAAGAGCCTTAAACTCTTTAAACCTATCAAATACTTCATATTTCTTCCTTAGGAAATATATCCAAGTATTCCTTGAGAAGTCATCTATAAATGAGACATAGTACACATATTTTCCCAATGATGGGACCGATACAGGTCCAAAAACATCACTATTAACTATCTGTAAAATTCCTTCTTCCCTCATTGCACTAGAAGGGAATCTTACTTGATACTTCTTCTGATATACTCAATGTTCACAGAAATAAAAATCCAGAGAGAAGTTAGACATACCTTCAAACATACCTTTATCATGTAGTAGTCAAAGACCCTTCTCTCCGATATGCCCCAGTCTTTGATGCCACAACATAACCTTTTCTCCAGAGACTGTAGGAGTTATTTCTTCTTCAACTCCAATATCAAAAACAATGGAACTATTACACCCATCACTAATAGTGATTCCTTGCATATTATACAAAGTTCCAAACTAAACTCCCTTCAAAAACACCATTGCTCCTCTAACCATCTTGTAGGTTTCCTTTTCAAATATTGTTTTAACCCCTGCATCGTCCATTTTTCTTACAAAAATCAAATTTCTGTCCAAACATGGGATGCGCAGAACCCCAGGTAGTGTTTTAATCCTTCCATATACGAGTCTCAACTTGACTTTTCCTCATCCTATGATTCTGGTTATCGAATCATCACCTAGGAAAACATTACATGCATCATACCTTTCATATTCATAGAACCACTCCCTATGAGGAGTCATTTAAAAGGATGCACCTGATTCAACCAACCATGCCTCATGATCTTCATGTGTTCTTTAAGAAGCCAAATAGACATCACATGCTTCTTCCTTGGAGGAATTTTCTTCTATAGAAGAAGATTCTTCAGATCCCTTATTTTTCTCAACTTTGGATCTACACTGCTTCTTGTAGTGCCCTTATTTTACACATCTCCAACATACCTTTACAAACTTTCCGGAAGATTTATATATACCTTTAGAATTAGATCTCCCACTTGAGAAATTAGATCTATTTCTTTCCTGGGAGTGTCCTCTTGCAAATAATGTGTATGTGCTCTATCCTTCCATGTTCTTTCATCTCATCTCCAGAGACAAAAAGGATGAGACCACTTCATAAAAATTAAAGGCAGTTGTATTACTACCTATGGAAAAAACCAGACTATCCCACGAGTCTAGTAAAGAACACAGTAAACTGATACACTTATCTTCATTTGAAATTTTAATCTCAACAGATACTAACTAGCTTACCACAATATTGAAGGAGTTTAAATTCTCTGTCATCGAGTCTCCATCTCTCATCCTCAGATTATACATATTCTTTCTTAGGAATAGTTTATTTACTAGGGACTTAGACTGATACAACTTCCCCAACTTATCCCATAAATACTTGGCTATAGCTTCCTCTGACACATTCAGTAATACTGAATCTAAGAGACACAGTCAGATTTTTCTCTTCACCTTCCGATCCAACTTTTTTGAGTCATCTGTTGAAGTTCCTATAGGTGCAGTAGTTGGATATACCATGATCCATTGATATCTATCCACCAATATATCTTCCATCTTGAGCTTCCATAACTCAAAACTTTCCCGATTAAACTTCTCGATGTCCATTTTCGAATTGCTTGCCATTTATTTTTACCTAAAAAATCACTACCACAGATCTCCCACTGTAACAAGGATTATCACAGTCCCAAGACAAACCCTTGATCACAAAGGTGTCCCCCTGAAGCCAACAAAGCTCTGATACCAAATGTAGATTTTAACCTTTTACAATATTTATCGCAAAAAGATTTTCAATAAAAGAACAAAAAAGATACAATGGAAAATACGAACATTACACAGAGATTTTTCCCCTGGAAACCCAAACCGAGAAAACCAACATACTCTATATTCATTCATAGTGATACATTTTTTACAATACAATATACATATAGGAGCCAATGGAATCCAAAACCCTAAACCAATGACCTATATTAGTCAACAACCCTAATTCCTTAACCATAAATAGAAAACGATTGGAAAAAACCATGTGCCGAAAAACCACCCAATAATGGACACGAAAATGGAGGCAACACAAAAAATGACGAAATCATGCAACACATTTCTCGAGGAAAAATATATATATAACACTACTACTTGTGCAAAGAATATAACACATACCCAACATTCCTCAACCGAACTTGGATTCCTTACACATACCTGTAGAGATACCAAAATTTTCTACTGAACATACTCAAAGGTTGACATCAATCTCTAAGGGTTGAAACCAATCTACAACATCACTCTCCAAGGGTTGTGTTGGACCTCGACCAAGGTTTCGGGAAAAATTGGTCAGTTTTGGCCCACTTTTGGACTTTGACACGTTGATCGAGGTAGAAGTGCCTAGGCAGAGCTGAGATCGTGGATCTCACCTATTTTTATGGTTATGTGGACCTAGTAAGGGGACCTATAGGGTTTTTTAACGAGTTTATGGGATATCGGCCCATGGGTTCTCCCCATGTTTAGGCCCTATTGTAAGATTTTGTAAAGTATAAATAAGAGGAATGTATTGTAGAAGTAGTAGTCCCGAGTGCTTTGTGCAAAGGAATGTATGTGGTCGAGGCTTTATGCTCGAATGTGATTTTGTAGAAGGTTCTAAGTGTCGTGAGAAGAGATTTTGGATCTATGCATTTAATCAAGTTTTGAAACGTAAAGAAGGAGGATCTAGTTCTAGTGCATAGATCTCTTGCCTGGTACGAAGTTGGAATCTATGGATTATTGCACATGATTCACTGAATGTAATATTTTGGTGAATAATAAAGAGGCAAAGCATCTTGTGGATGTAGTCCCACCCTGGGGTGAACCACGTATATCTAGTGTCTCATGGTTTTCTTTGTGCAATGTTATTTTTGTTATGTATTTTCTTAGTTCTTGATTATGATGTGTAATGAATATATATTTTAATTGTTTGAGTACTTTACTTAGGTTAAGGGGTAAATGAATGCTAGAATTAACTCACATTGATAAGTGCTCAGGGTACATAATCACTTGTTATTACTGTGCTTATCTGTCTTTGATTATGCTCTGCGATGTTAATGAGGTTAATAAACTAATGCATTTTCACTTCCTAAGAGTTAACAAAATATTTTGTGAAGTGATCTTATCACAAATTCGTGTCCCATCTTGGTTACGGACACCTACGTCCTGTAAACCCCCCTACTTCTACCTCGGGTGAGACTTTGCCTGCTTTGCGAGTGTTTCCGAAAGGGTCGATAGTCGAAGTTTTGTTTTTGCGTTGTTAAGCATTGAACCCTAGGTCTACCCCTGTGTCAAAAAATCGTTCTGTTGTCGGGACTTGAAACTGTGATTGCTGGGAACTTAAGTAAAGAAAAAAAAAATCTTTGTGTGTGGGTCTATTGCTGAACTGCGCAATACTCTACTTGACTTGTGAAGATTTGTTCCAAGAAAGTAAGTTGTTCTGAAGAAAAGAGGTAAGATTCTAAAAGAAGCCAGCTTTGTGCTTTGGTAAGAGAAAGATAAGTGGAAATTTTTGTTTTGAAAGCATGAATTTAAGTATGTTTAATAGATTTTGTCCTAGTCTGAAGGCTAGGGTGCAGTTGAGAGAAAGAGTTGATTTGAGTAAATATAATGGAAATGAAGAAATATATGTTATTCCTATACATGGAAAGAGTTCTTGGACTAATAAATGGATGCAGTAACCTAGAAAGAATTTTTGTAGATCGTAGGTCCAACACTATGATCCTAGGGGAAGTGCACAGTATAGAAAAGATTGGGGAACATTTAACAGAAAAAGATGATTAACTTTGTGTTATAATTTCATAAGGTCAGGACATATTGCTAAGAAATACCCTGGGGTAGTCCCTATTTGTCTTTGTTGTAAGGTTGTTGGTCATGAGGTTGAGGATTGTCCAAGGATTATTGCTAAAGTGGAAGGGATGAACATAAGACAAGAAAATTATGAAAAGAGTCAAGAGACTAAGGGTATATTAGAAAATCATAAAGAGAAAAGGTCAGAGGAAGTTCAGACTATGTTATTACAATTGGAAGAAACAATGGATGTTTATAAAAATGTCAGTTTACCAAAAATCCTGAAAGAAAAACAATGCATAAGTGCAAGAATAGAAAAGTTCGACATAGACTATATAGTCTTGGATGAAGAAACACAAGTGAATATTATGAGAGAAGAAGCTTGGGAAGTTTTGGGAAAGCCTATTGTGGTACCTTCTTTAGGAAGGATAGGCTTGTTTAAGGGCAATATGATAAATTCATGTGGAAGAGTAACTATTGTACCTATTATTGTTCATGGAACCTCGACTGAAGAAGAATTTGAAGTCATTAGGTTTGTTAAGAACAAAGCCCCTTTCCCACTATTGTTAGGTAAGACTTGGATTGAGAAGGATCAGATCATAAGGAAAGAAGAGGAAGAAGATAGAGAAAAGAAAAAGAAATAATTAAAGGATTTCATACCTAGGAAAATAGACCAACTAAGAGGAGAATGAGAGGATAGGTTGAAGCAACAAAGAAAAGTAACAACGCAGGAGGGACAAAAAGAAAAAAAATTAACTATCAAGGTTGAAAGAATGCAAGAAGGATTTAAGGACCTATCTCTCCAAGCAAGAAGTGTGCCCACGCAAGAAGTGTTAAGAAATGGGATATTAACTTTAGAACCTTTGAGGGTACCTCGATAGTGCGAAGCCACTACACTGGGGGAAGATAAGAATAAAAATGGAAAGAGGGTTCCAAAAATATTTAAAGAGACTCTGATAATAGGAAAGAAGGCAAGGAAGCTCAATAAAACGAAGGATAAGTTGGAAAAGCTACAAGAAGATACAGAAACCAGATGGAAGACTTCGCAAAATGGAACCTCACGGGAGGAAGGTTTGCAGGATTTGAACCTCACTGGAACAACAGGTCCATGTAGATTTGGACTTCACCTTGGTGAAGTTATATAACCATTGGAGGCACCCTGATGGTTAGAGTGACTCTCCAGAATGGTTAGGAAAAACATTTATGATTTTATGGGCTGCTTTTGGACGTTGAGACCACGCCATAATAGATAGATTTACATTGATGGAAGAATTTATCTCTAGTTCATGTTCGTTGGAAGATCTGTCGTGACCACCCCGCTTATTTAACACATCGATCGTTGCACTGGGACCACTTTTTTCTACCCATGACTGACTTAGAGAAACCAAGAATTGTCCAAGTGTTGAACTGAGTTGTCTGTCATTATCTGAAGTATACCCCGCATGTTGGTTTGTCTACCCACTATCTGTTATAATATAGAATGTTGGGAAAACCTATCAACCTTGACAAATCTGTTAAATAATTTCTTAGGAATCTCATGGCCGGAAGACCTATATCCAAAGGTATTCAGGCATCATCGACTAGGGGATTGCATGCTTCCCCTTTGACTATATGTTGTTCCACCCACATCAACCCCATAGTTGAGAAGAGACGTAAGCACCACGGTGATCTAGCTAACGTGAAGTAGATCTCGTCGATCCTGCCTTAGTATATTCCTCCTCTGGCCAGCACTATTAACAATGACAATATCCCTCATGATTTTGAGTACTCTTTGTTCACTACGTACATGCCGAAAGGAATTCACATAGTAGGGATTCAGTTAGGACAAATCCCGTTGTTGAAGCATAAGAACTTCAACTTAGGAGACTGGAAGAACTATGCCACACTATCTCCTCACTGCTACTTAACGAATACGACCAGAAAGAAACCTCTCCTTGTCCTGCATGCATGGATTAAGGGGTTAGCACAGTCAATTGTATTGAATGTAATGAAGACTCCCCATTTTGGCCGACACCAGGAGGTTAACGCTTGCATTAAACTTCTTCTGTCATGCTATCATGGTGGATATCTATGGCTCGATAGAATAATTACTGTCGATCCCACGTTGATCCACCGGATCACAGGATTAAGTTTGAATGGTCCTGACCCACAACAACTCTATCCAGGGAAGACCTCAGACCAATCGTTAGCACAACACATCAAAGAATCCAATAGAGAAGTAGAAAAGGGGAAGCGAGGTTACACAGTAGCCTCCATACAGGTTGACGCAGTGCGCCTTGCTTGTCAACTCTTAGTTGGAAAGATAGTGAGGAAGAATTTCCCCACACAGGTCACCGAGTTCATGGTGGATCTCATAGGAAAGTGTGTGGAGGCCATGGATATGAGCTAGGTGAACTACCTCGTCAATGAATTAGAAAAGGATTGTCGCGAAGCCCAAGACTTGGGATATGAGTTTCACTACAGCTAGTTGATCATCTTGATCGCATTTGTGTCTTGGAAAATGTTGGAAGGAGATAATTTCCCAGAGATCGAACCTACAGAGCCCTTGGCTTCTCTATTTTCCACCCTTTGGTATACCAATGACATGACGAAGCGGTGGTAGTCTAATGTCATGTTTCACAGGTATTATTAGCAGTTGAAAAGTCACCATTGAAGAATTCCCTCACATGACACCATGTACCCTGCATCAGTACCAGCCCATAGAGAATTTCCACAATGATCCCCACTTCATTTACATCACCGCATGAAGAGATGAGCACCAGGAAAGATTAAAATCATGCTATAAGATTTCAAATGAAGACATGGAACAAATCATAAAGGAATGGCCAAAATAATTTTGTGTACCTTTCATTGATGCAGAGTTATCTAACACTGACACTATAGGAATCTCAATGGTAACACGAGATGAACATGCTGGACAGTCCAGTGGGACGAAGAAGCAAAAAAAGCAGGTCGAAGTCTAGGACATTGAGAGTGATGAAGAGGATGAAGAGAAAAATTCTGGAGATAATGGGTCTGACTCGCGAGGAGGAGGAGAAGACGAAGAAGAAGGATAGGGAGGAGGAGAAGATGAAGAATAAGGATAGGGAGGAGGATCTAAAGGAGAAGAAGAGAAAGGATGAGGTGAAGCTACACCACCTAAAGATCCCACTGTTGGGATAGTGACACCACAAAAGAGGAAAGTTACTCCAAAGAAACCCTCATCAAGGAAGAAATCATGTGCCAATAAGCCACAGTTGGAAGCCACTCTCATTGACGATTAAATTAGTCTAGTCTGCGGAGCTATGGGGGATGCCTTTGAAGACATGTTGTAGATATACAAAGAGAAACATGTGGATTTATATGGAGGGATTGAGAGAGAATTGAAGGAAGTGCAACATGTTGTTGTCTTGGTTTGCATAATTCCTAGTGCATCATTTGCGCCTTCCTCATCACATACCACAGAGTTAGAGGATGAACCAACTCTACAGGGTGAACCAGGGATTTGGATCACTTTTCCCAGTATAGCATCAACTTTCCCACCCCCGCAACATTATAGGATAACCCCAACTTGGATGTTGAGGTTAACCTTAAAGGAATACCTCCAGGATAGGTCGAAGTATTGAAGGTATGTTTGAAAGCATATAGAAGGGAACAAAGAAAAATGACCGTTGAACGAGTAACCCAACTAAGAAGGCTTACTGATGAAACAAAATTTTAGTTCGAGAGAGCTCAGGAAGAGAAGGAGAAGGCTACAAAATCCTTGCAAAAGGAGAAAGATGAAGTCCTAGTATAGTTACGAAGTTCTAGGGGTAAATGAATGCTAGAATTAACTCATAATGCTAAGTTCTCAGGGTACATAATCACTTGTTATTAATGCAATTATCCGTCTTTGATTATGCTCTGTGATGTTAATGAGGTTAATAAAATAATGCATGCTCACTTCCTAAGAATTAACAAAATATTCTGTGAAGTTCTCTTATCATAGATTCATGTCCCAGCTTGGTTGCAGACACCTATGTCCTGTAACCCCCCTTGCTTCTACCTCAGGTGAGACTTCGCTTGCTTCGCAGGTGTTGTCGAAAGGCTCGGTAATTAGGGTTTTGTTGGTGCATAGTTAAGCGTTGAACCCTGGGTTTTCCCCTATGCCAACATGTTGACATCAATGACAACCAACTATCCAACTGTCCATCAATATAGACTAAATGTATGAAAAAAGAGAGTGGGAGAGACAGGGGAATGACTTATAAGATTGTGTGCACAATATTAGAAATGTCTGCACATTCCTAGAGTGTGTGCGTGCTCCTAAGAATGTACAAGTGTTCTTTTGAATTCAATTTTTTTTGGGTGGGATTGACAACATGTGTGTTGAGTTAGTTTCCTTGGATTTAGGTTTGGGATGACAAACCTAGTGGTTCAATTTGCAAATAGATAAAACCTCCAGTTTTGTGAATACCCCTCTATATCTTTGTTTTCGATGTTATTTTTCTATGAGCTAAACAACTCTATTGTTGATGAAACTAGAGACATAGACAGAATCAACTATGAAGATTTT
>JZKD02S2093511.1:866117-879024 GCA_000966675.3 Picea glauca | reverse complement strand
CCCCCCCTTATCTCTCTTATATCAATTTGTATCCTATCCTCTCTCTCTCTCTCTCTCTCTCTCTCCACTTCTCCCCCTCTCATGCCCCCTCTCTCCCCATCCCTCTCTCTCTGGCATCTACCCCTCTATCCCCCTCCATCTCTCTTCCTCTCTCCCCATATCTCACTCCCTCCCAAATTATCTCTCTCTCTCTCACTCACTCTCCCCCCTCTCACTCTACTAGTCTCTCCCTCCCTCCCAACTATATGTCAAGTTGAAAAAATGCTCATTTTATCAAAAGAAGATCCATTACTTGGGGCATATCATCTCAAAGGATGGGATAGTCATAGATCTTGAGAATATTGATACCATCAGAGAATGGTCAGCGTCGAAGAGTGTGACAGAAGTCAGATCCTTTATGGGTCTAGCTGGTTATTACAGAAGGTTCATTGCAAGATTCTCAAGGATAGCTCACCCCATCACTTCCTTGCAAAGGAAGGAGAAGAAGTTTCAGTGGACAAAAGATTGTGAGAAAAACTTCCAACAATTGAAGCAGTTGTTAACCAGTGCTCCAATCTTAAGGATTGCAGACCCGAATGAAGACTTTGTAGTGTGTACAGATACATGAAAATAAGGACTGGGAGGAGTCCTTAGTCAAAATGGGTTTGTAATTTGTTATGAGTCCAGGAAGTTGTAAGAGCACGAAAAGAACTATGCCACTCATGATTTGGAGTTGGCATCTATCGTTCATGCTCTGAATAAATGGAGGCATTACCTCATGGGAAAAAGGTTCGAACTGAGAACAGACCATAACGGTCTGAAGTATTTGTTTGATCAACCAACCTTGAATTCTAGGCAAAGTATGTTGTTGGAGTTACTTTTTGAGTATGACTTTGATATCAAGCATATCAAAGGAAAAGAGAACAAAGTGGTTGATGCACTCAGCAGGAGAGTGCATGAATTACATGCTACAACCATTAGCATGTACAAAACTGATATTTAAGGCAGAATTTTGGAGGCTGCAAATGCAGATTTGGAGTACAGGGATTTGGTAGCAAAGCTACAACAAGGTGAGATGCAACAGAAAGTGGAAAATTATAAATTGGAATTAGATGGAACACTTTTGTACAAGAACATAATTTATCTACCTAATGTCCAAGACTTGAAACTTAAGATTTTGAATGAAATGCATTATGTGCCTTATGCAGGGCACCTTGGATATCAGAAAATTGTGGCAATAGTCAAGAGCCATTACTTTTGGCCAGGTATGAAGAAAGAAGTTGCAGATTACATCGCTATATGTATGGAGTGCTAGAAGGTTAAAGTTGAGCATAGACACCCAACAGGGTTGCTCCAACCTTTACCCATTCCTTGGTGGAAGTGGGAGGTAGTGACAATGAATTTCATCACACGATTGCATAGAAATGACAAGCAACATGATTCAATCATGGTGGTAGTGGAAAAGATTACAAAAGCTGCCCATTTTATTCCACTAAAGACTACACAAAAGGCAGCTAATGTTGATGATACTTTTATGAGGGAAATAGCATGATTGCACGGTATTCCCAAGACAATTGTGTCTGATAGAGACCTGAAATTTACCTCCAAGTTCTGGAAGGGGTTGTTTAAAGGATTCAGAATGAATCTGAACTTCAACACTGCTTATCATCCCGAGTCTGATGGGAAGACAGAGAGGGTGAATCGATTAATAGAAGACATGGTAAGGATGTATGTGGTGGACAAACCATATAAATGGGAAGACTACCTACACTTGGTAGAATTCACCTACAACAATGGGTATCAAGCATCACTGAAGATGATCCCATTTGAAGCAATTTATGGAAGAAATTGCAATACTCCAGTAAGCTGGGATAATCCAGCTGATAGAGAAGTGGTTGGGCCATATTTTTTCAAGGAAATGGAAGAGAAAATGCTGAATATTAAGAAGAATTTGAAAGAAGCCCAAGACAGGCAGAAAATTTATGATGATAAAAACCGAACCCACAAAGAGTTTAAAGTGGGAGAGCATGTTTTCCTAAAAGTGAAAGCCAATAGAAGTTCCCTGAAGCTCGAAAACTGTTCAAAGTTAGCAGCCACATTTTGTGGGCCATTTGAAATCCTAGAAAGGATTGGGCCAATTGCATATATGTTTGAATTACCTGCATCCATGACTATACATAATGTGTTTCATGTTTCATTGCTTAAGAACTATATACTTGATGTTAATCATGTAATTGATTGGAATGTGATTCAGGTGGAGCAAGAAGAAGTCTTGCAAGTGCATCATGTGCGCATATTGGACAGAAAGAGAAAACAACTCCATAATCGATCCATAGGGCTTGTAAAGGTCCAGTGGACCTGGTACAGTCCTGAGGACACGACATGGGAGCATGAAGATGTTATGCAGGCAGAATACCCGCAGCTTTTTGAAGATTTTGGAAATCTTGTTGATGATGTATAAAGAGTTTCACTGAGGATGGTGAAAAAATAAGGGGAGGGGATTGTAATATCCCCAAGGATGAGCCCCCTTGTATTTATGAATTGTAAACATATTTTGTAGGCTGGTGAGTCGAGTATTGATAAGCTAGTGGGATTATGTGTTTGTTGGGCTGGAGAGCCTAATTGTTAAAGACCAGGATCCATTTTTTGTATATGTAATTATGCAGAACATTAATAAAATATAAGCATCGTTGTGTGCAGACTGACCATGAAGAAAGAGTGATGACGGACTAAGCTTCCACAGAGTGGGTAAGGGAAAGGGGGTTGAAAGTTTGGAAAGAGGGGATAAGCTTAGGGGCTTAAGTCCTTGAGAATAATAATTTATTATTATTCCAAAGCTGTGTGAAAGACATGTTTTTATCCTAAGTCCTAGGAGAGGCAACACATGCAACTCCAACGTGTGCAAAAGGGAACGCATGCAGATCCAGAAAGACAATTGTCGACCTAGGAGCATGCAATTAAAGTTGAAGAGTCATCTCGTGTTGGGGGTTCGTCCTCCATTCTTTTGTCCGATGTCTGAACCCTGGGGTTCAACGTTTGATCTTTACATACCCTCATGTAGCATTGAAAACCAGAAAACCGTGATGTTTTTTTGAGAAGTCGATGCATCCTTTGTCTGAACCGTTTGCGTTAATTCCTTGTCATGCACCCTGAAAACCAATGGCAAACCCATGGATTGAGCCATGTCTCCTGTGTGTCCTGTGAACCTAGTTTATCTGCCCTTACAGAGTCGATTTCGTACCTGAATCATTTGTGGGTTGCTTCCCTTTGTTTTCCTGAGTGGTGTTGACCAGTTGTTGTTGTTGTTATCCTTACCTTGCGGGAATTGAGTTGAATTGGTTGAAGAGGCAGGTTGTCAGGCCTGTGAGAAGTTCTTTCTAGGTGAGAGAGTTGCTAGGAAGTGGTTTTCTCCCAGCGAGAGTCCAACACTAGCTACGAAGCTCTAAGAATTCCTGACCCGGCTTGTTTCTGAGACCCAGAGAGGGAGGTGAAGCAGTTGATGGACTGTGTGATAATGAAGGTTTATACTCCCAGGTGGAATATGAATGTGGGGAATGAGAGTATGTGAGTAGTGGGCGTAAGAAGGCTCCTGGGGAGAATCCTTCCGGTTTCACTGTGCATTTTTCCTGTAACCTTAGCCTAGTCTAGGATTCCCTTGCCCGAGGTGGAGCTTAGTCCCAGCTCGGGGGTGACCCACTGAGGGTGATGAGAAGCGGGGTCTAAGGCTTGGAGGTTCATTGAAGGTCTACACGTAGTTGGTGGAGTTACTCCAGCCTAAAAGATAAGTATCAATTATGTGCTTAATTATGTATTTTATGCATGAATTGTGATGCTTAAATGTTATCATGTATTTCGTTGTGTATCTGATTTATTGTCTATTACATTAGAATCTGAATGGTAACAATAATTATGTGATTACATGTTTTAATTGATTAAAATGCATGTTATATATCTATGTATATATGTGAATGTTCCGTGTAGTAGTGTTTCCCGACCTATTGGTGGTTGGGGACGTTACAGGGTTATTAATCATTGGTTGGTTATCATTTCATTTGCATTGTTCTTGTTGGAGAAACCAAGGGTTGATCGAAGACTTAATGTTGAGGTGGAATGGTTAGATTGCAGTAGGAAGGTGTTGTTCTCGATGCATCAGAGAGAGTTTTTTGGAGTTTGGTCCAAGGGAAGTTGGTGAAAGTTATTGTAGAAGTCTTGTGACATCAATAGAAGTAAAATGATGGTGGACAAATAAGGTGAATTTTGTGAATTATGTTAAATAAAAACATACTTGATGATATTGTAATGTGATTCACACTTTGTATTTGTAGCAAGTCTATGATCATGTTTTGGTTTGATGTATTGGTCCTTGAAAAGTTAAAGCTAGTACCTGGTATCTCTATGAAATGGAAATCATATGTACCTACATCTATGTAACATGTAAATGGCATATTGTTGCAAGATCTAGATAGGCATGCATACCCCTTTTCTATGTGTCCCGGATGATTTGGATAACATGTTGGTATAGTGTGCAGTAGCCTCTATTATTGATTTCTTTAGTACTTGGAGGAGCACGTCATGTGTTGGTTGGATGCTTTTTAAGTGGACCATGTTTGTTGTAGACTCGGAGAGGTTCCTAGAAACCAAAATTTTTGTACACATTTAGGGGGAGTTCATTCAGAGGTTGAATGAACCATGTACATGAAGGACATCCTATTAGACTAGTGGCTGTAGGAGTTAGGTACCCATACATTCAGGTGGATGGTTGTTCCATTATATGGACTTTGACAGATTGGTGACGTCTACATGATGAGGTATGAGGTGAATGTGCTAGGAAGGGTCAGCTATAGACTTTGTTGATCAGAAGGTTTTTCAATTCATGATGGAGCATTTGTTGTAGAGAACTTGATGATGATGAAGCTATAGACTTTGTTGATCAGAAGGTTTTTCAATTCATGATGTTTCAATTCATGATGGAGCATTTGCTGCAGAGAACTTGATGATGATGAAGACTTGACCTGACAAAGATTAAGACAAGTAGTCATTAAGGGGGGGGGTGTTGGAATTATTAACTCCTACTTGTCTTATGTGTGATCATATTTATGGTTTTTATGATTATTGTTTTTTAAGAGATTGTTAAATCTAGTTGGATTTGAGAGCTTTTGTCCAACTAGTGAACTCCTAGTTTTGTATGTGATTGAAATATTCTCTCAAGTGTTTGCTAGTGTGATTAAGTCTAAGTTTGATGAATTTATATGTAACATTATTTGATGTTAATAGAACTTTCCACACATATTTTTGATGTGTATAATAATGTGTATTCTGTTTTCCTTACAAAAATAAATGAAAAATAGTTTTTCAAATTTGTTATTTTTTTTATTATCAATGAGGTTTAATTAGTTCTTTATGTTTTACAAATTATGCTTAGTAGTTTCATTTATAAATTTATAAGTCAACACAAAAATCAATATCATATTTTCTTTCACTGCAATCTATCTCATTAAAGACACATCAATAAACTTTAAATGTTTTTACCATGATAACAATTTCACAAAACAAATCTCCATTGCGAAATCGTCCCATTAAGCATATTTTCCAAAGCAATTTTTATTCCAAACAACAATGCGTTGCTAGCACGCTAAAACGCTTTTCTTTTATCATCCTAGTAATAAAGAGCAGGGAATAAGCAACCCTTCTGCTTATCTTGTTATATTTTGCTCTGAAATGCGATGGCAGCTCCTCCGATTACATGCTGCCAACTCCACTTCGATTCCCTGCCGCTTCTTTTCTCCCTCTTTTCTTGTTCCCCATGTGACCTACGACCGATCCATCGTTTGAATTGGAAGCGAGGGCGAGGGGAAAATTAACCAGAGCCCTGCTTCCTCGGATCTTGAACGCAGCGCGATCATATGCGAGAAGAGCCTCTTCGGCGGTGTTGAAAGTGCCCAGCCAAACTCGAGAGCCCTTCCTGGCGGGGTCTCTGATTTGTGCAGAGAACTTTCCCCACGGGCGCTGCTTGACTCCTCTGAAGTGCCTGGCCCAGATATGCTTTATCTCTCCATTCTCCATCCATCTGTGGCTGTGGCTTTACCTTTACCGCCTCTGGTCTTCTTATAACTGCGCATACAGAAGAAGAAGAGTAGTTTTCTTCCGTAAATTCATCCCCCTTCACTTCTGATGATGATCTGCTGTTTTTCTCTTGACATGAGCCTCCGGTTGCGGTGGCTTTGGCCTGGATATCATCATCATAATCATCAATGCTAATAGGAACGCCGCTACCATTATCATCAATATCTATGTCGTCCTCCACTTCCAGCAAATGGTGGCGAATTAACTCCAACATGTGCATGCTCAAACTCGCCCCTGCAACATCCATTGTGGTCTCGCACCAATCAGATCAGATTGAGATTAATTATTGTGGTCTCGCGAATTATCTTATTTTGTTGGAAAAATAAGATATCATTGTTAGAAAAAATCAAGTTTGACATAGTTATTCACAATTTATATGAATAAAAGTTGTATATTTGGAAATATAACTCAATTTCCTACATTTCATCTTCTCACGCAATATTCAAATTCATTGTAAAATTACCTTGAATAATCTCTCCAAGTTAACAAATTGTTGTTTTTCCAGATCAGCATTGCCACTAACGCATCATGAGAGACCATCAATAGCTTGCACTCACCTGTAATTTGTTTTTTGTGGCTGAGTAATATCTGTAGGTATGTTGTATTTATAACATACTCTTTGGGTAGTCATTTCCTAAGTTGTCGAGCTCTACACATTCTTTACAAAGTTGATCTAGAATTACTTCATTCTAAAGTAGCTCAATATATTTTTCTTCCAATCTCACTCCTTCATCTCCTTAGATGGATAAATGATATGCAAAACCATTGGAAGTTTGAATGTGGGAGGAAATAATGGTAGGGATGATACCCACTAGCCCTAAAATCTCCTAATATTTGGCAGAAAGATTTCAATTGTTGGATACCAAATCCAAATTTGCTCCACACCAAATTCTCCTCATGGCTTGAATGATGATTAAGGATTCTCCCTCCACTATAATATTGTTGAATCCATATTGATGTGCTAGTTTAATTCCTTCCACCAAACCAACTCATAATCATTCCTACAGAACACTTCTACCTGGATTACCTTTGAAGGATCCGTCTATGTTGAGTTTGATAAAATTATCTAGTGGGACCATATTATTGGAGAATCCTATTTGGTCATAGGCTTGGGTAAAACATAGGAGATCGAATTTTACTTGAATTTCCAATTAGAAAAGATAGCATTTTTTCTACCTAGTGGCCACGAAAAGGAGGTGACTAATTCTCTAATGTTTTCCTTAATATTAAGTGAAATATATTCCTTTTTCTGATGAAATTGTTTGAAAATGCTTTGATTACATTCCTTTCACATAGATCGCATCATAAACCAGAAACACATTCTAGGCTCGATTAAGCATTGGATAGGGTGAGGATCTCCATTGACCCTAAGTTTTAATAATTATTTATTAGGATGGATCAAATTGCAAGAAGAGAGAAGCTCCCACATCCCATAGGGAATTCTTTTTTGGACTTCGAATTGAATATAATATTGTTTGAATATTAGTTTCATAAATTTATAATCAGAAAACTTTTATTTATAAAAATGAAAAGAAAATTTGATTAAAAATTAGTGTATATATATAATGGGAATTTTAATGGATCCATAAGTACATCTTTGAAATTAAAAAAATTCTCTTACCTTGTGTGAATATATTAATAATATTTGAAGTTTCAACATCCCCTTGTTTTCTTCTATAATTTTTTTAACAACTATGTATATAAGAGAAAACCATAAATAATATTGACATGGAGTAAAATTATCATGTCAAAAATCTATTAACATGCCATTTTCTGCTCCTAAGAATTCCCTATAACATTAAATAGATTTTATTTTGGATGAATCTTTCATTATTTTAATCATTTTTCACAATGGTTAATCTTAATTTTCAACCCTATAATATATGCACTATTTTCTATTATTATTTCAACTTTAGTTCATGATGTTTTAAGTGAAAATATACATACTCATGTTATTATTAGTATTATTTTAATTTTAATTTTATATTGAACCATTGTAGATCCATATTTAACTTGGATCTATCAAGTACCAAGAGGGATCAAATTTATTAAGGTGTACATTTTTTTATGAGGTATTCATTCCTTCATATTAAGTGATTTAAAAAAATACACTTTAAATTTTTTTATCTTTAAGTTTAATATGTTTTTTTTTAAATTTAGTAAACTTTATTTTTATATAACCTAATGTCATGTCAGTGTTCCATATGATCGTACACTTATTGATGACATGCGACACTACGACGTTTCACACTTGGGTACTTGGAAACACCAAGGATACTTCGTCTAGAATACATCTCTTCACCTACACTACTACATATGGGGTCAAAATTAGACAAAAACTTCTTATGATAAGGATAAATTCAATCACATCATTGCAAATTACGACATAATATTAAAATTCTAATCCTTTTTTATTGGGTTCCCTGATGAACATTGTAATTCCAACACACATCTATATGCATTGATCGTTCAATGAGCCTAGAGGATAGTTTGTCGATTTATCAACGAATCTAGAGGATGTCAAATACTCATTTGAAAATGGTTAAATGGTCACTACTTTCACTGACTTGGTCAAGTTAGACATAGTCAAAATTTGTCGGAGGATTGACAGAGGTTAGTGTTTTAGACTATTTTGTTGTAGGTGTGATGGTTATAAAATATTTGCATGCTCATTTTTCATTCCATTATTCATTAGTCTATTTTCTATGTGCTACTTGTCTCAAATCCAATTGTTGATCTGCATAGCTCTGATTTTGTGCTTTGAAGGTCATAATTTTTTTATTACTTTGTCTCTTTTTAAATATCGAGATTGGATCCCGAACCCTTAGACCCTCTTTCATTTGGGGACATAAATGTTTCCCTAAGAAATAGGTATGAACATGTCTACTCAATTCATTTAATTACTATACAATATTTCTTGGTGTAGTTATCTTTTATCGTTTGATTTTATTACTTACTTATAGTCAAGCTTTGGAACTTATGCGCTAAAAATTTATGGTTTTGATTTGTTGATTAATTGTTGATTAGTGTTATAAACCTTCAATAAATCTATGATGAAAATGGATTAATTATCTAGCACATATGGGGTCAATATAATTCGATGACATTTGTACCATAAGAATATATAATTTGTATATTAATGTACTTATATTGATTCAGTGGATTTTTTTGTAAATATAGGAAATATCAATGCCAACACTTGAAAAGATTCAAAGGATGATTTCTATGTTAAGGGTTGCATAGGAGGCACAAGTATGTACTGATGGGAAATGTTATTTCCATTGCAATCAATGCAAGGGCTTGAAAGGAAGAAGATTTGTAAGGAAAAAAACTGAAATACATTGTCTTACGTATGGGCATTGTGAAGGGGGGCATACATTTCATCACATGGTAAGTTATTCATTATATATGTCTTTGGCTTGATTCTATTTGTAATTTTTTTTTTTTTTTAATATTTGTTATATACACCAATGTTATTGATTGTTTGTAATTGTAAAAATAAATACTCCTAGGTGTTTCTCACTAGATAAATATCTGCCAAGTAGTAGTAGAAATACTATTGTACAAGATGTGAGAGACAGTATGGATATTGAAGATCAAGTCAATCCTATGGAAGAAGATGACACCAATAATATTGTTGAGCCAGATGATGGGAAAAATAGATTGATCCATGACATATTTGTTCCTATCGATGATGAAAATGTTGATGATATTTTTGATGTACCGCTTCTTGAGATGACATAACAACCCCTTTTATGTAGGCTCAAGAACATTATCTCTGTTATAATATTGTTGGTTAACTTGAAGGTATTGAATGGTTTCTTAAAAACTTGTCTCACATAGATCCTAAGGTATGTAATATAATTCATCACATATTATATGTAAAGGTTGACTTTATTTTTCTCTATTTTTAGTGTGAATTAATGTGTAAATTAAAGACACAATATTTTTTATTACTATTATTTACATTAACTATTTTTTTTATGTTGTAGATTGTTAGGTCATTTTTTCTTACCACCGTCAAATAATTTACCTTGCACATACCAAGAGATGTGTGTCATTATGAAATATATTCGGATGGAGTATCAGGCTATTGACGCATGTACGCATGATCATATTGTACATTATGGACAACATGCATAGAAAACAAAATGATCACAATGTCAAATAAATAGATATTGAATTGATCAAGTAACAAAAAAGGTGCCTCACAAGGTTCTTCGTCATATTTTGATATTTCCACATTTGCAACGATTGTTTAGGTGCCAAAGCATTGTGCAGTTTATGTAATACCATGCGCGACATGAAAGTGAAAGTGGTGTTCTTATAGTTCCTTCATATGGTTCTTCATTTAGGAACATCAAAGAAATATGGAAAATTTTTAAAGAAGAACCTCATAAAATTAGGCTTCCATCGGTAGTTGAGGGTGTCAATCCATTTGGTGAGCTTAGGTCTATTTACTTAATGTGGCCTATTTTTGTTATAGACAATAACCTTCCTCCTTGGATTTCAATAAATAAGGAGCACACAATGTTGGAAATGATTGTTCCAGGTATTTGTTTACAAAATTGGTTTGAACATTGTATTTCATTTTTGTTATTTGTTGCATAATTACTTATATATATACAAGGTCATAATTATGTGTACTTTCACCCAATTAGGTAAGTACCAAGTGAAAGACATAAATTTATATATTGAGCCCCTTGTCAATGAGCTACTAAACTTATGGGTTGGTATCAATATGTACGACATATCTAGACCAATAAGGAAAACAAAATTTCAATTCCATGGAATACTTACATGGAAAATTCATGATGCCCCAGTGCTAACACATTTTTGTTGTATGTAACATACTGATGCATTTTAGTAGTATATAATTTTATGAAAATATGATGGATGCTTCTTAAATATAGATTCCTTGTTATATAAATAATACTAACATTAATCCATATAATCTTGTAGGTCTTTAAACAAACGGTAAATTTGAATGTCCAGTTTGTGGTACTAGGATGAAATCGTGTCTTTCAAGAAGTCTAGGAAAGGAGGTATTTGATGAGTGTAGGAACTTCCTCCCTAAGAACCATATGTATCGAACTACAAAAAAACATCTTTTCAATTCGAAGGAAGAGACTAGAATAAAACCACAAAGAATGAAGCCTCACCTATGGAAGTTGTAATATAATAGATTAAACCATCAAGGCAAGCATTTAGTCTGTGTGTGTGTGTGTGTGTGTGTGTGTGTTTTACAATTTTAATTTGTATCTAATTTTGTTTATTGTATCTAACAATTATTGTTGTAATCTCATTAATTATTTTTCATAAATGTTGTCAAGGCATTAATGGGATTCCACAAGGAATGAAAATTTTCCCTGTACAATTAAATAGGTTTCCCTACTATGAGAACCTATAAATAGCTTATTTTTTTTATACAATGCATATCAGGAAGAATGTAACAAAAACATTGTGAAAAAGAAAAAATTGTTAAAATATGTACTGACATTCAGGAAGCCAATCATGCACCGCAAAATGTGATTTATTCAAATAACAATGGAGTACACTGAAATAGTATTCCATGGTTATTTACGGAGAAGTAAAGTGATGTTGTAAAGTAGGTCATTCAAAAAATTAAATTTCCCACAAGATTTGCTTCAAACATAATGAATATCTTAATGAAGAAAGGTGAATTTGGTGGGTTGAAAAATCATGACTGACATACCTTCATTAAGGTAATTATTTTGAATGTAGATTTATATATTGGTAAATATATGAGCTTTTAGTATTATAAAATGGTTTTATTTTCCTAAAAATTAATGACCCCTTTGTTGTTACAATATGTTATACCTCTATCCCTCCTTGACAACTTTGAAAATAATGTAAAACAAGTTATATATGATCTTGGAAAATACATGAGCTAAATATTAGTGATTTATATGCAAAATCGTTGTTTCTCAACTTGTCGAAATATATTTTACTTTCAATGTATATACATTGTTATTGAAACCTATGATCGCATTTATTATATCGTGTGTAGGTGGTTTTCAGCTAAAGAAATCCATAAAGAATGTATAAAATATTGGAGGAGAGAAATTCCTCATCTAATCTATGAAATGCAAAAGCATCCACCTCCGACATTTTTCAATGTACAAGAACACTGCTTCATACACCAAGTCGAGGATATTGAAATGTGTGGGATTGTACACACAAAGTCAATGTGGATGGTGGAGAGGTGCTTGAAGTCTTGAAGGATTTCATTAGAGAGAGAGCACGTCTTGAGGGATCTATGGTGGAGGGATATATGGTATATCAAATTTTGGTTTATATTAGTAACTATCTTCCTAAATTAGCAGCAAAAATCATGAAGGTGCCTTGGATTTGGGATCTCAATTCCATTAACAAATTTGAAGGGGAGGTATTGGTTGGGAAAGGTAGAATGAGGAAAGTGAAATGAATTTAGATGGTAGAGATATATAATAATTTGCATTAATATTGGATTATTTATATATTGAACTTATTTGAGTTTTATTTATGTTTCATGATCAATTATTATTTAATATTGATTATAATCATTAATTTTTATTGTTTTTTCATACAACTTTTCAAGAGTAGGATGCACTAGGGTAAATGCAAGCTAATGATGGTCTTTCATGATGCATTAGTGGCAATGCAAACCTGAAAAAACAACAATATGTTAACTTAGAGATATTATTAAAGGTAGTTTTACAATTAATTTGAATATGGTGTAAGAATATGAAACATAGGAAATTGAATTAGCTTTCTGAATATACAACTTTCATTCATACAAATT
>JZKD02S2093511.1:809193-856012 GCA_000966675.3 Picea glauca | reverse complement strand
ACACACCAAATTATTTTTGCAGGTACCGAAGATTGAAGACAACAGAAAAAGGGAATTTCCAAAAGAATTCATTCTTACACCATACAAATTCTTTGCATGGAAGGAGAAGATGATAATGAAACTTCGAGGGAGAGGATTATACAGGTTAACCATGAACACAAAAACTGAACCAACATCAGCCATAGAAAAATCCAAGTATCTAAATCAAATGGATGAAGAGTTTGGAACTATTTGCATACTCATTTCTCCTGAACTCCTCTTTCACATATCCTCCTGTAAAACTCCCAATGAATCTTGGACCACCATGGAAGGGATTTTTGGAAAATAGGACGAGATGAGGGGACACATGCTCGAGGTGGAATTGCTCACTTTAGATCCAAAAACCTTCAACAATCTCCAATATTTATTTACCAAATATAAGGATTTCTTGTCGCAACTCAAGGCTTGCGGGGTTGATAAATCTAAGGAGAAGAAACAAATGGTTCTTACCATTTTCTCCAAACTTGGTATGGAATACACAGTGTTTGTATCTACATTTCATTCAGTTAGGCTCGCCTATGGAGCCACCTGGACGATGCCCTCTCTTGAGGCCTTTATCGAGTCTCTGACACAAGAACATAACATGCTCATCAATACGGGAAAAATCAAAGGCCCAAAGGTGCATGCACTTATTGTGCAAGATGGTAGCAGTCATCAATATCATAAATCTAAAGACAAAGACAAAAGGAAAGAACATGCAAATCTAAAGAAGGAAGGGTACTCAAAACCCTTCAACGATGCCTTCGGATCCAAAGGTGGAAAGGGAAGAAAAGGGGAGAGATGCACTTACTTTCATAAAGGATTCCATCTAGAATCCACATGTATACAGAAACAGATAGATCTAATGACCCAAATACTTCAGCAAAACAACCTTGGAGATTGTATCCCTGAGGGTGCCAAGAAGAAGAAGTGAGAATATCAGAATCCCAAGAAAGGCAATTCTAGCCATGCCTTGATTTCCATCAACTTCTCTCTCATTGCTTGGATCGTAGATTTAGGTGCATCACACCACATGGTTGCCACAAAAGAATTTTATTCTTAATTGGATGCATGTAATAGTCCTCCTATTCTGATGGGGAACAACTTTCCAGTTGAGGTCACTGACAAAGGAAGAATTGAACTCACAAATGGAAGCTTCAAAAATGTGCTACACGTTCCCAAACTTTTCTTCAATCTTCTCTTCGTGTATTAGATGGAAAAATTTGACACTGTAAAGAGATTCATATTCACACCTGATGCAATGGATATGTATGACATCCAAACCAATTCCAGGGTTTCTACCGGTGAGACAAATCATCAACCTAGACTCTACATATTTTCTGAATTTATTGAACCAGATTTTGCATTACTGCTTACCCATGCTGATGAAAGAAATAGGATATGGCACGAAAGGTTCGAGCATTTAAATTTCAGATATATGCAACAACTTAGCAAGAAGGCAATGGTTGATGGTCTACCTGACATCCAGTTCTCCAAAGGAATTTCTGAGGGATGCATTCTTAGAAAACACCCTAAAGAGAAGTTTGACAAAGGAAAGACTAAGAAGGCTTCATTTTCTTTAGATCTGATCCGCAGTGACCTCATGGACCATTTTTCGCATCCATCAATCGGTAAATAAAGGTACATTCTCATTTTTGTTGATGATTTCTCATGCTTCACATGGATTTTCTTTCTCATGTAAAAATCATAGGTCTTTCAACACCTCAAAGATTTCAAAGCCCTTGTTGAGACATGGTCAGGAAAGAAAATCAAATTCCTATGAATAGATAATGGGGGAGAGTACGTCAACCATGAGATATAAAATATTTTTCATGAGGCCAGAATTCAGTTGCAGCACATGGTTCCCTATACTCCATAGCAAAACAGAGTTGCTGAGCAGAAAAATAGATCTCTAAAAAGGATGGCATCTTGCATGATACATGCAAAGTCACTTCCACAGAGATTATGGGATGAAGCACTTAATTGTGCAACCTACATCCAAAACAAATATTCCCATAGATCTGTCAAGGATAAGACCCCCTACGAGGCTTGGAGTGGGCTCAAACCGGAAGTGAGCCACTTCTATATTTTCGGTTCACATGCATGGGCCAGGATTCCCTTTGAGAAGAGGAAGACACTTGATCCATAGAGAACAGAGTGCATCTTTATTGGATACCCCAATCGTTTGAAGGGATACATACTCATTGATCTTTCCTCAGACTGGATCATCATTGAACGTAGTGTCCAATTCGAGGAAAGTGTCGCGCATGTACGTTAGCAACTGCATGCAGTCACTTTTGTTCTTCCACCTATTAGAGATGATGAGCATGCACATGTCGAATCTCATTCAGATGAGAGTTATGATTTAGAGGATTCATATGGTCCAGATATAGAGTTAGTACAGTCAGATGCAGAGTCAATTCATGTAGATGCAGATGCAAAGCTAGAGCAGAGGCCCAAGTGGGCTAAGACTGCTCTTCAGGATGCAGGATATCTTGTTGGGGATCCAGCTGATACTATGAGGACTCGATTTTATTTCGAGGAGTGTCCTCTTTCACTCAATGCTACTGAATTGATGCCACCCAAGCATATTTTCTTGGTTCAATCTTCAGATCCACAGTCCTATAGCTAGGCTGTTGGAAATCCCTTTTGAGAATCTTCCATGCAGGAGGAGTACAACTCCCTCCTCAAGAACCATACTTGGGATCTACTTCCACTTCCTTTGGGAAGGAAACTTGTCAGGCATAGATGGGTCTATAGGACCAAGAGCACAGCAGATGGACAAGTTAGATGATACAAAGTTGGGCTAGTTGCCAAAGGATTTCAACAGGTGCATGGCATTGACTATAATGAGACCTTCGCTCTAGTAGCGAAGATGGATTCCATATGTTTGGAAATTTCCATTGCGGTAGCCAAGGGATGGGAAGTCCATCAGATGGACATGAAAAATGCATTTCTTCACGATGATGTCTCTAAGAATATCTATGCAGTAATCATATTTGGTCTATCAATTGAAGAAGTCTCTTTATGGCCTCAACAAGGCTCCAAGGGCTTGGTATTCCAAGATGGAATCCTACCTGTTGTCACATAACTTTGTACGTTGTAAGTCAAACCAAAATGTTTACATGCTCAGGACGATTGATTCACTTCTACTCCTAGTTCTGTATGTTGATGATTTGTTGATCACTGGTTGCTCAACTTCAACAATTGTTGCACTCAAGAGGATTCTGCATGACAGGTTCTTGATGACAAAAAAGGGTATGTTAAATTTCTTCCTTGGACTCAAGATCAGTTAGGATATATCAAGCATCAAATTGTATCATGCCAAGTATGCATGAGATCTTCTTGAGAGATTTTACTTGACAGACTGCAAGTTTTCCCCGACTCTTTTCCTATCAAGAGTCAAACTTGAAGATGGCGGGGACACTCCACTAGTTGACAACACATTGTACAAACAACTAGTGGGGATCTTGTTGAATCTCACACACTCCAGAAAAGACCTCTCCTATGTAGTTGGAGAAGTCTCTAGGTTCATGCAAGAGCCGCATGAGCTACATTGGAAGGCTACAAAGTGTATCCTTCGATACCTACAGGGCACCATCACCTTTGGTATTCACTATGAAGTAGACTCTACATTGGACCTCATCGGGTTCACTGGTTATGAATGGGTTGGCGATAACATTGATCGCAAGTCCACATATGATTACTCATTCAATCTTGGTTCATGCCTATCTCTTGGTCAAATAAGAAGAAAGCTGATATTTCTCTATCTTCAGTCGAGGCAAAGTATAGAGGGGTAGTTAACATAACCATTCAGGCTATGTGGCTATAAGATTTTCTCACTGAGTTGGGCATTTAGTTTCAAAGGTCAATCGTCATCTGCTGTGACAACCAGAGAACTATGAAGTTCTGCAAAGATCCAGTTTAGAGGCAGCATATGAAGCACATCGAGATCCACATGCACTGTATACGGGACTTAGTACATGAGGGGATCATCGACCTGCAGTTGTGTCCTTAAGAAAAATAGACCGCAAACATCTTCACCAAGACCTTCACTAAGAAGAAGTTCCATTCTCTACGCAGTCATCTTGGAGTGAAGGGCATAGTTTCCTGGCAACTGTCAATTCTTTCTTTTACATACATTCTACTTTGAGGGGGGGGTTTCCCATGAGTTTTTCCCTCTTTCCTCATTTATTTTAGTGTATCTTTTGTATTTGGGTACCTAACATGGCCTCGTTGACGGGACCCATTCTTTATTTTCACCATAGTGATGTTCAGTGGGGGTGTTGGAGATACTTCACACACACCTAGGATTTATTTTTCCTAAGGTTTTTCCTATGTTTATTAGTCATTATTCAGTCTCCTATAGTTTAGGAAGAATATTCCTCTAGGAGAATATTCTCTTTAGTTCACACTTCAATTTGATCAATTGAATGGAGTCTAGATGCCACATTGGGATCATCGCCATGTAACATTGGGATCGTCACCAACTAATGTGAATTTTCCTTGGTATTATCACCAGATTATCACATTACTCATGATTCCCCGATCTGCTCGTCACTTCACTCTGTTTCAGCCAGTTAACTGAAGACTGAGAGACTAGTTAACTCAGACTAGTTAACTCGGACTAGTTGGCAGTTCACTCCCATAACTGCCTGGGAGACTAGATTAGGTGGCAGTTTACTCCCGTAACTACTGGTGTGTGTCCAGATCACTCTAGACCACCACTATGGCGCATTGGCTTCTCCTCCGGTGCGCATTAGTTGAGTTATATGAAGTATATCATGTGTAAATTATCATTCATTCATTTGGTTAATGAGAATTATTCCATTATTTATCTCCTTTTTATCTTTTCTCATATTTTCTCTGCAAATTGCATATGTCAGTTGCTAGCTAGATATATTTTGTGCAGTTTCAACACATTTACATGTTTTCCTTGAACCTTGAATACAATTTAAAAATATTTATTTGAAGCTGTCAGTTCAGACTTTTTATAGTGTCTCTTTTTTGTTTTTCTATGTTATTTTTATTTTAATACTCATATGAGTGGCCTTTCTCTTTAATTGATCTTTGAACACTGTTGGAAACCTTTTTGTTGAGGAAATGTAAGAAAAGGTAGGATATTAAATTTGGGAGTTGAATTTAGTGGTCGATCTTTTCTTGTCTATCTTTATTTGTTTCTTCATATGATTGGATTTTCTCATTCTTTGAATTCAATTAAAACTTTTCCTGGCGGAGAACTTTGTTCTATTAAATGCATTGGAAATAAATTGTGTATAATCATGTGCGTATAATTTTGTTTTGTTAGCTAACTTAAGGGGACGAACATTACTGTAAAAGTTAATCTTCAAATCATTGATGGACTCTTCAGTATAAAAGTTTTGTGTAGAAGTGCAAGAGGAAACTTATAATTAGGAGGGTAGGGAGGAGGCTTTTGATGCTTCCTAAGTCCCTAGAAATAGATACGACCTTGCAAAAATAGGCCACAAATTAAAATCTTAACATAAATTTCAGAATTGAAGAGTCAGTTTCTTATCAAAACTTCAAAACTTCATTGTTGAAGGGTACACTCTTAAACATAACGTTCTTTGAAGGGTAATATATAGACCCAAAACGTCAAAAAAAAATTGTTTGACGGGTAAAAATGAATTCAAATTCCAACCCTATTTGAAAGGAAAATGGAATAGCATACTTTAAAAGTTCTAGTAATTTTTTTAAATTACTTTTTCTTAAAATTCGATTATAAATTGTTGAAATTGTAAATTTGAGTTATTGAGTTTGTACAAGTTGAGTGACATAGGTATTTTGCATGGAATTTATGTATTTAAAAATATAATTTAAACAACAAAAAAATACTATTTCACCTCTTTCAAATTCTTTATTGGAAGCTTGATGAGAAAATAATAGATACAAACCATAGTTAAAACAATTGTACAACCATATTCCAATTATAATGCCAAAGTCCAACTCGTCCAACTAAAATAGGTTAAAATGATTAGCTTTGAGTCACCATAAATTTCCATGTTCAAGCAAACACTAAGTCCTTTGTCTCCTAAAAAAATCATTTTATCACCTATTTGGAATCCTTTTAGATTTTTTGAAAAAATAATATATAGGATTCAACAAAATGAGCACAATAATTGTATAATATGTATTTTTAATTGAGAGCCAAACATATATTTCCTTGTATTTCCTTGTTATATCTCTCCTATATTTTTGTCTTCATGTCGTTCTCAAAATAATCTAGATCAAAATATCTTTAGATCTATGTTATTCAGTAATGGAAAAAGGCATGCAAGATAAAAAGTACATGAACGAAAAAAGATGTAAAGAATCAATGTAATCTCATACCCAATAACCAGCGTGAATACAAATACACATGTGGAAAAGGCTTGTGAAGATCAAAATCATCTGGTGGCCTCTATGTGGGAGGGTTCTTCTTCTTTTCCGAGTGTGTTGCAATGAGCTATGCTTCTCCTCTTCAATGGATGAAAGTAGTAGTGGTGAAATTCAGCCAAAAGATGAGTGGAAATTATTCGTATTTTCATGTGAAAATAAATGGGATCTCTCTATTTTATAGGAAAAATGGTAGTTATCCTTGATAGGGTCAAAATAATCAAATATATTATTTGATCAAATCAATTCTAATCATTATTTTTAATTTTTCATTTTATTTAAATAAAATAAATAGGGAAAAAGTTATAAAATGGGGTTTTGACTTTAATTAAGTGGAAATAACGTTAGGAAAAGCGTTTTCCTAAGTTATTTGAGGGAGAATTATCTGAAAGTGGGTGTAGATATGGGATACATGTGCTATGAATGATGTAATATGGTAAGGCTTAGGCTAAGTGAGAAATTTTGTGGTGATAACAATTACAAACTCAATTGGAACTATATCATTGAGAAAGGGATAAATGGAGGGTTGAAAGCTCATCCCGTGATTGAAAATAATTGTAAATTAGAAAAACTTTGGCTATGGGATAAGAAAAATATCCTCTTTGAGACTCTTATCACTCTCATTATCTTATATGGATGTGAATTTTGGGGATGCAGTATCTCTTGATAATTCTAGAGAAAGATAAAGCATATCCAAAAAAAACTTATAACTTATATAATCTCAAAATTGAAGGCAATACACCCTGTCTTATCCTCCTCATATAAGAACGTATTTCCCCTATTGAAAGAACATATATGATTAGGTACTTAATGTACAAGAACAATATAAAAAACATGGATGACAAGAGGCTCCCCAAAATTGCTTCAGAAGGCTTAATTGAGAATGGCATAATGATGACAAGTCTTGGTTAAATCATCGGGGAATAAAAGAAGAAGTTATTTTGCAAAATAATGATGATATTAAAAATATTGTTAAAGCTAAATTTAAGGAGAATCTATGGTGCCATAAATAATTAGAGGGTAAAAGAAAATGAATATATTATAAGGAGGTGGTTAACCCTGATCTTGAAGATCAACAATATCTATCTATTTTGACTAGTGTAAAGAAGAGAATCAATATTTCTAAAATAAGAACTAATTATCATGAGTTTCATAGTGAGAACCGATATTGCTAAAATAAGAACTAAAACTACATAGTGAAATTGGGTGTTGGACAATTCCCAAAACACCATAGCATGAAAGAATTTATCACTTTTGTGACACCAAGAAGGTTGAAGATGAAATACACTTTCTCCCACAGTGCCTTGAGTATACCCAAATTACATCTCAAATTCAATATATCTATTACAATACTGACCTTCCTAGCCTTTTGAGTCCTCAAAACTATAGTGATATTGGAATGTTTTTCCTAATGCTTTTCAAGTATCTAAACAACATTTCAAATAAATATAAATAATGTTTTATCTTTCTTAAGATCCACTAAACCATTTTTAATTACAATGGACATTTAAAGATCATCATTTGTCATCATCATTTAGCCAAAGGTCGATTTATTTCAAAATAATTTTTTTATCGATGAGGGATTGAAGCCAATCGAACGTGTATTAATGGGAGAATGCTTTCTTATCAATGCATTTTTTAAAAACAAAACATGTGTAATAGTTTGGTAAATTCTTATTCCAAAGAATAAATAGGTTTAAATGAGTATTATTCTAGAGGATGCTCTTTTAATAAAATTATTGGATCATGCATATGTGGATGCTTTTGGCAAGGGCGGCCAATATCTAGCCTTCTACAAGTGGCAGGTTGAATATAGGTTGTTGGATATGACTTGCTCGCCTTTGGAAACATTCAATGTTGTGTAATAGGTTGGATATTGCTCGCCTTTGGCAAGCGTATTGAACACACTTGTTCAATGGATAGTTGTAAGATGATTTTTATTCTTTCAAGGAATTTTTGATTGTTTGGTTCTGATGTGTTCTATCAAATCAGTTTGGAAATCTATCAAACTTAATTGGCTACTTGGGAATCCATATTGGAGAATCTTGAATGTGAACATGGAAATTGATGGCAACTTTAAAGTTACAGATTCTCACTCATTACATTTTCATTCAAACTCGACCCGACAATTTCGTTCTTTGACCGTTGACTCATCAGACTTAACTTTTCCTTAATTTTCCACAAATTCCAAATGGAAAGAGAATACGTTGGAAGGATATTTTCAATATACTAAAACCCTACATTTGTTTACATTGTAACGTATATTTTTGTTTACGTGTCACATTTAATTCCCATACATTTCTGCAGCTGCCAAATCTGCTACCGCGGTTTTGTTGCCGCGATTCTTCTATCGTGATTCTTCTGCCGCGATTTTTCTACCACACTTTTCCTGTCGCGATTTTTTTGCCGCACTTTTTCTACCATGATTTTTTTGCCACACTTTTTCCGCTATGATTTTTTTGCAGTGAATCTTCTCTATCAATAATATCTCCCAAATAACCTTTCACAAATGGATATTCAATACCCTCAAATATCATTCACATAAGAGACCCTTGCTCTCTTATTTATACTTCTCCAAATAGCTTCCTCTAGGGTTTATCTTCTAACCAACTTACCCAACTTCCTTCTTTTTGGGGCTAACCCACTTCTAACCACTTTTTCCACTTACAACCACTTTATCCACAAATAGTAAACTCTCTGCTTCTAGTTGCAACTAATTTATTTTTTATTGTTTTCTTGTTGCAACCACTTAACCCATGATTAACCACTTTGACTAGTCAACTTTCTTCTAGGAGCTTCTAGAACAATTTGGCTTCTTTGACCTTCTAGGGGATTATAGACAACACATGAGGGTTTTCCAACTTCACATGGCCATAACTCTCTAACCGTGAGGAGTTATGTGGCATTCCACATATTAACAAAAATGGCATGATATACATTATCCATATGGAATAGTTTCTATTGCAAATTCATTGAAATTCATTACATTATTCCTCAAAGCTTGGGTTCCCTAACCAAATTGTTGGGATACTCAACCACCTAACCATTTGGAATTCACAAAGCATCTTCTCGTGAGGGATTTTACCATAAGGGGACCACTTTGAGAAATTTATCCAAGAGAATCTTCCCATGAGGGATTTCACCATAAAGGGACCACTTTGGAGTTTATCCATTTGGTTCTTCCTATCAACCATGATATGATATCAATGATACAACTCCATTTAATATCAACACATCATTATGAGAACACTTGACATCAATCCTTTGACAACAATTACATCAATGACCATATAACCAATAATCAATATATCAATGACACAAACACATTACTATGACAATACTTGACATCAACCCTTTGACATCAATCCTTTGACATCAATGACAACATAGTACAACAAAAAAAATCATATTAAACATGTAGAAGAGACTTATATTATAGATGAACCACCAATTGTGTGCAGACTTTACACATTCCTCCCAGCCATAGATGTTATTGGTCATAAACTCTCAGCAATAGGTCACCCCCAAGCTGAGGCTAGAAACTCCACCAGGGAAGTCTTTCTAAGATATACTAAGGTCTAACCAACACAATAACACTCAGGTTAAGGTGCCAACTATTGAAATTAGCCTACAATATCTCATTTCCCACAATTTTTCCCACCCAAGGAAGTGTGCTCCTTCTTTGCTCAATAGTCCTTAGGCTACCCCACTCCCCTTCTAGGGATTCAACAATAGATTAGAAAGAAAGTTTCAGAGACCTATAGATAATGCCTAGCAACCACAAAACAATTCCCATTAGTTATCTCACCCAGAGAGAATCCACACAGGTCTAACAAACCACTTATTCAAAGTACATACATACCTGTCAACCTGCTTCTTTCGCTCAACACTCCAAGGAATCATCGCTTACAAACAACTGCAAAAAACTCCCCATTACAGGTACAATTATGGATGACAAGGAGGTACTGAAGGCCATAGTCAAAAGTTAAAATCATGAGTGAATGATGGTTGAATGTACTCAGTTCATTACCGTTTGTATACATGTTCCCAACTTGACACTTGTCATGTTGGGAAAATGGTGATACGTTCCTTCCACTTAGGAATTCAGGATAGATATGAATATATCCCATAAATTATACTTTAGGAAATATTAATATAATATCTATTTGTCTTAAACCCCCATGTCTTATCCCCTCCTCCTAGAATCTTATCCCCCTTTCCCTCTAATGGATTTTTATCCCCCCATACTCTTTTGTCTGGTTGGTATGCAACAATGATGTATTTTTATTAATATTTGTGTGTGATCACATATTACAATGACAGAATCGTTAACCTTTTAGTGTTCAGGCTCCCCAACCTAATAACCACACAAGCACTCTAGTCACTTGAATCCTCTAGGAATGAAACGACAACCTCAGGAGGATATGAATCCTCTTGCGTTTTTAGAGAGGTGGTACTCCTTTTTGGATTATGGTTTTTTATTTGTAATTTCAAATCAAGAGTAATATAGGTCCATACTACATGATATAGTCCAATATTGTATTTCTCAAGGAAGATTAAAATGCCGAAAAGTAAAAATATACTTATAAAAGAGAATTCCTGAGAAGTGGACCAAGAATCTCAAACATCATACATTGAAAAAAATAAAATTATCCTCACATCCATCATAGCATAAATAAAGATTATGATCACATTCAAAATAAAAGAAGATGGTTCATTCACAAGAGAGGAATTTTAAAGAGTAATACTTATAGAGCTCAAAAGAAGATTGTGATAGATCAATTTCATATACTTTATACTCAAAACTCAGAGTTATAAAATACAACCAAAACTGATCCTGAATTAGTTCTCTGGGATTTCTCAAAAATAATAATGTCTATTATAGTGCAATGAAATAAAGGCGTTTTCCAATGGACTAGGATTGGGGCTCCCATGGAATATAAAGAAAACATGTACAAGAAATTACAAAGTAGAAATAGGAATATGGGAAGATCTCGAACAATAGGAAATGGTAAGAAGACAAAGAAGAAGTTTATCCGGATCCAGTTATACTTTTCTAGTTAAATAAGAAGAATAACTGGATAAAAACTAATAAATGAAGAAGTATGTGATCAACATGGACTTGCTATGATGGAATCTCTCCCCCATCATTTTCTTGTTGTTGTTTCTTGTGTACCCTTGCTTGTTGCAGTTAAATTTCCAGTTGTAACTGCATTTTCTAGTATTTCATAGATCTTGGAAATTGAGTTGCTTAACCATTCTTGAATATAATTCCTTAATTGGGCAATGATCACTTCGTGTTTTACTTTAATATTAAACGACGCATTTTCGATTCCTCTATGATAAATAGATAAATTTTGCAAAGTATTATCAATATATTCATTTCTATTGGTGTTTTCAACAAGCTAGCTATCAATATCATCATGTGTGAACTCAATCATAGTATTAAAATTTTCAATTGATTCCTTTTTTAATTCTTCAATTTTCTCTTCAAATTGATGTCGAGTCATGAGCATTGACTTTGAGATAAAATTAGGATCTGAGACTTCAATAGTGGTACCAACGATATCTAAATTGAGAATTGTTGAGTATGCCTTTGTCTTCCTTTTTGACAAATCAATCAATTGAGTTGAAAATCCCTTGAATACATTGATTCTTCCAATCCAGCATGCCTTTAATTTCTTAATGCGGATTGGGGAAGGTAAATATTCTTTCTTTCTCATCTGCTTTGTCATTTCCGAAACCTTTACTACAAACATCACAACCCCATCTATATAAAGGCCTTCATAGTTTTTCATATATGTATTCAAATATTATTTGGTGTTCTAAATTTTGAGGCCTATGGAGGCAAAGCGTTTTGCTAAATCCCATAACTCTAAAATAAAATACATTGTTTTCTTAATGTTCTCCTCGAAAAAATGTGGAGTGGAAATAATCAAGATTGAAATTCCCTTTACTCTAGCACTTGACTCTGGGGTTTCTTGAAAAAATTTCTCAGGCCAAATCATGGCAACGGGGGAAGCAAGAATAGGTGGAGGCGTGAGAGTTGCTTCTAGTTTGTTAATTTTCTCTTTCAACCGAGCATTTTCTTCATACATATTGGAAATTGAAAATTCCAATGCATCCCCTACAACTTTGTGAATGGAAGACAATGTAGAAGGCAACATGTTCAGTGTATCAATGATAGACCACAGATTTCTACTTTTACTCTTGGTGGTTCTTTCAAAGACCAATTTCTTAGAATCTTTGTCAAATGAGGATTTTTGTATATCAAAAACATCTTCATCAGAAAATATCTCATCCTGGGCCATAAGTGTATAAATATTTTGTTGTTGGGCACAAGCTTATTTTGAGGAAAGACCATATTTTTGGAAGGGAGGGCCTAATTTTGGAGAAGAACAACTGGGAGGAAAAGCAACATGCGTGAGGAAAATAAGCACGTGTGAAGAAGAGCAGCATGCAAGGCGCACAGGTAGGAAAATCTAACCATGTTAGGGTAAGGGTTTTCGTATAGATTGTAACTACTAATAATCTTGTAAAATAGTATAAATAGAACCTAGGAGGTCTAGGTAAGGGTTTGGTTATGTTAGAATACTAGTTCGATGATGGTTCTAGTTTTGGTGGTTCGATGATTGCAGTTGAGCTATAGTTGTAAAAGTTTTTGAGTTGTAGAAGAGCCAAGTAGCTATATATTGAGGGTTAGATCATAGGCTGAGGATCCTGGTGTGATCTAGTTTGCCTCACAGAGGTTCCTTAACCTCACAATACTTGTATCATTGGAGATGTAGTGTGCACAGTGCCATATTTTGCAGCAAACCTAATAAAAGAGTAGAGAAGAAAAATATTTGTGGACATAGCCTGGGGGGGTGGGGTGAACCAAGGTAAACCATGTGTTATATGTGATGTTTCTTGCATGTTTACTTTCTATTAATGGTTACCTGATGAATGAATGGTTAAGATAGATATAGTAGAATGAATGCATGAGCTTAAAAGCTAAATGGATCCTAGGAATAATAGAATGAATAATTAGGATATTGCATGAGAAATATCAAATACAATCCTAGATCCCCACTCATTCCTAGACTGCAAGCACTTGAGAATTGTAGTCACCCATAAAGTTATCTTGGGTGAGACTGTGTAGTGCACTTTGTGCATTGTGTTGCCTTCTAGTTTATTAGGAGGGATGATAGTTTTAGAGGGTTTTATAGGAACCCTGATTAGATATGAACCTGGGTCAGACCAAGAAGTGAAGGAGATAAAAACCCCAACAAATGGTTCTATTGTCGGATGGAACTGCATGATATTGAGTGGACGATATATGTGGAAGAAGCACATGGAGAATCAAGGTATAAAATAGAATGTTCAGGCCATGGAATCCAACGAAGGAGGAGATTGAAAGATGGTTGAAAACAAAGGAACTTGAGTTTTCATAGAAGGATAACATAAACCCTAAGTTAACACAACACAAATACATGGACAAAAACGTGTTTAGTGACTTGCAGGAGGTATTTTTCTATGATTTCCTGCATTTGTTGCAGTAGTGGCTATTGAGGTTAAAATACAACCACCAAACAAATCGAGTCATACAGCTAGAGTGGAATCCTGTGGAGATCACGCAGTTACAACAAGTTAGCAACAAATTTATGCACGTAGTAGATTTCTGGTTAGACAATGTTGTTGCAGGGTTTATCACCGAATTTGCAGTAGATACCACAAAGTCTTACAACGCAACAGAACAATATTTTCTAAAAGGACCTAGAGGTAGGTATATCAGATCGTTGTTTACTTCAATCAATATTTTACTTTATAACAACGGTGTGATGACCATGGAATCAAACAACTAAAACTTCCCTACGTGCATATATGATAAATGGAGGAAGAAATGGATAAGGGACAGAAGGAGGCTATGGATCCAATCATGATGGAGGAAGACTAGATAGAGAAGATAATGGAAACAACTGGAAAGACGTGCAGTGGAGCACCCTACCAATATAAGATGAATAATAAGAAGAGAGTCATATCTGATAGAGAGGGCTTGGAAAGCGATGAAGAAGAGGTAGAGGATCTCCGGGCTATGGATCAAATTGGGGAAATCATGTACACAACATATGAAAGGAAGACATGAGGTCCAAGCGTAGGAACATAAGGCAACACTCTAATCCAGATCAAAATTAGTGTGGAACCTATAACCCCATGTGTGACTTGTACACCAGAAAGAACACCACCATTTAGAAAACCAAATTTTAGTGGAAGAAATATAGTAGAAAACACATCTAAACAAGGAGCAACAACTAGAGGAGCCAATTCAGGAACCAATAGTAAAATATCTACACCGCACGAAGGTATTAGTTCAAAACAGTTAAAAATGGAAGGACATGATCCCACGATGATCCAAAATGGATCCAGGAAGGCCTAAATTTAAAATTTCTTGGAATCAGACAAAAACAATGCCATCGCGTAGGGCTCATCATGCCAATTCCAACAATATGTTTTTTTTTTAAATGGACACCGTATGGCGAATTTATCACGATCTGAACTTTTTACCAAACAGGAAAAAATAAGTCAAAGTCAAACAGTAACAGTTTATACTACTGACGTCAGCAGTACGTCGGCATGACATGGAAGTTGGCGTAGCGGCACCAGAGGCTAACACGTATTAGGATTTTTTGGTGTTTTTGGATGTTGATTTAGCAGGTGACTGGGATGTATGGATGTTGATGTGGTAATCCGTATAGTGACATGGAAAGCTCAGGTCGTGACATGTGGGAAGGTACATATGACATGTGCTAGGGTACAGGTGACAAGTGATAGTGACATGGAAAGCTCTGGGCGTGACATGTGGAAGGTGTGCTAACTGTGCAGGATAACTGGCAGGGTGACTATGTTGTTGATTGTGCGTTGACTATGTGTATAGTGGAAAATCATAGGGTGACACGTGATCCAAGAACAAGGCACCACATGGCACCCCGGATAAGGCCAAAGAGGACTAGTCAAAAATTTGTTTCCACCTTCGACAAAATCGAACCTGTGACCTATCCTTCGACCAACGACTTCACCAAACGTGCTAGCCACCCGAGGCTACTATGTTGCTTGTTATAAAATATGGGATTTAAAAATTTTAAAGTGATATGGTGCAGATTTTGGGGGATAAGCCTGGTCGGCGGGGGCTAGCCCACCGACCAGGGTGGTATGTTATCATTCCATGTGACCAACACCGAAGTCCAAGGGTTGAGGATCTGGGGTATAACACCTAACACTTAGCCATATGGAAACAACCCATACAACCAGGAACCCAGAGCATAGGGGTGCATGCTAGAGTTTTCCCAAAGTGGGTTTTGGTCTTTATTATTGGATATTTTTAGTTAATTAGCCTAATTTTTGGAGGATTTTACCCAAAAATGAGGATCTGGAGCCCTTTTTGAGGCCATATCATGGGAGGAGGTTGGGATAGGATCCCCAAATCAAAATATATATAAACTAGAGGTTTTTTACAGTCCAAGGAGGTTCAAAATAACAAAATTGATGAAGTGTTTATGAATCTTAAGCCATTTTTATGCAGGGAAGCCATTGAGGAAGCGAAGTTTGGAGGATATTTCCAGGAGCTACGCTCAACCTTTTTCAGTGTTGTTAGTTTTGTTGGATTCTTGAGGTCACACAAAACACAACCAAACTATTTTGTAATCCAATTGATGTACCTTTTATCTATTTTTGAATCATTGAAGATTAATAAGAAAGCCTCCCCCACTAAGACAAAGGCCCAAAGGTGTGGGAAACCTTGCCGAACTCCATTATCAATATTTGGCGTTATGGTTTGTTGTTCTTAGTGATTATTTTTTGTTTTGCATTCATTATGATGGATGCAACATTCTTTCATTAAATCTTCTTTTCTCTTCAAATTCTAAAGGGTAAATCAACTTATGCATAAACTTAACAATAGTCTTTAAATGATCATTTTTGGATCAAGTGGTATCAAAGCAGGTTGACATTTGATTTTTTGAGTATGCATGATTACCAGGGAAAATCTAAGTCGTGGTGAAGGAGATATTGTAGAAGGATATCCTGAAATTGGATCAAGAAAGAGGACTCAAAGTGAAAAGATGCCATCAGAAGAAGGACTTTCTCAGAACAAAAGAGAGTTTCAAAAACCTTTCTTTGCCATGTCGGAGATGGTAAAAGTATTGTGTGATGATTACTTGGAATGAAAGATACCGGTTCAAGGGGAATATTCAAAGCAAGCCAAAAGTGAAGAAGGAGAGGACCCTCCAAAACCTCCTCCTTCACCTCCTTGATCTCCATCATCTTCTTCTTCTTCTTCAAGTACAAGTTCAAATATTATTTCTTCAAGAAAACATTCTCATAAACATAAGCCTGCTATTCCATTACTTAAACTTGATGTAAAATTTGTTTTGCCTATGTATGATGGTGGAGTTAATGCTTAGAAACTTGATAACTCTATTAGATGGATGGAGGTATATTGTAATGTGCAACAAATCAATTATGAGGCAACCAAAATCAGATTGGCATCACTTCGTCTTGAAGGAACAACTCTCATCTGGTGGCAAAGTATGATGCAACATGGAACTCAACAAGTTAATAATATGTTTCCATCATGGCATGATTTTATTTCTGCACTTAGAAAACAGTTCTATCCATTGGGATATAAGGAAAAGGAAAAGTCTTAAGTTAAGAAAACGAAAATCGATGCATGAATATACAAATGGATTTCATAATATGGATTTGATGTTAGATGTTCCATTAACTACACAAGAAAATATTATGAATTATATAAGAGGTTTTCCTGCTTATATTCGTAATATTGTATTTATGTTTGGACCTAATAATATTGATGAGGTTTATGTTAAAGCAACATATATTGAAACAGGAAAAACTGGAGTTAGTGTATCAAGGGAATCATCTTCAAAGAAGGAAAGAAAAGAAAAAGGGAATGGGAAGAAAGCAAAATCAGGGATAGTGAAGGAAGAGAAGCTCTCTTGCAAGCATTGCAAGAAATATGGGCACGATGATAAACATTGCTGGAAATTGCACCCAGAGAAGAAAACAAAGTGGTTCAAAGAGAGGAAAGGGAGGAAAAAAGTTGCAACAACAACATGACCAATAGACTTGGGATTAGATTCAGGTGATGAGTCTAAGATTACGACAGTTGGTTTGATAGGTAAAATTGGTGATGGTTTTGATTCAAGAAGTAAATTGTTTCATATAAGGGTCATACTGAAACATACTAAGATCGATACATTGATAGATAGTGGATCTCAATCTAACTTAATTTTATAAGAAGTGGTTAAGAAATTGGGATTAAACACTAAGATGCATCACAAACCCTATTCACTAAATTAGATAAGCAAAGATCACAAATTTACCATAACAAAGCAATGTATCATAATGTTTTCAATTACATCTAAGTATGTGGATGAAGTAATATGTGATGCGGTTCCACTAGAAACATGTGGAATAGTCTTAGGCAACCCTTATTTATATGATCACAAAACAGTCTTCTACAGGGAAAAAAATCAATATCACTTATTTAAGAAAGGAAATGAATATGTTGTACATGCTCATGATATTAAAGCAAATCAAACACTACTAAGGATGGAACAATTCAGAAAGGTAGCATATGCAAGAAACATACCTATAATTGTGCCAAGTAAAGAAGTTGATATTAAGCATGAACATGAGATGGTTGTAGGATGTGAGATCAATCATATTTTTCTTCAAGATAATTTAATGTCATGAAAGCCCTTCAAACATATTGGTTAATTTTCAGTCATATTTATAGTATTATAATTGCTAATATTTTCTACATGGATGGTAGTGGATTCAGTAAGATGTGAATGAGTTCAAATGGATAACAATATGATTTCAGTTGTCATGGTTATTATTCAATTGATTATGATGCGACAAGTGCACATGATAGATTTTAAATACAAAGGACAAGTGGGGAGGCCTATCTCGCACTTTATGTGTGGTTAATATCCTTTTGGAGGACCAAAAGGTCTTAGTGGGGAGGAATGATCCAAAATGGATCCAGGAAGGCCTAAATTTCAAATTTCTTGGAATTGGACGAAACCAACACCATCGTGTAGGGCTCGTCGTTCTGATTCCGACATTATGTTGTTTTTCAAAAATGGACATTATATGGCGAAGTTATCGCTATCTAAACTTTTTCCCAAACATGCGAAGAAAAGTCAAAGTCAAACAATCAACAATCCATACTGTTGATGTCAATAGTACGTCAGCATGAAATGGCAGATGATGCCAGCATGATGTCATGATGACATCCGAATGATGACGTGGTAGCACTAGAGGCTGACATGTGTAAGGCATTTTTGGATTTTTCAGATGTTGATGTGGCAGGTGACTGGGTTGTACGAACATTGATGTGGAAGTTCATATAGTGACATGGAAGGATCAGGTAGTGATACGTGGTAGGGTACATGTGACATGTGACAGGGTACGGGTGACAAGTGGCAATGACGTGGAAAGCTCTGGGTGTTACATGTGGTAGACATGCTGAATCTACAGGCTGACTGGCAAGGTGACTGTGCGTAAAGTGGTGAATCATAGGGTGACAATTCTGTCAATCACAGGGCACCACATGGCACCCTGGAAAAGGCCAAAGAGGCCTGGTCAAAAATTTGTTTCCACCTCTGTTGGAATCGAACTTGTGACCTATCCTCTAACCAATGACTTCACCAAACATGTTAGCCACCTGGGGCTACTATGTTGCTTGTTATAACATATCAAATTTAAAAATTTTAAAGTGATATGGTGTAGATTTTTGGGGATAATCCTGGTTGGCATGGGCTATCTTGTCGACCATGGCGGTATGCTAGCGTTCCATGTGACCAATGCTGAAGCCTAAGGGCCGAGGATCTAGGGTATAACACCTAACACTCGGCCATATGGTGGCAACCCATACGACCAAGAGCCTAGAATATAGGGCCATGCACTAGAGTTTTCCCAAAGTGGGTTTTGGACTTTATTATTGGATTGTTTTAGTTAATTAGCCTATGTTTTGGAGGATTTTGCCCAAAAATGAGGATCGGGAGTCCTTTTTTAGGCCAGATCTTGGGAGGAAGTTGGGATAGGATCCCAAAATCAAAATATATATAAACCAGAGGTTTTTGACAGCCCAAGGAGGTTGATAAAAACATAAATGATGAAGGATTTATGAAGCTTAATTCATTTTTATGCAGGGAAGCCATTGTGGAAGAAAACTTTGGAGGCCATTTCTGGGAGATATGCTCAGCCTTTTTCAATGTCGTAAGTTGTGTTGGATTCTTGAGGTAGAGAAGAACACATACATACCAGTTTGTAATGCAAATGATGTACTTCTGATGTGTTTTTGAAGCATGGAATATTAATAATAAAGCCTCCACCATGGATACAAAGGCCCGAAGACGTAGGCAACCTTGTTGAACTCCGTTATCAATATTTGGCATTATGGTTTATTGTTCTTAGTGCTTATTTTTTGTTCTGTATTATTTATGATGGCTGCAATATTGTTTCATTAAATCTTCTTCTTCTCTTCAAATTCTAAATGGTAAATCAACTCATGCATAAACTTAACAACAGTATTTAAAAGATCATTTCCAGATCACACGATGAGGTTACTATAATTTTAGGGAAAGGAATCAGAGGACCCTGAAAATAACTTATTCATCTGCGAGAATATCTAGGGAGAAAAGAAGATCACAGATGAGGATACAAAACTTGCGCAAATAGCTATCACGCTGAGAGACCGTGCACTAGATTGGTACATGAGCCTAGATGTAAATAGTCCACCAGGAGGAAAAAGGACTATTGAAGATGTGAAGAAACTAGTTATAAATGAATTTCATTAGCCTAGATCAGAAGATTAGTACATGAATGAAATGTTTGAAATCAGGAAAAAAATGGGTGAGTTTGTTTGGGAGATATATAATAGGTTTAAGCATCTCAAAGGTAAGTTGAAATATTCCATGAATGGCATGAAAAATAGGCACTTATTTGTGAAATAACTATTATCACATTTGAAATACCCATTAAGATAGTAGAATTTCCAAACTCAAGAAGAGGCTCTACATGAATCCTCACAGTTGGAAGAGAACCAATATTAGAAGACATATTCAACAATAGAGGAGCTGAAGGAGGATATGAAGAACCTAACATGTCATCTTAACCAGAATAAGGGCGAGGAGAAAAGAGAAGTTATATGGTGTACCACATGCTGGACATAAGTACACCATGAGAATGAATGTCCAACTTTCGTGCAGTACATGGAAGCATGAGTAACAAACCCTTTTCCAACAGGAGGACCATGGTGCGATATTTTTAAAACAGATGTGAACGATCCATATCATTGTCCAACAATGTAGAAGTACCAAAAAGTACCCAAAAGTTCATACTGCAATTTTTGCAAATTAATGGGTCATGATGATAAAGATTATAGGACAATGGAGCTGATAAGAGAAAGAAATTCAGATACTTATAAGGTGCAAGTAGAAATGATGACAGGGCAAGATGAACCTCGATTTAACTAGGTACCACCTCCATACAACAATGTGCAACAAAAGTATAATAACGTGCATCCACAATACAACAATGCACAGCCACAATATAAACCCATGCAATACAATCAAGTACCTCAGTACAACACACCATAGGGAGATCAGACTGGATATAAAGGTGGAGGATGAGGCAGAGGAGGATTTGGAAGAGTCATAGGCCCAATATTGTGCCACAACTTCCAACAAGCAGGAAATTATGAAATGGAATGTCCACTTCCACCAGTGAGATGTATGTATTGTCGCGCAACAAACCATGACACAAAAGACTTTCCAACACTTTTGGGAAAGATCCAAGAAAAGAGGAACCAAAACAACCAAAATGTATAGTGGATCTCTGTAGAAGCCATGTATGATGGAAGGAACATCAATATAGTCATGCGAGGAGGAGCTAAGACAATACCCAATGAAACAACAATGGGTGAAGAAGAATACTAAATTACAGATGCAGTTTGATGCATGGATAGAAAATGAGACATTCAAAGAGGCGAGACATGAGTTTCTCAAGAAAAATACTACATCTACGTCAGTTGCGCAGAAAAATCAGAACTCTCCTATGTACGAGATTCCTTCCTCAATGGACCACACCAGTGAAGCAAAATCGTTAGAGCAAGTAAGTACCATAAATAATTTTCTGCAATCTTGTGTTAAGCTAGTGAATGATCCATCATCTATTAAGGTTTTGCAAAATATGTTAGAAATAATAAACACAGAGGAAAAAGGGAAGTTAGAGCATAAAACAGTCAATCATCTCCATACAAGGAGAAGGACAAGCAAGGAATTCATATTGAATGAACATTGGATATTTTAATATGGGTGATATCATACTAGATTTGGGCTTTGAAGTAAATGTTTTACCTAAGAAGACATGGCAGTGTATGGGATAGCCCACACTATGCTATTCACCTATCCAACTGAAATTAGAAAACCAACACAGAGTGCTACCAATTGAAAGGCTTAAAGGCATGATAGTAGATTTGGATGGAGTGCACACTATGGAATATTTTGAAGTAATAGAGATAGTAGATGGCACAACACCATATGCAACATTTCTTGGATTGGATTAGGCATTTGATAACCAGTCCATAATCAATTTGAATACAAGTAAAATGATGTTTGAATCGGGTGAATATAGTGTCATTGCACCATTATACCCTTAAGAAGGAGAAAGGTTTGTAGAACCCACTTGTTTAGATATGGAGGAAATAAACCAGTTGTACACATCCACCACGTGAGAAGAAGATTACGTTAACAAAATGAATATGGGGTACTCAGTTGTAGAAGCATCACATCACGTGCTTCTGACTCAGAGATAGGTTTGGAGAATTGGCAACAAAGACTACATGAAGTTTCCATAAGAAGGTGTGCAATGATAGACTGCGCAGTAATATGGGCTAGTACAAAGGTAAGAGAACCTCCCCATTTTCATGGGGTAAATGACATAGAGGAATTTCTGAAAAAATATGAAGAGGGAGTGTTATAAAATCAGAGGATTTTATCCCTAGATATTTCACTCAAGGCCACACCTACAATATGGTGGGTGTACACAAAGCAATAATTTAGGTTGGGTACCAATGTAAATTACTATTGTGCATTAGATTCAGTGCAGAATAGGGGAGCAATAAGATGCAGAGGTATGATGGGAAAGGAACACCAACAGAACATTTGGAGAAGTGAAGAACACAATGGAGGATGACAACACCAGAAGAATGACCTCATCACTTCATCCATACATTGGAAGGAATCCCAAAGAACTGGTATGTAGACCAGGATATGCGCAGAGGTGCTACAGAATGGACAACATTACAACATAACTTTGTAGTAACTTTCTCATTTGAACATGAGAATCCCAACATTGACTCAAAACTGAAGCAAATAAAAGGTGTGATATTTATTAATGAACCAGAGGTTGAAATCATAACAGAGTATCAACAACAAAACAAACAAATAGTCAAAGAGTTACTTTCAATATCCTACCATGTTGAAGAGGAAGCATCAGATGAAGATGACGCGCACAATATTAAGATTACAGAAATTGAAGGAGAAAGAGAGGTGGAACGCCCATCTCTAGAAATAGAAGTATTTGCTACACCAATCAAGGTGAAGAAAGTCAACATTGGGACAACTGAAAATCCTAAAATGGCAAGTATTGGAGCTTATTGGGATGAACAAACAATAGAAAGAATAACAGTTACTGCGTGAATACAGTGACCTATTCCCAACAACCTTTACAAATATGAAATGCATAGCAGGAGAGCTAGGAGAGATGAAAATACCTCTGAAACCTGAGGCAAGACCTGTCAAACATAGACCTTACATAATGAATCCAGTGTATAAGAAGAAAGTGAAGGCATAAATTGACAGAATGTTCGAAGCTGGTATGATAGAACCAATAGAGGAATCATAATGGATAAGTTCTATGGTAGTCCAAGAAAATAAACAAGGGGGAATAAGGATTTGTGTAGATTTGAGAAAAATGAATGATTCTTTCTTACATGACCCTTTTCCTACCCCTTTCACATATGAGGTCTTAGAGAATGTGGAAGTCCAGGAAGCATATTCATTTACATATGGATTCTCAGGCTACCATCATATCAAAATAGCTCCATAAGACAGGTATAAGACTACTTTTTCTACAAAATGGGGATCCTACCAATACACAGTCATTCCATTTGGGTTGAAGAATGCACTAGCCATATTTTCAAGAGTATTCATAGTTGATTTTAAGGAATTCATACATCATTTTCTAGAAGTATATATGGCTAACTAGACTGTATATAGTGTTGGAACATTATCCTTTTTTTTTAAAAACTTAAGACTAAAGGGAACATTCTTCTATCTAAAAAGTTTATTATGGAGCCGCCTTTCTATCAACAAATCAATCTTAAATGAAATCTTATTTTGAATTTTTGGGAGTCGACAGTTCATAAAATACAACGAGTCAATGTCAAATGCCTCCTCAAGTCATCGATTCCCGAATTCACAAAAGTGTTAAAAGCTAGTGCCACAATTATTAAATAATTTAAAAAGGGTTTAATAAATCCCATCGTGATTTTGTGATTCGGGATTCTCACATTTTGTAAACTTCGAGTTTGTGATATCCAAAACACTGAAATATTATAGTCTAATCACGCTTAATTATGAGCTAAAAAATGATTGACAGTTAATAAATCCCATCGTGATTTCATGATTCGGGATTTCTCGCGTCAAATGTTATCAAAGTCCTCATACTCCAGTCCACAAAAAGTAAAGGTTAACCTCTAATCGTGATTAATTAAAGGGTTAAAACAAGTGGTTAGTGCCTAAATAAACTCCATCATGATTTCACGATTCATCTTTTCTGGTGTTATACCTCTTGGGGACACGATCTTCGAAGCTTCGAAACATGAAAACCTGAAGGAATTAAGCGCTTAAACACAGATTAACTTAACTTTAAAGAGGGATTAATGATAATTAATAGCTTTTCGCATTTCCCTATTTGTGAGTTTTCAATGACATTCCTTTCAAACTCCCAGTTTTGAATCGCTAATATGTGGCAATCTCTATAACATATTAATGAAGATATTTTGAACATAGGGTGTGTATCTCCAGGTGTACCATCTCCATTAAATAATTTAATTCTTATCGCCTGCATCAGTACGATATATTTAAGATTAATTAAAGGTAAATAAAGGTATGTTATTTCAAAATTTCATTCCTACTTTCAGACTAGGAGCGAATTATATTCAGAAGAGCTCACGCATTTCTTCTCCACAACAGGTTTTCATTTAGCACAGACACCATGGCACCCAGAAAAACGCCTAAGAAGAGTGAAGAAGCAGGTGGAAGCTCAAATCCGGATGGAGATGTGGTATCAGACACTATGCCACATGTAGTGGATTCAATCAAATCTTGGAGGCATATTTTTGAGAGTTTGGACTATGAGATTAGGAATTTCCATGACGATTTCGAGAATGAAAAGATCGAAAATAAACTCAGAGACGAAGCCGAGTCTAAGATGCACAAAATAGCCACACGATCGAGACTCATGCTGCATAATGACATGGTATGATTGGCTTTAGATAAAAATGATGTTCTGAGAAGGAGCATTCAAAACAGTTAAGGGGTCATTGTCGGCTTGTTTAGACCCGAGAACATCTAAGTAATGTATAAACTACCCCCTTAATTCTAAATACATTTATAATGCCAAATTCATAGCAGAATTTCAAAGAAAGGAGTGCACAAAATTCGATCAAACATATCCAAATATAATCAAAGACTGGTGGGGAATTCCAGCAAGGTTTAGAGCCGATACCCATGGCAGCTATGCATCAACTTCGTTAAACTAATACATGGTTTATATAGCCTTGATTCTATGTAGACTCTTCAACAGGAAGAGCCCTACCCATTTTTCGGTAGAATGGGTGCCACTTATACATGAAGTAGTCGAGGGTTACAGTTTTAATTGGGGAATTTTTTTATCCGACAATCTAGCTAGTGAGGTTGCAAAGTACCAAATAGCTAAGTCGAAAGGCCAACCTGCATCTTTTTACATGTCCACCTATATTATGGATGCGGTTTGTTACATGACTCCATTCCCTTTGATGAGTTGGACCTGGAACCTAGCCTGTGAGGAGAACATTCATATTTATAATTCCAAGATATGGGAGGAAAATGCTAAAGATGTCTTTTATGAAATATGCCACTAAGTAGTGATACCTCTGCACCAAATTTTGTATGGCTATGCACCCCCTTGTATTTCAAAGAAAATCGTGGGAAATATCAGGGTGATCACAGATTGGTTTATTGAAGAGGGTTTTTTCTATGTCAGGGATTTTGGGTGCTCGATTCCTCCTCACGCACTTCTGAAGTTCCTTCCTGACAGACTGGTGTGTAGGGAGGTGGCCTACCAAATAGTAACTAGTGGCATTGGCATAGAATTGAAAGCGGCTCAGAAGAAGTTACGGTCTATTTTTCCTGTACGGATTGGGAAGTATTCATTACTTAACTTGAGTCATGCCAAGGTAGAAACTGTGGCACTGGATGACATCAAATTAGTAGACCTTGAACTCATAAAACATGACCCTTATCAAGTTGTAGGAAATCACCTTACTCAGTGCAAAATGAAAATGTACGAACATGAGGTTTCTCCCTGCGATGACATGTTCAAGGGAGCGAGGACCTATGAAGAAATATTAGATAGAGTTCAAGCATTATCACCCGACCTACATACCAACTTTATGACTTTCTAGAAGAATAGGCGAATTGGTTTGTTGAAGATACTATAGGGAGAATCAACAACCCCTCCCCCAAGTTTCGGATCAGAGGCTCATGATAAAGAGATTGCAGAAGAAAAATCGAAGAAGACTGAAGCATCTTCACAAAAGGCAGAAACCTCACAATCAAAGAATCCAGGGTCTGAAACAATTTCTAAATCCGAGACTCCTTCAAATTCAAATCAAGTGATTCCACCTTCATCATCGACTATCCCTGTTGATATTCCCAAAACAGCAGGAGAAGCTCAATCTTTAGCATTAACCAGCCCTATTGCATCATTAACTCCTATACAACCAACTTTTGGAAATCCCCTTCTGCAAGTCATAGATGCAAGTGACCTTACTCCTATCTCTAGAGAAGAGATACCCTCCTCTGATTACTTTTTTAGTAGGAAGCAGAAGGCAGTATTAAAACAGGAAATGCATCTGAAAGAAGGCACAATGGTGACGAAACATAGAGTGCTCATAGATGGGAAAAACCTAGAGGAGGAAGACTTTGCCACAGAAGTAGCAGGCTTTATGGGAGCCTTGGAAACTACCAATTTATTTTCAGTTGACTCTCTGAAAACAAGGTTGAAGAAGAAAAATCAAATGATATCTCAGTTGCAGGACCAAATAAGGCACACAGAGAATAATATTCAAGAGGAGGTAAATAAAAGGGTTGAACACACCCGAACTGTGTACAAAGAGGAAATGAAATCGTTGAAGTCTGTTTTGGATGAAGCGAACAAGCAGATGCAAGTGAGTCAGGTACAGGTTATTTGAAAAGAAGAGTTAGTGAGATAGCTACAGGCTGAGTTGAAGTCTATTGAAGGACAAGTCATGAATATAACATTATTTCAAGCGCAAGTACTAGAGGTGCATGAGAAACTACAAGGAGAACAACATGAAATGCTTTCCAAAATAGAAATCGCCCAAAATTACTTCTTCGAAATAAGCCACTCACTAGATAACATTGTTTTGAAGGAAAAAGAGGCCACAACAACTCATGTTGCTTTTCAAAAGGCAGTGGTGTTTTCAGCTAGAGAGGAAGTACCAACAACCCCTAAGCTAACTGTAGATGAACAGATCAGGGGAGACATCATGTTAAAGGCATGGGAGACAAATATTGTTGAAAGAAGGAAAATGGCAAGAGAAGTTAAGAGAGAATGTGAAGAATTATTTGATCAGCTAGACACAAAAACACTGGGCATTGGTAAAGGTGATTGTCCTAGGCTATTAGGATAGATAAATGTTGTAAGGCATCAACTGCATATCAATAAGAGTTGGAATGAAGTCCATCTCGATATTTCATAATTGAAACAACTCAAAATTGCCCAAATAGATAAGTGGTTAATAAAGTCGAATCTACAGTTGCAGTCGACAAGGTTTGGCAAGGGAAAGATCGAAGACGAGCTTCCCCAAATTTAGAGAAATTTATATGTGTTTGAAGCAAATAATAAGTCAGAGCCTTCCAGAATTTTGATGTAGTTTGTGGACAGGTGTGTCGTGTGTTCGGGACCAAGCGAAGGAAGTGCTTCAAAGAAATGATGAAATAACGCATGTATGCTAATTTTTCTCCAATTGTTATAAAAGCAAAAGTAACCGAGCAAAATGGTTCAAATTCTATATTCTGTAACTGTTAGTATGAAGGAGATTAGGAGACTACCAATTGTCTAGGGTTGATGTTTTTCTTGTATAAATACAATTTTGAAAGTGATACCAATTGTAACCAATGGCTTCGTTTTGGCCGATTGTAGCAGAAAAGTTCTTCATTTTTGCCAAAATCAATACAAATGCAAGTTGGAGATTCCAGACCCTGTCAAGTTTGAGTTATGTGCTCCTCTGTTATTTCATATTTAACTTCATTTCTCATGTATCTTTGATGAATGCATAGCTGCAATTTAGTACAACTTCTACTGTGGTGATTGAATTTTTTTTATGATCTGATCGTTTACAGTTTTTCCTCTGTATTGGCTATCAGCACTTAGAAGACCTGTGAATGACTTAGACTATTATATATGATGCTTCATTAAATTTTTTCCTTATCCTTTTTCTTCCTCTGTCATAGTGTGAGATTATTCCTTGATTGAAGCCTCACATTGTTCCACAGCTTTATGTTTTCTTTCATTCCATGCACGGTTTTCAGTTTAACTCAGATACAAGAAAGGACCTTTGATTTTGCTACACTATTAATTCAAGATTCGAGAAATTTTCTCATACAATCTAAAAGGAAGCAACCATTCCTTAAAACCTTCTTCCTCCATGACTGTACCAGTTACGAGACAACCAAACATTGAACCTGGTTTCATAGATCAGACCAGTATTTCCTTAAACCTTTTCAATACTATCTTAAAAAATGCCACCACCCAGGTTGAACTTGAATGCTCATGGGCAGCCATTGTACAGGACATCAGTGTCCAGGAACCATTGGAAGCTAGACAAAGACAACTCAGAAATCAACCATAATTCTTTTTCCTTTTAAAAGAGTTGTTTTCTTCTTCTTTATATCCTAGACCCTCTTTTCGGATGCCTAGACTTTATACTCCCAAGCCTTAAGTACAAACTCTGGAACAACATCTTTTTGGTGTCGTTGTTTGGGAACGAAGAGACGAAATTATTTTACCTGGGAAAACAACATTTATAAGCTTCCCTCTTTGATAGTGAACAAAGAGTGAACACATTTCAAAGGATCAGTTATTATTCACTTGGAGACTCCATGTTTAAGTAAGATGGCATCCATTCGAAGGAACACCAGACAAAACTCAGATGCTAAGAAGCCCAAGCCTATTTTCGATCCCGAAAAAATACTAAAAACAAGAGGTTTCATTAAGAAAACTACTACGGCCTACCAACCTAAGTACACATAGCCTAAAGCTAAGATTCCATTTGAAACGTTAACTTAGCAAGAAGTTCCCACCCAAACCCTTTCCAAAGAAATGTTGGCTAAGGCGGTTGAAGCCGAGATCACCAACCCAAATTTAGTGTTCCTAGAAATCAAATTTGAGTCTCATCCGAGTACCTCCTGCATAAGTGAAGGTGAGAAGCCCTCAGTAAAGCTCGCATAGATTAATATCCCAACAACGCTTCAGTTAGATTTCTTGACCTCATAAAGTATCGAAGAGTATACCATATGCTTAGATTCCACACCTGTGGGTTATCCTGTTTACATTTCTTGCAAGTCAAAGGAACCGATTCCCCGTATCTCGTTCCCCCCTCTTTCAGTTTTTTCATCTCATGAAGAAGTTAAGGGAGTGTTATACATCTTCCAAAACCCTCTTTATAATCTACCAGTTAACTTCCCTATGACATATATGGCTGTTGCAGGTGGAGGAGGGGGCAGCTAAGGGAAAACCACACCTCCCAAGATTTTCTCCAAAGAAGCTGCAAGATACGCCCCTTTGGTTCTCCCAGTACCCCTTCACGATTTACCGTAGAACTATATGAAAAACATGCCTAAGTTTACCGAGGAAGGAGACCTAGTCGCAGCTGAACATATCCAAATTTTCGACCAATTCGCAGATATCCTTGGTCTTGAACACGAGGACGTGTATTCACAATTATTTGTGCAAACTTTCGAAGGGCAGGTGAGAAATTGGTTTCGAGGTTTGCCCATAGGTTTGATATTATATTATGATGCGTTAGAAAACTTTTTTCTCAGACAATGGGGGGAAAGAAAGGACCACTTATACTATTTAACTGAGTTTGGGGCATTAAGTAAGAAATTTTTTGAAACGGTTATTGAATTTATCCATAGATTTAATAAATTATATAACAAGATCCCAATCAAATTTAAACCTTCTCTGTCCACATCAAAGGTAACTTTTGCAGGAGCTTTCGATCCGGATTTCACACTATTATTGAGAGAAAGGAGAGCAACCGACCTTACCCAAATTCAAGATGATGTCGTAGACATTGAGTCAAATATGATGGCCTCATTGAAATTAAAAACAAAAGTGGAAATAGGAAACAAAGATATTAAACATTTTAGAGAATAGGAAGGACCCTTAGGGTCTGGGATATCTTCAGATGATAAAATGGATGATATGGCTAGGATAATAAAAGAGCTATCAAATAAAATTTCAAGGATGGAGCTAGATCAATATAAAGAAGATCAATTCATTAGGAGAGATTTCAGAAGAAACCCTAATCCTCAGATACAACAAAAACAGATTAAAAATGAAGACCCAAAAGTTCAAACCCCTTTACAAATGAAAATTTTATAGGAGGGAATGACATACAAGAATTTGAGGATCTTGAAGGAGATATGAACAATTTGGGTGACGATTGTCTACAACCCCATTTGACTAAGGAAGATTATGAGAGGTCTTTGGACACTGACCATCGATCTAATAAGGAAAACAACATAAACGATACAGATGATTATTCCTATCAAGGAATAGCTGATACATTAATGGCCGAGCTCCAACATAAGTAAAATCTAAGACCTAAAAATAAAATATTGGTGACCACTCCACCAAAGAAAATCTTGCCAAGAGGAGAAATATATGAGATCACTCCAAAGGAGGCCGAGATAACCAACACCCAAATAAAAGGAGTAGATCCACAAAATGCCAAAACAAAGGCAGCTGAGACCCGAGCTGGGAAAACCAGGACAACTGGAACACAGATATCGGAAGGAAAAACAACTGAAAACAAAGAAATGCAAATGAATAGGCCTGAAAGGAAGGTGAACGAAGTGCCAGTCAAAGAAACCAAAAAAACCATAGGGGATTTCAGTATAGAAAATGAGATTAACAAAATTAAAATACCGATACCTCTAGTTGAACTAGCCAAGAATCTCATTTACCGAATTTTTTTTACCAAAATGATTAATTTTTCAGATATGGGAAGTCAAGATGACGTTATAAATTTGGAAGATGATAAGACCAATATAATTTTTGGTCCGCATTATGAGAGGTCCAGAGATACCGTTGCTCCTTTCTTCATTGCATTAAATATGCACAATCGACTGCTACATAACTGCATGTTGGATTCTGGAGCATCGCATAACGTGATGCCCAAGGCCATTATGAATAGAATGGGCCTCAAAATTACCAGGCTGTATGAAGACCTGTATTCTTTTGATTCAAGAAAGGTTAAATGTGCAGGCATGATCAAAGACTTGGTAGTAAATCTTGCACAAATGCCAATAAAAAGTATTCTAATGGGTGTGGTTATTGATGACACACCTTTGAAGTATGGTATGCTATTATCCAGGTCATGGGGTGCTAATCTCGGAGGATCCCTTCAGCTAGACATGACATACTCCATGATTCCCATTTTCAGAGGACAGTTCACCTGATTATACCAGGAAACACGACTGGAAGACATGGTAAGTGATACACGTAGTCCTAACAATTACCCTGTTTATATCACTGATCAAGGTTTTGGAAATTTTATTTTATCAATTGATGACAATATAGATGAATTTTTCGAGGATTTCACAGAAAAAAATCAAACAGAAAGGGTAAAAGAAAGTGCATATAGTATCAGAACCTGGAAAATGTATTTCGATGGTGCTTCATCATGTGAAGGAGAAGACAAAAGTGTACTCTTTGTAGCACCTGGAGATGATTTTGTCATTCCTTTCTCTTATAGACTGTTGTGGGACATAAAGTATACAAATAACGTATGTGAGTACGAAGCTTTGGTTTAGGGATTAGAAGCCGCCAAAAAATTAAACATGAAAACCTTGGAAGTCTATGGAGATGCGGAATTAATTGTCAAACAAGTAAATCGGAAGTATCAGGCCAAGCACCGGAGATTGAGATCTTATAGAAACTGCGCCTGGGATTTAATGGAAAAAAAATTGTCGTTAGTTAATGTTCATTACATTCCCCGTATAGAAAATCTGCAAGATGATTCGTTAGCTAAATCAGTCTCAACTTTTGCACCTCCTGCAGCTTTAAAACTTAAGTATCACATTGAGGTGAGGCACAGACCTTCCATACCCAACAATATACAACACTGGCAGGTCTTAGAAGATGACGAACATATCAGAAAATTCCTCGAAATGGTGGAAGACTTTGCTGAAATGCATATCAACCAAGAAAACTAGAATGATCATACTTGGATTATGCAAGAAGGGGAGGATCCTCAAAATTTACAAGATAAGATTGCAAATCATCGCACGTTAGTGCTAAAAAATAATCAAATCCCTAAAGGTCTAATCCCCCTAGAAAGATTATTTGATCATAATGATATGCCACTGAAATCTACATTACAGTCTCAACTGGATGAAGTCGAAGATTGTGATATAGGCACCAAAGAAGTGCCTAGAATAGTAAAAATATCAAAATACCTTCCTCCAAGGATGAAATGTAGATATGTGTATTTACTCAAGAAATATAAAGACGTAATTGCTTGGTATTATGATGAGCTGAGAACTTATGACACCACAATGATCGAGCACAAGATTCCATTAAAGCCAGGCATTAAGCCTTTCAGACAGAAGCTCGGGAAAATAAATCCCATATTATTGTCTGTGGTCAAAAGGGAAGTAAAGAAACTCCTAGATGCCAAAATAATCGTACCACTTAGGTACTCTGAGTGGGTAGCCAACCTGGTCCCAGTCAGAAAGAAGAGCAAAGAAATTAGGCTGCGTGTAGATTTTAGAAATTTAAATAAATCATCTCTTAAATGAAATTATCCACTACCCAAAATGGACCATGTCTTAGAAAAAGTAGTCTAAGAAAATAGAATGTCCATTATCGACGGCTTTTCCGGTTACAATCAGATTGCTGTCAGTGAAGATGATAAAGAAAAAGTAACCTTCACCACCCCTTGGGGTACATTTATATATGACAAAATGCCATTTGGTTTAATGAATGCAGGTGCTACCTTCCAGTGGGCTATGGATATCGCCTTCATCGATGAAAGAGATAAATTCATGGCTATTTATCTGGATGATCTGACTTTTTTTTCTAAACCTGATGAAGATCATATAATACATCTCAAGCAAACGTTCGAGAAATGTCGCAAATTCAGTTTGTCTTTAAATCCCAAGAAGTCACATTTTGCAATGAAAGAAGGTAAAATCTTGGGCCATATTGTATCTTGGGACGGGATTAAAATTGATCATAAAAGGGTCGAAGCTATATACACTATAAATATTCCTAGAAATGTAAAAGAAATTCAGTCGTTTTTAGGAAAAATATTTTTTTTGAGAAGATTTATCTCGAACTTCGCTAAAATTGTGAAATTGATTACAGATATACTCAAAAAGAACATCAAAGTTAAGTGGACAGCCGAAGCTAAAGCATCATTTAAGCACATCAAGAAAATTATAGGTGAAGCACCTATACTGGAAAGCCCTAATTATCTCAAGGAATTTTTGATCTTCTTGTTTGCATCTGAACACACAATCACAGGAGTACATCTACAAAATAATGAAGCAGGTTTCCAACAACCAATAGAATTCTTCAGTAAAAGCCTCAAAGACGTAGAATTGAAATATGACATAATGGAAAAGCAAGCATATTCTATGGTGAAGGCACTAAAGGCCTTCAAAACCTACGTATTACACTCTAAGATAATTTCATATGTACCCACCAGCTCCGTTAAGGATATATTGGTCCAACCTATTAGTGATGGGAAGAGGGGTTGATGGCTTGCTAAGATTCAAGAATTTGATTTAGAGGTGAAACCGACAAAGATTGTAAAAGGACAAGGTTTGGCTAAGCTACTATCTGAATCAAATTTCAAAGCACTCGGTATAAATAACCTACAAGAGTATGAAGGATGTATGTATATGGACGAACTTGACAACCAAGTAGCTACAACTAGTATCGAAGAAAAAATTACAACTTTGGTGTGGTACAAAGATATATTATCATATCTTCTTACTTTGAATCTCGAGTGATATGGCTACATCCAAATCTAGAACGTTGAAACTGCATGCGGTGAAGTACTATATTTTGGAAAGCCAATTGTATTGGAAAGACCCTCTGGGTTTTCTATTGGTTTTCCTAGTCAAATCGGAGACCAAAAATGTCATAAATGAATTCCATAAAGGGGTGTGCGGAGGGCATCATGCGTGGAGAGAAACGACTTATAAAATCATTAGAGCAGGATATTATTTCCCTAAATTATTCCCATATGTAAATGCCAAAGTCAGAGCCTGTGATTCATGCCAATTATTTGCAGGCAAGCAAAAAATCCCAGCACTACCTCTTGTCCTGATTAAAAAAGAAGCTCTGTTCCAACAATGGGGATTGGATTTTATAGGTGAGATTAATCCACATTCTAGTGCACAAAAAAAATGGATCCTGACTGCTATAGATTATTTCACCAAATGGGTAGAAGCTATTCCAACTATAAAAGCCACCAATTCAGTGGTGATAGACTTCCTGGAAGAAAACATATTATCTAGATTTGGTTGTCCCCCAAAGATAGTTAAAGATAATGCCCATGCATTCAAATATATGGAAATGATTACATTTTCCCAAAAGTAAAACATTATATTGGGTCACTCCACGACATACTACCCCCAAGGCAACGGGATAGCATAATCATCAAATAAAAGCTTAATTACCATAATTAAGAAGGTGTTGAACAAAAATAAAAAATCCTGTCATTTGCATTTGAAATACGCCCTGTGGGCAAACCGAATAGGCACCAAGAAGTTGATTGGCACTTCTCCATTCCAAATGGTATACAGAACTGACGTGTTATTACCCATAAACCTGACTCTACCAGTGATGAAGCTTTGGCAAGATTAAAAAGAAGAACCAAACCATGTCACGAGAAGAATAAATCAACTGATTGAAGTTCAGAATCGGGCTGAGGTTGATGAAAGGTTGAAGAAATATCAAGACAACATGAAAGCACTATTTGATCATAAGGCTAAAGACTGGGAATTCCTCCCTTGCGATTTGGTTTTGAAATGGGATTCTAGGAGGGAAGACTCGGCAAAACATGGCAAATTTGATCATATCTGGTATGGACCATTCAAAGTCACAGGTTCTGAAGGGAAGAACTCATTTCTGTTAGAAATTTGGATGGTAAAATCCTCAACACCCCTATCAATGAGCTTTATCTGAAGCACTATATGCAATAAAATATTTCCAAATTTCCACTGTATATATCAATTTATGTTTTCTGGTTTTATAGCTTTTCGGTAAGTTTTACTTTCACTGCAAATAAAGCAGGTTAGTGATCTCCTAGAAATAGAGATATGGAATATTCAACACATTAGATTCCATAAATCTTATAACCTTGACACCCTTCATGTTGTTTTCTTGTAGGATTCCGATCTACATCCCAAACATCAAAAAGAAGAAAATGAATGCTCATGTATTGGAAAATTGATTTGCCCGAAACAAGTGATCAAAAATAAGTTACTAAGATGAGAACGAAATGGTAAGGCAAAGGTATGAATTCCCAAAATGTCTAGATTCCAAATGAATATCACCTAGGTGCAACAATGGTCTCATGATTATGAACATATTCACCCGAGGTATCATCAAAAGAACGAAGTTTTCTATGGACCATAAAAGATTCCTCTGGATAAGACAAAAATAAGTAAAATAAACAGAAGAAGTAAAGTGACCTCAAAGAAAGGGTTCCAAGAGTCAGAATTGAGTTACCACAACTATGTTTATGAAATTCAAAAAATTCTCTGTCATCTCGTTTCATCCCATGGTTTTTTCTCCTTGACCCCAGATGCATTCCCATGATCTCCACAGAGGAAAGAGAGGTTGCACTTTAGATCTGAAAGATGACAAACAAATCTTTAGAAGAAAGGAAATTTCTCATGACCCCTCAAACACTTAATAAACTAAGATATGCATACGTTAATCCTAACTCTCTTAGTTCTTTTCACAGGTTCTAGGATTTTAGTCTTGCTCAAAAGAAGATTCCTGGAAATAAATTTCTCACATAGGTTCTCCTGCAGACTAAGATGTTTTGAAGGTCAAAAGGAAACTGATCCAGAGTAATCAAAGTGATTTGACATACCTCTATTTCAAAATTATACATGGATATCATCCCTGGTATACTTTATACTAATTGATTGCCCCCACTTCATGTCAGGAAAAAGTATAAGACGAATGGTGAAAGAAAATTCACAATTGGTTTCCCCCATATAGTCCAAAAAAGAGATGATGAAAGGAAATTCATTAAATGATTTCCCTCATCTCAGCATTTAAATGTGAATCTACAGACTAAAGTGGTGAAAGGAAATTCAATGAAGGGGAGCAGATAACTTCACCGGGGTACTGAACAAGATCATTGGCAGTGAAGCAATGTCTAAGATATCTGTAAGGCTGTTATACGTGAATTGTATTGTTCTCTGTTAATTAGTTTTCTTTGAAACCAGATCTACATCCCTAGTTCGTGTAGGACTCCCTAATTAAAAACATTAAAATTACTTCATCTTGAGGCAAGCAAGTTCAACTGCATCTATGAAAATTCCTGAGGTTGTTTGGATTATCCTGAGCAGACCAGAAGTCGGTATCAGGGAAGAGGAAGTCAAATGGCCTAAAATAGAGATTAGATAGCGGTTAATTTTTGAAAGCTTTTAGAGATAAGGATGAAACCCCCTTTTTCCCCTGCACCCTCCTTCTGAACAAGTTTCGCAAAAACAAACTAATGAATTCATTTACCCAATAAAGGCACGTGGTCTGCTTTTCTTCTCGTCCCACAGGGAGACGAGATCCCTAGATGGAGCCTATGTTGGAACATTATCCTTTTTTTTTTTAAACTTAAGACTAAAGGGAACATTCTTCTATCTAAAAAGTTTATTATGGAGCCACCTTTCTATCAACAAATCAATCTTTTTTTTTTGTTTGTTAATGGGTACGGACCTTCTTGGCATCGGGATTAACCTTTGGCTTGAGAAACCGCGACTCAGGGGAATCTAAGCCGTCAAAATCACTTGGGGATCGCACCTGGACTGAGCCACACCAACCCTTAACATGGTTGGATTTTTTGTCCTCGGAGGTTTCGATTCTCGAACCGGTGACTTTTCAACATGGAGTGGCTTAACAACACACTCCGTCACCGACTTGCCTACACCTCGGGGACATCACCAAATCAATCTTAAATGAAACCTTATTTTGAATTTTTGGGAGTAGGCAGTTCGTAAAATACAATGAGTCAATGTCAAATGACTCCTCAAGTCACTGATTCCCGAATTCATGAAAGTGTTAAAATCTAGTGCCACATTTATTAAAGAATTTAAAAAGGGTTTAATAAATCCCATCGCGATTTCGCAATTCGGGATTCTCACATTCTATAAACTTCGAGTTCGCGATATCCAAAACTCTGAAATCTTATGGTCTAATCATGCTTAATTAGGAGCTAAAAAATGATTGAAATTTAATAAATCCCATCACAATTTGGCGATTCGGGATTTATTGCATAAAATGTTATCAGAGTCCTCACACTCCAATCCATGAAAAGTAAAGGTTAACCTCTAATCGGGATTAATTAAAGGGTTAAAAAAAGCAGTTTGAGCCTAAATAAACTCCATCGTGATTTTGCGATTCAAGGTTTCTGGTGTTATACCTCTTGGGGACACGATGTTCAAAACTCTTAAACACGAAAACCTAAAAGAATTAAGTGCTTAAACACAGATTAACTTAACTTTAAAGCGAGATTAATGATAATTAATAGCTTTTCGCATTTTGCTATTCGTGATTTTTCAATGACATTCCTTTCGAACTCCCAGTTTTGAATCGCTGATATGTGGCAGTCTCTATAACAAATTAATGAATATATTTTGAAAATAGGGTGCATATCTCTAGGCGTAACATCTCCATTAAATCATTTAATTCTTATCGTCTGCATCAGTATGATAGATTTAAGACGAGTTAAAGGTAAATAATGGTCTATTATTTAGAATTTCATTCCTACTTTCAGACTAGGAGCAAATTATATCCAGAAGAGCTCATCCATTTCTGCTCCGCAACAGGTTTTCATTTAGCACTGACACCATGGCACCCAGAAATGTGCCTAAGAAGAGTGAAGAAGCAGGTGGAAGTTCAAATCTGGATGGAGATGTGGTATTAGACACTATGACGCATGTTGTGTGTTATACATATTTTTGGTCACCCTAGTGATGATTTCACAAACATGTGTTCAGGCTCCTAACATGAATTTTTTCCTAAGAAAAGCTACTTCTTTCCTCCTCTACAAGGCTTGTTTTTAGAAAGGGTCCGCAAGCTACACATATTACACAGTGTGGAAATCTATCATTTCCACAGGCTGCTCTATAGCTGGCCCACATGATTTCTGCAGGCTGCTACATGGGTAGGGTGCGGTGACGTTCCAAAGATAAAAGAGGAAAGAGGTTTCATGAAGTTTCTAGAAGGGGAATCTTCTATAATGTGAGGTGGTGTCAATATGGTTGCGATCCTACTGGTTTCTGTGATTTGGTGGGATCATCCTCATCCATTTAACCACTTCACCTTATCCTATATAAGCATGGGCTTCTCATGGAAAAGGTTAAGCAAGATTAAGCAGAGAATTGATGAAAGAATAGGCTGAAGACTGTGTGAAGAATCATGTTTTTAGTGATGCTTGAGGCCACCATTTTACCATCAAGTTTTTTTGGATTATCTTCATGCAAATTTTGGAGCAAGTGTATGTGTGTGTTGGAACAAAGGACCACTAAAAGGGAACTTGCAACATCAAGGAAATTCGGTTGTATCTTATACTTTTCATTAATATAATACGGTGGCACGTCTCTTTCCCATAAAATTATTAGTATTTTATTACATGATTCCTTGATCACATGTTTAGGTTGTCATTGAATTCTACTATTTCTTCTTTCACGTTGTTTGGTTTTTGTTATCGCAGATCTGATTCCACAAGATCACTAGAGTGAAGGAGGGACAACAAAGATATAAGGAAGTGATTCATAAGGTATGTTATTTATTCCTCCTTTGGTAGTAGACCTAATGATCACAACTTAAGGAAAGTGTATTGTTCCATCTCATTTTTTTCTAGATCTAGGTGGATCTAGGGGGATTAGTTCATGTCTGCATTTATCGATTTACCCAATAACAAAATTGGCGACTCCACTAAGGAAGAACAACTTGATTATGGTTTTTTGTTTGCCTTTTTCTTTTGACCTATTATTTTTACTTGAAATCAATCTCTGAGTCTGTGAGAGATCCATTTAGACTCTCTGGGTTTGAAAATCCACTTGGATGCTTTACCTTTTTCTCCAAATTCCTTGATTTTTCAAACACTTCCGCACTGCACCTTATAGATAGCCTGTGGAAACCTTTGATTTCCGTACCCTACTGGTTTATTTCAGTGCGATATTTCTACACCCTGTATGTTTCAGGCCTGTGGAAACTATTCATTTCTGTACTGTGTTATACTGCCAGCCTATGACAGCGTTTGAGAAATTTTTTAGATTGGGTTTTGGCTTCTGTTGTTACCCAGTTTTTCTTTAGTTAGCTAGGAAAGGATTTTTAATGCCAGTTCTTAACTTTTTCTGACTGTTTAAGCTTTCTCTTGATTGGGTTCAGAGATCGAATACCTCTCTTTTGATCTTTTTCCAATTTTTGTTTTTGATTTTTTATCGACAAGGGTATAATCTCTGGATTTGTGTCTGAGTGCTTTCTCGATTAAAAATCTTCGATTGGATTTGAAGTTTTAGGTTGGTTACAGATTTTAGATTATTTAATGATCAAAATACCATTTTTTGATTCACATTTAAAGAAACATTTTCTGGTCATTTTTTATTTTTATCTCCATTGAAAGATCAATTTGGGTGCTTGTTGAGTATTTTATTTTCATTGATTGTTTATCCTTTCTCTATTCCATACCTGTTTTGGTTTTCAAAACGAAAATATTAAAGTCTTTCATTATTTTAGGTAATCATTTATACATAAAATATTGGCATTCAAAAAATTGAAAGAGAACAAATAGTGAAATTACATTGTTGATGATTGTTTGGTATTACATTCAAAGAAAGAAAGTATATTTCATAGTTTACACCATTCCAAAAGTACCTTCTCCTTACTATAGATAGAATTCATCTAACAAAAGTTGCATCATTCATTTTCTATTTGCATATTGTTGGGTCAAGGTCTTACACAACATCAGTTTCATTCCTATCTCCCTCTTGAGTAACAACAACCTTTAATAATATTGCAAAAATCTAAAACTTAACTAGTAATTTTTCTAGGGCTCTTTTACACCAACATTAGCTAGGCTAGAGCTTTGGAATAGGTAGTGTGACACACTCTCCAAAGCAAAAAACACACAATAGAATCTTGTGATAGGAAGTGTCAAATTCCATTTGCAACATTTTGTCCTAGGACGTCCTTCTCACATAAGGGTCAAACCTGAGGTCGTATTGATATTGGCAAAGTTACTCGCCCTACTTTTTTGGTCTCAGTGTAAATATTGCATGTATTATGGGGGTCTCTTGAAGGTATACCCACAACGATGAGTGGAATCCTCTCGAGTTGATTTCGGTCTAGATACCCTACCCTTCCGCGTGGATTAGACTATCGACTGTTCCCCTAGGCACCACTGTTGTTTCTGGTAACCTTAGTTGCCTATCTTCTTAGGGTCTTACACAAGGTGACTATGTAGGGGCAAGTCTCCACGGTACCTGGAATTGACGTTGGCCAGACTCACTCAGGATCTTTGGAGGGTATACCCACGTTTATGTGTGGGAGCTTTCACCAAGGTATAAGTCTGTTAAGTAGGTCATCAATGCAACTTTTCCACCCTAGCCCATCCACGGTACCTAGAATTGACGTTGGCCAGACTCACTTAGGATCTTTGGAGAGTATACCCACGTTTATGTGTGGGAGATTTCACCAAGGTATAAGTCTGTTAAGCAGGTCGTCAATGTAACTTTTCCACCCTATCCCATCCCCTTCTTTTCTTGACTTTACGACATTGGATTTCATCACCAACTAGTGACTTTGGAATAGGAAGGTCTTGTTTTCTTGGTTTGGATTCCTGGATTCTACTAGCAAGTGTTTTTTGTTAACATAGTTGGCCATAAAAATTTTCTGTAGAATTTTTGGTTTGACCAACATTGACCCTCCACGTCGTTCACGTAGGATGAAGGGATTTCCTCCGGAAGATCCGAAAGTTTCTCAACCCTTTCCCCCTAAACCACCAGAGGACTCTCCTCAACAGAGTGAGATCCAGGACCATGTACCTTCACAACCGAAAAGGATCAATTCTCTAGAGATATTTCGAGTTATCTCTGATCCTCTAGAAGCTTTTTGCCTACCCCCTAGATACGAGAGACGTATTCTCCGACTCAATTCGTCCAAAGAACTTTTTATCGACACTTCTGGATTAGCTCCCGAAATTGTCGCCAAACTTAATGAGGATCCTTATTAGACCACTGACATCATTTAGACTCCAACTTCTATATGAAACCCTCCCACCTCAGAGACAGGAGCTGACATACCTATCATTTTTGAACCACCAAAACTTCTTACATGTTTATGATACCCTTAGATCACTTTAGCAATACAACGTGCTATTATTTTCTTGGTTCTAAAACCTTATCAGCCGGTCCCAGTTCAACCATCCCTCTTCAGCAGACCCATTCCATAATGGTCCCAAACACTATGATTATTCTCATCGGGAATATGGTGGCCAACCAATCACCTATTGGCACACTGCTTTTATCTAGTCATATCTCATCACTTCCTCTTAGGTATAATTCTTTGAACGCCTCTATTCCCAATCCGAACCTAGTTCCATCCGAAATTTCTGGAGTCTTCACTCCCCCTAGGTATAATGTTTCTTTCGGTTCTATTATGACACCATCCCATTTCCTTTCCAAATGGTCCCTTCCACCTATTATAGGAGGATTTGGACCCAGTGTCTCTACCACCATTGGAATGTCTACATCCCCACTACGTTCAACCCTATGAGTTACCTGCCTCTGCACACACGTCTGAATCTGCTAGGATCTTCGCATCATATGAAAACTACTTACAGTCCTACTGGTTTACCGACGAGACTCCCTCCCCAAAGTTACCAGTATCCTCATGTGAATAGGCAACTTCCCTTTTTATCCACTTTGGACCTCCCTGATCTGTCTAGAATTTTGAATGATCCTATTTCACACTCTCCCCACTAGCCCATTATACCAGCCACATTATCATCTGACATTCCCAAGTTCATTGGTAAACCAAGAGAGGATCTGAACAATCATGTAATGACTTTCCACCTTTGGTGTTCATCCAACTCTTTAAAGGATGACTCCATTCGATTACGTCTTTTTCAACGAACTCTCACGGGTTCAGGTGCGAAGTTGTATATAGAATTACCATGAGGCTTCTTCACCGATTTCAATACCCAAGATATAGCTTTCCTCACTCACTACCAGTTTCCAATCCATTATGAAATGGGAATCAATATTTTGAGTTCTTTCAAGAAAAGTGAAGCCACTCATATCTCCGATCACATTCATGAGTGGAGATGAAGACGATGTTTAATCAAACTCGATCTTCCCAATTAGTAATTGGTAGAATGGTTCATGAAATACTTTGTGAATGACATCTCTAAAGACATTTTCCATGGGTGGAGTTGTCACAGAAGAATAGGCGATCAGTCGCACCCAGTACCTCGATCTCATTTATTCACAAACGGGTACTGTTTAGGATCTTCTCCCTAACACACCTCGTCCTTATACCACAACCACCTCAACAACCCCAAGAACTTATCATGCCTCTAATGGTGTGATAGGTACTTTCCATGCTCAACCTCAATCTGTGAAGGCCTCTCACACCACTCCCAAATCCCGTGCTTCTAATGTTCAAACTTCTCTGACGCCCACCCCTCCCACCGGTAAAACTTCAAAAGTGAACATCGTTCAATCGAATCCTACTAGTAAGAATAAATCTAAAAAGGGGAAGGGTAGGAATAAGGAGGATAAAAATAACAACCCACAATCTGACAAGACCAAGACACAACCTGCTGATGACAAGGATAAACACAAACCTCATTATCCTTGCCTTATATGTGGTGATGATCACTACACGAAGGACTCCGAGACATGTCGAGGTCACGAAGTTCCTTCAAGGGACCCCAAAACATCCTACACCCGTCGTCTTGTCTCAACCCTTCCCTTCTCAACAACAGGCTCAATTGGTCATCCATGATCAACCTTCTTCCTCCACTACCTCCTATGTACTTATGTGTGACGATGATTCAAAGAAGAATGACATAACACTTACCACTCGTGCCAAAGATTAATCTTCCTCCAAGGAGAAAGTTGATGATATACCACCTTCGTTGGTTCAACAATCTCCCTCGGCTCCACCTTCCAACATTCCTCTTCATCTCGAATGACCTAACCCTGATACATTCCTTCACCCTCTTCCCAAGGGCGTGGTTCGAAATTCTGCCTTCAATCCTCATATGTGTCCTGCCTAGAACTACAGTATTGTAGAGGATCTCGCGCAAGCATCGTCTGCGATGTCATCCCTCGAAGTCCTTAAGAGTTTTCCTACATAATGGAAGTCACTGTTAAAATATATCGGTGGAATCGACCCTACGGATACAAATTTAATAATATTTGACTTGGAATATCACATGCCAAGGTTACCCCCTCATCTTGCATTTCAAATACAAGTTTTTTTCGCTGACACGAACATTTGCAGAGATACAGTAAAACTGGTTTTCCATCCTTGAGTTGCCTCCTCCTTGTTTCACTCTCCCTTCCAGGCTCATGCATCCCTTCACTGCTACGCAGTCCTTTAACGATCCATCTTGCCAATAATTTCACACACAAGGAGAGCGCTAACCCATTACCAGAACCCCACCAAGGTTCTACAATTATAGGGCTTTAGTTTTATCAACATTAGTTGTTCTTTCCCAACATTCCAACTTTGATCATTATTATCTCATCTACATCACACACATGCAATTATCATGAGAGAACATAAAATAATTCATTTAGAAATCAAACTAATTTCATAAGGAATTCCACTTTTCCCAAAATATGAAATTCTTTTTTTTTCATAATTTTTTTTTTCATTGTTGTTGCAATAATAGGATGCAATCTTTCTTACGTCTTTCAACAAGCACCATGTTGAATACCACTTTTCCTGCAATGCTTCTATCTTGCATTCAACCAACAATTGTCATTATTTCCTGTACATCATACTCTTATTGCAATATGTACAAAAACCTTATGAAGTGTTATGAGAACTGTCCATAACTAACAATTCAATCACAACCACAAACAATTTATTGGATAAAATGAATTATCATTCTATGCATACACCTATTCCTCATTAATATTAGTAAATTCATTACATATTTTTCTGAACATAAACTTTCATGTAGTCAATGTTCATGTGACTACATGAATTGCAACTTTCTTGTTGCAATGTCTAACAACTCTTGAAATGTTCTCAATTCCATGAATTAGCAACACTTCAAACATTAGTATAATTATTTCCATGCAATAATATATCTGCATGCACTCACAAAACACATTCAAGAAATGCATTTAAGTATACAATTCTATCATGTATGAGTGCAACTCTGGCACTTACTAGGCATGAGTGAAACTCTCAATGCCTATTTATCCAATGCACATTTGCATTGATTTTCAGAAATATCCTTATCTAAGTCATGTATCTCACCACCCATAAATTGGAAATCTAGCTGATGTCTTGACACATTCACCACACACTTCCCATTGTCTTCTAGATTATTTGTATTCCTTCCTTTTCAACCCGAACACTACACCAAGAATATAATTTTGTGGTGTGCATTAGTCTTAGCAAAAAGGTTGAATTCTAAGTTTCACTTAAAGGTAGGAAGCTTAGTGGGTATTTGTGTGGTACTCAACCTTTCTATATCCATACATTTCCATATCCAACCATGTCCCGGTCTCATACATGACTAGTTTTCCTAACATCATTCCTATAAAAAGTTCTTATCTTCTATTTCTTTGGTTATTACCTCATAACCAAATTAACATAACATGCTACTATGGCAGTGTGTGCATTCAAAATCTAAGAAGATTTGATAACTATAACATGCCTATAGCCTTTACCACACTTAGTGGTAACTTATTCATGTTAATGCACTTAAACAATACCATAGTACATATTATAAAAATTCAATTTGGGGAAATTCTTACCTGAATTTCCTTTTGGCAACTATGCAACATAATTTCAAAAGAGAAATACTTACCTGCATAGATTCCATTAAATGAGTTTGATGCTACCTGATTAGTTGATGACAATATAAGCTCTCATGTCTCTTATCAGTCTTATAATCAACATTCCATCTTTCTATTGCTTCCTTCCATTTGTAGCAACATCATCAACAACACTTGCAAACATGCCATAACATACTTACTTCTATAGTAATTGCAACAACTTCTTTCTCCCTGTATCATTTTTCCTTGTTGATCCCATAAGTCTTCAATTCTTCTGGATTTCTGAATCTTCATGTGCTCTCATTGTAACCACTATGCATTATTATTTCTAACCTGAGCACTTTCTAGCCAAATCACTCTTGGTTGCCTTTGTTTTTCCAGCCTAATGCTTAAGATGATATTAACCTTCAACTTTTATTTATTTCCTGGATCTATCTATCCCAAATCATACTTGGATGAATTATAATTCCAATCATGATGTCTTATAGACATTGGATATTCAACATCCATTTATTTTTCGGACTGAATTACTTCAGCCCTTTCTTGACTGAGTACTTTAGTATTTTCATTTTCTTGCACTCTTTTATTCTCCTTGCCAACTAGCCTCAAACTTGGCTTGCATAGCCAATCTATAGCATATTGTAAGGATGCACATATGCCTCCTTTGCCAGTTGCATAGAATTAATTAAAATTACTTAATACTCCTTTAATTTATTTCATAATTTCAAGTGATACCTCCAACCTTTGGGGATGTCTCTCATGGCTCTATGCCACTTGATATGGATTCTTCTCAAGGCACCATCTCTTTTGCATTCAAAACCATGCATAGAACAAATTTCTTCTTCATGGTTCCTTACTTATTCTCTACAAAGATTTATTTATTTTGAAGTCTTTATTGGATTTGACATCTCCATGCTATCGTGGAAAAGTATTCAATACATTTGGAATGCATGAAAAATCCTATACTATTCTTGATTTCCCTCCTGGAGTGTTGTCCTACATTCCCATTAGCTTGATGTCTAACTCATGATTTCTTCTTCCAATATCTTAGGATGTTCATGGACTTGCAACTACATATTATGTTGATATTAATTTTCAGCATCCCACTATTACTTGGATCCCTATGATCCAAATCCTACATGACCCCATTATATTTTCAGTCATGTTCTCTGAATAGCCTTGGATAGTTAACACCAACTTCCTTCTTGAGGTACTTGATTTAGAATTTACATGACTAATAATATCAACACTTGGATTTTCCTGATGAATTATTACTTTCTCCTATCATAACCCATCTCATTTCCTTTTGACATGCATAGTCAACTTCAAACATGTCACCTTTGATGGCCTTCATGCCATGCTTCCACTACACATTCCGATAGCAATAATGGGGTTTCTATATCCAAACTGTAGGACTGAACTTTGGAGATTTTGTCACTTTTTCTATGCACACATTTCATCTTTCTTTATCAAAATACTAGCATTTTGAT
>JZKD02S2093511.1:798845-809141 GCA_000966675.3 Picea glauca | reverse complement strand
AGAACAGGTCTTCCCTGAACCAGAATTTTACTCGGGTTTTCCATGTTGCTTATTGGACCCAACATATGATCCAATAACTTCTTACAGATCCTAAATGTAAAGTGAAGAGTTGTATTTGTCATTTTTTCTTCAATCTGTAGACATCTCTAGCATTTTTTTTATGTTTTAAATGTAATCATTACATCCAAAAATAGGCATACATAAAAGTTTGTTAGCTAGAACCACAATATACCATTTTGGTTACATAGGCCCAATTTTTATTTTATGGTCACCCACAATATTCTTTCTCACTTCTTGTGATCTGAGCTACTCAATCCTTAATTATGGTTGAATACTTGGAATCCTCTTTCCAAGACCTTTCCCATGACTGCTTCCTTCCTCAATTCCGAGTCCTGAGAAAAAAGTTGTTGACGCATGACCTCCCATCCTAAAACCGTTCTATGTAGTATTCTCCTGTAACTGCACTGTAAACCCTGAAATCGGGGTCCTGAGGATCGTATTAGATCTCAGATTTGATCACTAATAGGATCGAATATCCGCATAACCAAAGTTTTAATTCAGAGGCGTTGAGCCTATTTCTTCTCATATGCCCAAAGGATCTATAAACCTGACCCATGTGATCGAGGCTATGACCTCGCTCAATTCTTCAGGAACTGACCTCCTATCGAGGATCGATGATAATGCTTGAACCGACATGGATATATACGATCAGGGACAATTGTAGAGTCCCAAATAACACAAAATTTATCTCCTTTCCCGAGTTCTGCAATAGAAACTACTCGCCTATAGTGGAATTGATGTCGACCGTTGATCTTTCTGAATCTACATATCAAAAATCTAGGAGTATTGCAGAGGTTAAACCCACACAGATGTTATTTCTGACCCCAATATCCTAAACATCTCTCCACCATAGATCTTACTTGTGATGATCCAACGATCAAGACTTAATCGGATGTTGATCTGACGGCCCCCCTCTGCAACTCCCATATATGATGACTGTTGTGGATTTCTACTGAATTCATGCTTCGACGATCACTATCTATTCTTTCCTTAGATCAATGGCTCCTGTATCTTCTTTCACCATGGCTGCGTGAGCTACCTTAACCTTAATGGCTATCCAAAAAGTGTATTTCTTGTGAAGATGATATTTTCATAGGTGATCTTCATATGGAGATGAATCTTGTTCTCGAGCTCATGTTGGATCCTATTGTAAGGTACACAAGACTTCTTTACATCTTTAGGTACATGTCCATACGATTTGGGACCCCACTAACTCCTTCTCTAACCCCCCCTTGTTTTGAAATCAATTTATTGGCACTAGCCTTTTTCTTTGGCCCCCAATCTCATGTGACCATGGGTTATGACCAAGCGCTAGGCGAATATGCGCTTATCCAAATATTTGGGACTTCAGGGCTCCAGAAATTCATAGGTTTCCCTTTTTTTGTGCATCCAAACATCACAAAACAATGCACTAACAATGTGCAAAGAACGGTGGATCTACGATCCACATTCCTTGCTCGGATCTAAGGTGGATCAGAGCTTCGGGGACTCCAGCTTCAGTGGTTTCCAAATCACTTTCCAACAAATCTCTCAGAGTTATGAATTAGAGAACTCATGAAGCAGGGTGGATCAATGGTCTACGAATTCCCAGCATCCAATGACTAATACCCACTATAGAAATCCCAACTTCGGAGCTCCGGGACATCGAAGATTCAAAGCTTCAGGACTTCGGAGGATTTCACATCTACACATCCCAAAAATCTCGAACTGCTAATCTATGAAAACTTTCACATCACCCCCAATGAAGTAATTATGTCGTGTCACCTCGGTGCTATGGAATTTCAGAAACTTCTTCCTTCCATTCCTTTATGCATGATTTCTTCTGGAGTGTCAAGTCTCTGGACTTCATGATTTGGTGCCACGCATCCACTAGGGCCCATAGTTTTCGTACTTGAACTAATAAATGTTGAAAACGTCACATCAAACTTTATACTTTTCAAATTGCAGAGACATGGTTTGGAGGTTTTGGAGTAACTCATCGATCATTCCACAATTGTCCCCACACTGACACGTACCCCTTATAGGAAACCATGGTTTGAATTGTGGGACCGCCTTGTAGAATTATCTTCCGCGCAACTTCGATCTTCGTAATGTCTCCTGACCATCGATCTTGATAGATCATGATCAAATTTATGTGGGCCCGATCCGACTAACTTCTTTGCCGAGATTAGAAACTTTGTTCCACCACTAGGAGCCCCACGTGGTAGGACACACGAAGTCAACACATGGCCCAATCAGGTGGATGACATATGTCATGTTCTAATTGCATTTCTATATTACAAAGGTTCTTGACTCACTGACACATGGCACACATCCCATGTGTCCACGTCATCCCTAGTGACATCAGCAGACCATGTCACTTCGAGCTTCGGGAGATTTCACCTTAGCATACCCTGTTTCTCCCAAACATCGAATTTTCAAACAAGCCAATCTTCTGACATGCATCTCTTGCAACGAATGGTCCAGATTAAATTCAGACTTAGGGAGTTTGCGCATCAACACACTCCATTTATCCTGAATGATGAACTCCCGAACAAGCTGATCTTCTAACACTTGTCTCCTGTTTGGATCGACAAATAGGAAATGCACAAAGTTCGCTCTTTCTTCTCTACATGTGATCAAGAGTTGTGACCTTGGCTTAACCTTTGGGTGCTTATCTCACTTTGTAATATCAACAATCATGTTTTAATGGATCTTGAATATCAATGACCAGGAGTGATTGTGGAAACTCAACTTGCTCATGCTTTAATTTCCTTCCCGATCTCCACAATGCGAAGATGCTCATCTGTAGTGCTACTGATATCCATTGTTGATCTGTTGATCTAGAAAGATCAATGATCCTGAGGGATTGTGGAGTCTCAACTTCTTCATGATTTAATTTCTATTGTGATTTCCTCAATGGTTTCCCATCGTCGATCTCCCTTCAATGAGATCTGATGGTCGTGACTTAATCTTCATTTGATCTGATGATTTATCTTGCTCTCACCCAAATCTAACAGCCCAACACCAAGACTGTTGTGATTTCTTTCCTTGTGGCTAGTTCTTAAACTTGATACACCTCCTCTGTTTCTGAAAACAGCCCATGTATTCTTTCAATGCCCTTCCGGCACTCTGTAACTTCCATTTACTCATACACAACCCATCTAGGTTCAGTTTTGAAACCATGGGCTCTGAACTTGAATTTTTTCCATTTTGACAAGAATTATTTTTTGAAACTTTTGCTTCATCTTTCACTAACATGGCCCATCCAGGATCAGTGTTGAAACCATGGCTCTGATACCATTTTGTGACGTCCCCGACCACCAAAAGGATGGAAAACGTCACTTCTTTGACATCTCTCTTAGATATAATACCATTTTGTAACGTCCCTAGCCACCAACAGGTCAGGCAACATCACTTCTTGGACGTTTCACTTAGCTCTGATACCATTTTGTAATGTACTCGGCCAATAAATCCAGTTCATGATACCGAAAAACACATTCTTACTGAGATTTTGATAACCCAAAAGGTATCATACCCAGCCATAGAATTTTTGGGCTATGGCACATAGAAACTCTTGCAGAACATCATACATATATAACTTAATAGAAGATTACATTCTGCTAATATACAGATAAATGAAAAAATAACAATAAATCCTATACGTACAACATATACAGGCTAAACTCATAAATATAAAACATGTACAAATACAAAGCAAGCAAATGAACACATAAATTGTACTTATAGTTTTAGAGAAGACCACAAACTACATCCATACCTTCCACGAACCTCCCAGCCATAGACCACACTACTCATCACTCTCAACAATGGGTCACCCCTGAGATGGGACTAAACTCCACCTGGGTAAAGGGATTCCTAGGCTAGGATGAGACAATGGTATGATACACAATCAATCAGGAAGGATTCCCTCCCAAGAGCCAACTTATACACACATCCTACAACCTCTCATTCACCACATGCTTTTCTGACCCAGGAAGTGTGCCCCTTTTCTTCTCAACAGTCCTTCAACTGCCCCACTTCCCTTCCAGGTCTTCAACAACAAGACAGACAAGAATTCTCAGAGCTCTATAGCTATTTTTGGGCTCCCTCCAAGAGAAATCACTTCCCCAACAACCTCTCTCACCTGAAGAGAGTTTCTCACATGACTGACAACCTACTTCTTCCTTCTCAAAAAAATCTCTCACTTGGAGAGAGTTTCTCATAGGCTTGACAACCTGCTTCTTCAATCCACGGCCCTGACAACCCGCCTCTTCAAACCACAGGCCTGGCAACCTACTTCTTCAGTCCAGCTTCTAATTCAGTTCAAGTAAGGCAATGGAAACAACAAAGTTCGGTAACAGAACATACGATGGAGGCAAGCCACACTCAGCCAAGGAACCGTCTGGGTTGTAACCGCCAAATTCTAAGACAAAACATGAGATCAAGAAGTTACAGGGTCCATCATGCTTCACAGGTGATACACATGATAGCTCGAGTGTGAATGTAGGTTCCCAAGGTGTGTTCTTGATTAGAGGTCGATGATGGAGAAAAAGTTATATGCGTGAATCCCCTGGTGAATCATGAGGAATGGTCATCTTGACAAAATCATGAGGGTCTTGAGGAACGCAATCCTGAGGAGAAATGTGAGAGTGGAGAGCGAACCCCCCAACAATATGGATTTACCAGCTATAATTGCATGTGCCCAGGTCGAAACCTGTCTTCCTGAAGCTGCATGAGCTCCACTTAGCACTCGTTCCCTCCCCCGTGAACTTAGGACACCACAGCTTATGTCAACCATAGCATTTGGGAAATAATAATAAAATATTATTCCCTTAGAGGTAAGCCCTCTAGCTTAGCCCCTATTCCTAGAAACTTATCCCCCTCCCTTACCCTACCTAGTGGAGCTTATTCCCCCATAACCCTTTCTTCATGGTTGGTCTACACGCAGTGATGTATTTGTATTAATGATATGAGTATTTACATATACAAAAACAAGATCTTTTTCATTTAGCATCTAGGCTCTCCATCCTAATCATCACATAAGCCTCCTAGCTTATAATCACTTGGCTCACCAACCTAAAAAACATATTTACATTCACAATTACAACTGGGGCTTAGTATTGGGATGTTACAACATGTCACCTTGTGATTGGACCGTATAATCCAGTCATCAACCTAGTCACCTGTCAAGTCATCCTGCCACGTGTCATGCATCTGTACGATACCCCGTGTCAAAATTCGTACCGTGCCAAGTCAGCCTGAAAATGACAAATCTTCCTACCATGTGTCATCCTCTGGCGCTGCCACATGTCCCTACTGACATCATCATAATGTCATGTTGATGTCACCTACCACGTCATGCTGACGTACTACTGATGTCAATAGTATGACCTATTGACTTTGACTTTTTGACTTTTTTCATGTTTGAGAAATCGATCATAAATCAATAAATTTCACATACGGTGTCCATTTTCAGAAAAATATGTATGTTCAGAATTGACACGATGAGCCTTCCTGGATCCATTTGGATCATGCCTCCCCACTAAGACCTTTTGGTCCTCCAAAAGGATATTAACCAGTCATCAAGTGCGGGATAGGCCACCCCACTTGTCCTTTGTCTTTAAACTTTGTCCTGTGCATTTGTCGCATCATAATCAATTTCATAATAACCATGACAACCGAAAGCATATTGCTAGCCACTTGAACTCATTCACATCTTACTGAATCCACTACCATCCATGTAGAAAACATTACTAGATATAACATCAGAAATATGACTGCAAATGAACTAATATGTTTGTTGTGCTTGCATGACTTTAACTTATCTTGAAGCAAAGAATGATTGAATTCCCATCCCACAACCATATCATGTTCATTCTTAAGATAAACTTCTTTAATTGGCACAATTATAAATGTGTTTCTTACATAATCTTCCTTGCCTAATTGTTCCATTGTTTGAAGAGTTTGATTTTGTTTTATGTGATGAGCATGTAAAACATATCCATTGTCGTCTTTAGTTAAGTGATATTGATTCCATTCCCTGTAGAAGATTGCTTTGAGATCATATAAATAAGGGCTACCTAGGACCATTCCACATGTTTCTAGTGTCACATCACATGTTACCTCATCCACATACATAGATGTATTTTGCAAACTGTATGATACATTGCTTTGTTATGGGAAATTTATGATCTTTTCTTATCCAATTAAGTGAATAGGGTTTGTGATGCATATTAGTGTTTAAGCCCAATTTATTAACCACTTCTTCAGAAAATATGTTAGATTGAGATCTACTATATATCAATGTATCGATCTTATTATGTTTCATCATGACCCTTATGTGAAAAAAATTACTTCTAGAGTCATAACCATCACCAATTTTACCTGATAAAGCAACTGCTATGATTTTAGTCTCATCACCTAAATCATACTCCAATTCTATTGATCGTATTGTTGTTGCCACATTTTTCCTCCCTTTCCTCTCTTTGAACCACTTCGATCTCTTCTCTGGGTGCAATTTCCAGCAATGGTCATCATCATGCCCTTCTTTCTTGCAATGCTTGCAAGAGAGCTTCCATCCACTGTCGCTTAATTTTCTTCTTTCCATTCCCCTTAATCAGTATTTTATGAGAAGAACGAAATGAATACAGATCTCTGACATGGAAAATAAAGTTCTTTGAAACTCTCTTTCATTTTGAGAAAGACCTTCTTTCAATGCCATCTTCTCACTTTGGGATGTCCTCTTTATTGATCCAATCTCATGATCTCCTTCTACAATATTTACTTCACCATGAATTAGCTTTTCCCTGGTATTCATGCAACTCAAACAACCAACAATCAACCTGCTCTGATACCACTTGATCCGAAAATGATCTTTTAAAGAATTGGTTGAGTTTTAAACCTGTGTTAAATTACCATTCAAAAACTTAAATGAGGAAGGATATTTTAATGAAAGAATGTTGCAACCATATTAAATAATATAGAACATAAAATAGACATAAGGAAAATCAAACCATAATACCAAGATTTATAACGGAGTTTAGAAAGGTTGCCTGCATCTCTGGGCCTTTGTCTTAGCAGGGGAGGATTTATTATTAATATTCAATGCTAAAAAAATACATAAGAAGTTTCTCAAATGGATTAAAAACTAGTTTGGATGTGTTATGCTTGACCTAAATAATCAAACACAACTAACGACACTAAAAAAGGTTGAGCATAGCTCCCATAAATGGCCTCCAAAGTCTGCTTCCTTAATGGCTTCCCTGCATAAAAATTGCTTAATCTTTCAAATTATTCATCATTCTATTGTTTTTGAACCTTATAATGCTGTCAAAAACCTCTATTGTTTATAGATTTGGAGTTGGGGTTCTCCTCCCAACTTCCCCCCAAGATATGGCCTCAAAAAGGGCTCCAGATCCTCATTTTTGGCCAAAAATCAGGCTAAATCAGCATCAAAATCCAATTTCTATAGTTAAAAAAATCAAAATTGTCAAATATTTGGGCACGCCGCCTAGTCTTTCGGGCTCCTGGCCATATGGGATTCCCATGTGGCTGATCTCTAGGCTCACATGCCCCTAAACCTTTGGGTTCTCTGTTGGTGGTCACATGAAAGTCCATGTGACCATGGGTTGGTGTAACACTTCCGCGCGTGCCCTCTAAAATGCTCCTGGTCGGTCAAGCTATCCCCCTGCTAAGTGGGGATTTATCCCCATATCCCACCAAAATCAAACTAAAATAAATATTTTTCCACTTGTTAAAACAAGAAACAAACCGACCTTGGTAGTTAGGACGTTGCTTATGTAGAATGTCGGGGGGTCAAATCTGTTGGAGGCTCAAAATTTTTTTGATGAGCCAATATTGGCCAAATCTGGGGTGCCACATGGCACCCTATTATTGGACCATACAATCCATTCATTGACCCAGTCAATGCACAGTCAGCCCGTACGCCACATGTTGACTTGTCATTCTGCCATGTCACTACCGTACCTTCCATGTGTCATGCTGCCACTGGTGCCATGTCACATCCATGCAACCATATTTCATATGCATATCCTTCCACCTGCCACCATTTCACGTTAGCCTGCCACATCTCAACATCTGTACGATGCCATGTGTCAAAATCTGTATTGTTCCAACTCAGCCTTAAAATGTGAAATCTTCCTGCCACATGTCAGCCTCTAGTGTTGTCGTATGTCTCTACTAACATCATCATGATTTCATGTTGATGTCACCTGCCACATCATGATGATGTACTTCTAATGTCAACAGTATGACCTTTTGATTGTTGACTTTGAATTTTTGACTTTTTTGCTTGTCTGGGAAATCGATCAGAATGCGATAACTTTCACATATGGTGTCCATTTGTGGAAAATAAAATATGTCCAAAATCGGTGAGACGAGCCCGACATAATTACATTGGTTTCATGGGATTCAAAGAATTTGATTTTTAGGCCTTCCTGGATCCATTTAGATCAATCACCATTGTTCAAGAAAACCCAACTTCTTGAAATAACTTGTTGGTTCTTGCAAGGTGGGAAAACCTATTATAATTTAATTGTCATTCTGTAATGAGGATAGTCATTATTTCCTTCTATCCATGAATTTCGGATAACTCATCACCATTGTTCAAGAAAAAACACATCACTTGAAATAACCCGTTGGTGTTTGTAAGAGGATAGATACTTAATCCTCTCAAATGATTTTAGGTCTTAAGTCGTTACCTGCTTTCCTTATACAAGGAAGACATACTCTTAGCCAATCATAATCACTTTTAGGTAGGTGGTTTCCGTGTAAATAGTATTTGCAAGAAATCTAATGTCCCTTGTGGTCATCTTTGAGGATGCCTCTAGTGGGGTCATGTTCTTTTTAATAGCATTTAGCCTTAGTCTTATACATGAGACTAGATACTATCCCTATTTTCAATGTAACCTCTTTCTCAGGAGAAACCTTTTTCAAACTATTATATATTTGAGAAGGAAGTGAAAGAATTAGGAGGTAACTATATGTTTTGTTTTAAAAAGGAAACTGGTTAGAAAAATGAAGGGCTCAACTATGTTAAACTAATTTAACCATACATAAAATTATGCATGGGACCTACCAATACACATCAGTGTTGACAAGTCAATGCATCATACCACCATATGAAAACAAAATAACCAAATCCATCATAATTGAGCATGTTATTTGGTTTCCCAACATAGACTTGTTGTTATTGGATAAATCCGTAAGTGCGGACACAAACCGATCTCCCTAAATCCACCTGGATCTAGAACAAAGCAAGACAGAATATGACTCTTTCCCTAGATTTTAACCATTGAATGAACTAGGAGGCAAGAACAAGTTACATACCTTATAATCGCTTCCTATGGTCTTTATTTCTCCCGTTTCGCTCCAGTGCTCTTGTGCAACCAAGACCAAGACAACAAAAACCAACGAAAGTGAAGATAGCACAATATGTTCAACAGTCAATCTATGTATATGATCAAGGAATTATACAATAAAGTGGCAATAGCTTTATGGGAAATAATCATATTATTGTATCATATTAAATGTGAAAGAGAGATTACAACCATGGCCTTGATGTCATAAGGTCCCTTCCAACTGTCCTTCATTCCCCACACACTTCTTGCTCCAAATATTCTAAGACCATAGATCTGATAGCTACTCACAATCTATCTTGACAAAGCAAATCTCAAAGACACTCTAACCAAGCCAAAGCTAACAAGCTCAAGAACCAACAAAAGCTAACCCAAGCTAACTTTCTCCATGAGAACTCCTCTCCTTTTATAAGTTGAAGAGGATAAGGTGAGGAGTTTAGGATGATCCCACTAAATCATGAAAGCGAGTAAGATCCAAACCATTCGGATGCCACCTCACCATAAAAGTTTCTCCTTCTATAAGATTCGAGAAAACACTCATTTTTCCCACATGCAGGCATTCTCGCACCCTAGCTATAGAGCAACCTGCGAACATCTCGCACCCTAGCTATAGTGCAACCTAGGAGAATGGGTCATTCTTGCACCCTACCTATATAGCAACCTGCGAACTTCCTTTTTTATAAGGTTTTTACATAGGAAAATGAAACTTCTTTTCTCAGGAAAAGTTCTTCTCCCTTCTTTCTTTAAGAACTTAGGCTACTAACCCCTCTGAAGGCAACATATAGGTTTACATCATTAATGATCATAGGGATGACGAAAATAATGTGTAACAGAGAGCCCCCCAAAGTATGAAGTTAGAACAGAGTGATAGCTGAAA
>JZKD02S2093511.1:725757-750806 GCA_000966675.3 Picea glauca | reverse complement strand
TCAGTTGTTTTAGTATTTTCAACACAGTTTTCTCACAATTTTGGCAATTTACTAATTTTAGCAGTTTTAACTTCTGGGGCCATTTTGAGGGCCTAAATGAAGGTTTTTTGGGATAGAGCTTCTCAAATATAGTAAAAGGCATGATTGAGCCCCCAAAATGAATCTCCTCAAAGATACCTTTCCAACGGGCTATCATACACCTAAAACGGAGATCGTATTCAAAAGTTACGACCCCGGGAAGTTGATGTACTAACTTACCCAAACGTGGCCCACATGAATTTTGGAGATTCATCTTCTAGGGTTAGGTTTTTGGATGTCTAGGGTTTTGGAAATTCTTTTTTATTGTAAAAATGCCTTCAGAGCTTCATTGTAATCATCTTCTTGTGGATGAGTACATCTATCACATCTCTTCTCAGAGATAAGCCGCCACCATTCCAACAAGCTTGTTTTCGTTGCATTTTACAGTTTCAGCTTATTTCCTTATTGAATAGAAAACCAGTTTTACTGTATCTCTGTTATTTTGTCTTAAGGACCTATTAATAATCTGTAGTCATTTCATTCTACTCATAAAATCTGGATCATAGTCCTTGTTATACTTGCAAAAAAATTGGACATAAGGCAATTAATTGCAGAATCAATGAAGGGAATGACTATGCAAGAAACACGAATGGTGTAAATAGAAGATATGGAAATAATAGTGGATTTGTCAACAAAATTTATAATTCATTTTCCCCATTTATGGAAAAAAATATTGTATGCTACAAATGTAATTATCTTGGTCACAAAGCATGAGATTGCAGATATATGAATGAAGATGTCCCTATGCTAACCACCGTATGGAGAAGGAAAGAGATTCCAAACAATGAAGATTGTCGAATAGCATTGACCACTGAAGAATGTAAAGAAGAATATGAATGGTACATAGACAGTGGATGTTCTTCACACATGACCGGGGATCAAGACAAATTCATCATCTTGAAGAGAAAGGGTGGAAATGTTGCATTTGGAGATGACTCATCTGCCAAAATAATTGGAAAAGGTGTAGTAGAGTTTGGAAGAAAAACTGTAAAAGAAAAGAATTTCCTATTGGTTGAAGAATTGAAGAATAATCTACTCAGTGTTAGTAAAATGTGTGATCAAGGATATACTCTCATGTTTGAATCACACAGATGAAAAATCAAAGAATAAGGTTAAGGAAGATTGGCTGCAACTACAACAAGAAGACCAAGTAACATATACGTCCTAAATCCACGAAAAATATCCAAGGAAGAAAGAGACCATAAAAATGAAGTGTTATTAAGTGATATATGTTCAGGGGGAACAACCCCAAAGAAGAGAGTTACATTTTTCCATTAAACTCAGGGGGACCAACCCTACCCTTTGCCATTGATTTCAAAGGGGGAGAGAAATTGGGATCAGGATGATAGGGGGAGCATGAGTGTTGCCATCAATGACAAAGGGGGAGATTGTTGGAATATTGGTTGTTGTCATTGATGTCAACCCTAGTAATTGGTTTTGGACCACAAGATTGATGCAGGTATTTGGAAATGAAGGACAGTGCACATGCAGACACAACACCCCTGGATGGATAATATACATCATGTTGTTTCTCGTGGTAGGTGGTGTTATCACACTAAGTTTCATTGGGTCTTTATCCCTTAGGTTTAAGTTTTTTAAGACTTTAGATTTTAAATTTTGATTTATTTTCTTAAGTGTGATTTACTTAGGTTACCTTGAATAAATGAAGGCTTGAGTGATGACTCAATTTTTTACCCTCACATAGATTTTTGGCCTAGGGTCATTTTCTTGGCTTATGTTTTGACTCACTTCATGACTTGACACCAAGCCTGACTCATCCCATGACCTACTTGAATTGACATCTTACTTTTCCTACTCATACCTTCGTATCCTTGCCATGTTGTCACTTTGTCCTCTTAAAATGGTCAAATCAAATTTTTGAAAAAGGAGCGTTGCCAACTCACTAGGAGTTTATGTAGCCCACTCCTTGTCCTTCATTCTTTGCCATGATTCGTTATCATAGTGACGATTCCATGTCTATCTTGTTTTTAGCACCTGGGTTAGTTAAAATATGCCTTTGATGATTTGATCTTTATGAGCTTGCCAATGGTTTTCAAGTTTTGAATGTTCAAAACTTGGTGCTCCTAAAACTATCAGTTCAGACCAATTGGAAGCGGTGCTACAGGATCAATTGTTGAGGTGTATTTGACAGTCAAGATGTTCATGATAATATCATAAAACGTTGCAAAACTCCAAGTCGTCATCATTTTCCAGGTACTCCATGGTTTCCCTCCTCTTCATATCAAATTTGAGGTAGTAATTGTCTCCTGGAGCTTGGGTAGCGATCGTCTCTACATATCATCCCTTCCTTCATACCTCTCTACCCTTTCTCCTACACAAACCTGTAGTCATTATCACCTGGTTCTCAGTTATCAAAAAACCATTCACCTTGCTTTTGAAGAGTTGAATTGCCCAAGCAACTGTTTTTTCCTTGTGTGTGTGCGCGCTAACCAAATCACTGCGAAACTTCATTGCTTTTCCTCTACCTCTTCCACTTTTAGATTGGAGTGTTTTTAACCAGTTTTCAAATACCATTGTAGTGATTTCCTTCACCATACTTCCATTATTCAATTTGAGATCTGTAAACAACAAGGGAAGGGAAATTTGCAGCTCTTGTTTTTCAAAGCCATCAAAGCAGTGTGAGTTAGAGGAGAGTTCTAGGAAAACAACTATTGATCAATATCAACCTCCCATTGAAGTATGCCTCCATTTTTTTTCTTAATCCCTCACTACACCATAGCCTTTAACGTCTCATCTTAACCCATGGAGACACCTCATAAGAAGAAATATCAAGAGGGAGGCATTGTGGTCAGAACCAAACCTGCATACATGCATTTATTTGAGGCAGAGCCCATGGTTAGGGAATTTTTTCAAAGGGTGGGATGCCTTTGTTTCTACCAAAACATGTAGAGGGGACATCCTGAGGTGGCAAGGTAGTTTGCGTCAAATTTTGATGGCCTTAAGACTAAGGTAGGATATCTAGAGTTTGAGGTGTTTGAAACCTCCATTTCAACAACCACATGGATTCCTATCACATGAGAGAGATGGTTTAAATCCATGGATTTGAATGTAGCCTTATCCAAATATTTCCTTAAGGCAAAGTATTATACTGACAACATGTCCAAAGGGGTACCAAGAATTCATCTAATTGAATATTTTGATAAAATGTTGAAGATCATCCAAAGATACTTCACATGTGAGGGGAGGTTTAATAAACTGTACGAGTACCATATAAGGCTTCTGCTTCATTTTACTAGTAAATATGAAATGAACATTCATTTATACTTGTTGAGAAGCATAGGGAAAATTTCATATGGATTTCAATCCAAATCCAAGGATGTGGATACTAGTATTTTTCATTCTAGTTTGATTAGAATGTTGGTTTCAGAAGAATTGAGAAAGAGGAACATTCCATGGGAACAATTCATTGTTTCTATTCACATGAAGTTGGACAAAGAATCCACCCATCAATCAAATATACAAAGTCCCATGCCATCCACTATCACTGCTCCAACAGGAAAAAAAAAGAAAAGAAAGAGTAAGGCCCCTACTCAATACCAATAGATCATCAAAGAAGTGGAAGAAATAGAGAAGGAGGATTATCATTATCCACAGAGAGACATTTCCCCCCCTCCTGCACCAGAATTGGAAGAGTCCCCTTCCTCTACTAAGGCTACAAACAAGAAAGGAAGGAAATTTCACTTCTCTTCATCTCCTTCAACATCTAGTACAAAAGTCAGAAGACCTTTCACAAGATCGTCAGCTCTCAAGGAAGCTGTTGGAACACAAGTCCTACCAAAGGTTTCTATTCTGAAGAAGAAGAGAGATAAGGGAAAAGGCATTGAGAAGCCTATTGAGGTGGTAGACAGAGCCCCTGTACAACAAAAAGAGGAAGGTGAAATCATGAAGAAGCCTATTGATATGGTAGATTTAGTCCCTGTGTAGTAGGAAGATGAAGCCATAAAGAAGCATGTTGATATTGTCAACATCACTACTCCACCTAGAAACCATACCTTCAAAAGATTAATTATACAACTCAAGGAAGCTAGGAAGGAGGTTGCTCGCTTGAAATTAGAAGGCCTATCTCAAAGGATTAAGATGAAAGAGCTCATGGATGGTTATAACTAGACTCTTGATTTAGCAATATTTGTAGCAAGAAGAGCCCTGCCTCTCCATAAGAAGCTCAAGAACCTTTATAGGAAAAGAAATAAATTTCAGTCTCAGAACAGGAAACTGAAAGCAGAGCTGCAACAATTCAAGGATGAGGTGGCTCAGGGGAATTTGAATGTGTTGGTTGAAGTTTCCATTGAAAAGGGGAAACCAATGGTGAAGAAAAACACACCTCTAGTTAAGAAGACCGATATTACAAAAGGAAAACACGTTGTTGTGCCAGAAGGAAGTCCTCCTTCCACAATAAGGAGTGTCAGGTTGATGAAGTAATTGGAGGAGTGTGAGCTCCATTTTTTAGAATGGCATCTTTTTGCAAGGGTAAGTGATCGAGGGAGTATTACTTTTGCCACTTATACAGGCTTTACATGCTTCTAATGCATTCATCTCAAGGTTTTTGTGCTTTTCAAAGGATTAGTCTCTTCATATAGAAAGAGAACAGACATTCTGTAGCACTGTGGTGCTATGAAATCGTCTATTTTTCATATCTTATTAGTCTGCTAGTTACAACGCTACCAAAGCTCCTAAGACTGGTGTAGCGATGGTGTTGCTAATTTCCCAGGGTGCTAGCTATTTTGTTAAGCAGTGTAATGATGGCGCTACAAATTCCACATGGTGCTACCTAGTTTGTTTTGATGTCGGGCACTACACATTCAACAGTACCAGTTTAGCATTGGTGCTACCAAATTTCGCGCACAGATACACAGGCATGGCGCTACCAAATTTTACACAGAGACTAAATTACGCACAGGATTTGGTGCTATCGAATTTCATATAGAGACTGAATTATGCACAAATATATATAGACTCGGGCGCTACTAATTCTGCAAGATTATTTTTGAGATTGTTCTATGAAATTTGTTGAGTAATTTGTGAAGGCGCTACAAAATCTCGCTATCCAACGCGCTATCGAATGATGCTACCAACAGGTACCTGGAATCAAGGAGTTTGATTTATCATTCTTGTGAGTGGCTGATGATGTGGATAATGGTTGAGATGGTAGCTGGAAGTATGATGAGAACTTATAATATCTGCAGGACACTTAGCATGCAAGGGGATGTGCATCAATGAATATCAAGTCAGTTTAAAGTTGGTTGGATCAGTGGCCAACATTTTCCCTTTTTATAGCATAGTTGTTAGCTTAGATGTTAGTTAAAATAACTAATTTGGATAATATCATGGGAGGAAGGCCAACTCGCACCTACAGTTGTTGCCTTCCCTTTTTGTTATAAATAGACATTCCAAATGATTGAGTAGGTTTGAATGGTTGAGGTAGGCTCCCTTATTGTAATATTTTGATGAAGCATATTGGTTCTCTAGTTATGTACTTGATTTGAGACTTCTTGATTAATATAAGTCATCTTTCTTATTCCATCTTATTGCCTATTTTACTGAAGTGTTCATGTTGAATGATTCACATGGGATTGTTGTACCTGTATTATGATGAATGTTTGATTATAGTACTGTTATGATGTTCTTCAGTTTCCTTAAACTTTGAAATCAAGAAGATCTTGTGTTTGAGTTTTTCCTCCTCAGATTGCTTGAAGAATTGATGTCCATAGTAAACCTCTACATTTTTCTCACCAAATTCTTCTTTCTATTCACCTTTACTCCCACTCACTGACTGAAGTTGATCAAGACCTCAATTGCTTGTGCATGCTACCCCAGATTTCTGAGTTAGAACATTATTATCTCAAGTCTTATCCATTTGACCATTTAAACACAAATTTACATTTACATATCATCTGATGGGTATTGGGATTATCCTCTCTGCAATCCAAGGGTGATTCCTAGTGCTAACAAGTGGCATGTCATGTGGATCCTCATGGTTAAGGAGAAATGAATTTTTGAATATGACAAAGTGAATTTAAGAAGGAAGTACAGGTCGACCTTGAAGATAATTAAAGAAAATAATTACAAAATAAGAAAGTGTCAATTCGGTGCTAATGTTAAAAGGAAGTGACATAAAAGGTATAAATGCATATCATTATACATTCATTTTAAATACACACAAGTCAAATTTCAGAGGAAATATGAAGTAAAGAAAGCCGGATTTCAAGGGAGGATGAAGTCTTTTGGTGATGTGTTCTAAGACATGTCTAGGTACCGGTGGTAAAAATTTCATCTTTTTATTCGCTATAATTTTGGAGATACACTCTATGGAAGATTGGGTTTTTGACTAGTCCTGAAGCTAGTCATAAATAGGTGTTACGGGTAAAATAGTCATAAATTATTCATATAGAATCCAAATGAAGTGAGACCAATTTCATTAGAAATAGTACGGGCTATAGTTTCTTATGTGTGAATTTCAGAATCTGATTTTAAATATTGAGCACGAGGCATTCTGTACAAGTTCTCTCTCCTGAATAAACCCGAATTGAATAAGTTTTACCATTCTCTCTAAAAAATATTTTTGGGGAGGATTCAAGGAGTGAAACTTGGAGGAGTTTCAGAGAATAAATTGAGTAATATTATCTATAGGATCAGATTATTCCAAGAATTGAAGAATTGCAGAAGTTGAAGAAGTCTCAGGAAGCATTATCAGGTTCTATGTGATGGTTGGTTTATGGTGATGATTTAATGTAAATTTTTATTATCTCTCATATATTCTTGGGTGTAAGGAATGGGAAAGGATGGGGAGGTCAACCCTCTCTTTATATTGGAGGATTGTATCTTCATTTTGGAGGTTTATCCCTCCCTTTATATTTGGAAGCTGGAGCTACCTTTGGAAGTCATTACTTCCCTTGAACAATAACTATTGATTTTTTCTCATATATTGTGCATGGTGTATTGTGGTGTAAAGGTGTAACTCTTATACTATTGTTCATTTCTCATTGGATATAATTGAATGGTTTAATTATAAGTTGATTTTTTTTTAAATTGTACTTGATACTAATTCACCCCCCTCTATGTATCAACAATAAGTGCAACATGATGTTTATGCATAGACAAAATACAATGTTTTGCATAGTTTGGGCATGGAGGAAAATAAAACCTAATAGTTGAGGATGGAGCATGAAGATAATGTAATAAATGACCACAACAAAGGTGAGAGATCATGAGAGTAGGAGGAAGAGGATTAGTTCAACACACATGGAATAGTGCAACAATGAATACATAGATTGATGTAACAAAAGAGAACAATGCAATAGAGATCAATATTTGAAGCATTGCATTAAAGTAAGATCAAAGGTTGTGACAATGGGAATATGAAGAGGCATTATGAACTAGAAGAATGAGAGAGGTAGATGAAGAGCTAGAGAAGAAGCTAAGGATTCATTCAAAGTCAAAATAGAGATGAAGTGTTAAAGTGTTGACCAAGATTCAAATGATTAGTGCAAAGAGTAGAGATCTCTTCATTGTAATATGTAAATATGTATTATAATCATTAATACATTAGTAGAACATTTTCCCATGAGATTGTGCATCTATTTTTGTGATTGAATGTATGTTTTGTTGAGTTAATATTAATTCTTTGTGGTGAAATATTTGTAGGTCATTGTGTGATAGAGGTGAGGTATAGGTCACCATGCCCCAACCATTTCATTTTTGCATCATAGAAAAGGATATATAGGAAACACTTGAAGAACAAAATATATGGTAAGTAGAGGTGAAAAAAACACATTAAACAAATATTTATAGGTGCTAAGAAGAAGAGTATACGAGCTATAAAGTAAACAATAGATTGGAGAAGCCACCCAAAATGCCTTAAGAAGAAGAGTATAGGAGATATAAAGTAAACAATATATTGGATAAGCCACCCAAAATTCCTTAAGTAGAAGAGTATAGGAGCTATAAAGTAAACAATAGATTGGAGAATCCACCCAAAATGCCTTAGAACCTAAAGAAGAGAGAGAATACAAAGTAGAAGAAGATGATGTTGTGGTAGTATATTGTGATATTATTGAAGACACATGAATTTGGGAAGATAGAAATTTCTTGCAACTTTCGACATTATGTTATAAATCTTGCACCTGACTGTTCAAATATGTATTCTTACACAGAATCTTTCCACTCAAGTTTGGACGCCCCGAATATTGCAACTCTTCACCATGTCATGTACTGCGGGTTACCTAAAAAAAATTGTTTATAAATATTTTGGCAAACCTATAACCTTAGCTATGAAAATCATGATGCTAACATCAACAAGGACAAACCCATAGGAAAATGCAAAAGCTATCTCTATGTTAGAAGAGGAGAAAGAAAATCTTAGCTTCATTCCTGGGGTTAAAGTTTCAATTTGTAGCATGAAAATGACCATTTTAAGCGTTTATAGTTCAAAGACCAAAGGAAGAGAAAAAATAAAAAGATCCTTTAGCCCTAGTGAGGAAGGTGGAGGGAGGTAATTACAGAATGAAGGAAGGCAGGTTCTTAAATAAACAAATCATCAAATTATAGTTTCTACAACTTATAATTTCAATTTTGTTTGATTTGCAAATATGGTTGAAAATAGTCAAACAAATCATCAAATTATAGTTTTTGTTCTATTTGTAGATATTTTTATAAGTTGAAGGGTTCATAAGGTTTATAGGGTTGAAGGGTTTTAGATATTTAAATATTTGATAGCCGTGAGAATTGACAGTTTTCATTGGGTGATATGGACTTTATTCCATTCCATTCAAGTGATAATCAATTAACTTTAACAATTCTTTTGTAAATTTAACCATATTGATCATCGCATCAATCTAGGCCCCTCCTTTATTTTGTTAGGGCTTAGACTCCTATCAATCCAAAATTTAGTAAAAACCCTGAACTCAAAATTTTAAATTCACAATGAAATGACAATCCAGAACTAAATTGGTTATGTTCATCATTGGTTTATTTATTGAAAATTCAAAATGAAATGACAACCCAACTCTAAACTGGTTATGTTCATCCTTGGTTTCTTTTCGATCTTTCAATATATTTATTCAATAAAATGTGAAAGAAAAGCATACTTTGAAATAAAAATGTGAAATAAAAACATCATCTAACCTTTTTTAATATGTAAAATAAAAATATACTTTAATATAAGTCAACGATTTTCATTAAAATTTATATTGATATAAATTGTTTATGTACTGAAAAGGACGGAAAAGGGTTGATGGATTATCAATCCTCTGCACATTGGAAGTATTCACTAGTGCCATTAATATGACACCAATGAGTGTTGGTGAATATCACTAAATAACTTTCTATTCAAAAATTTGTAGGGATAGAAACGCATCATCCACAGTACACGGTCTACATTGAGTAAACTTCCAACTTTGTTATCAAGTCACAAATCACATTCTTTTTCAACTTATTTTTTTTCAATCAAACTTAATGAAAACTATGTTTAAAATGTGTGTTAGGTAACATCATACACATTTGTCAAGTAGCTCATAATTTCAATTTTGTTTGATTTGCTTCAAGATATTGAAATCTAAATGAAGATTACAAAGAAATTTAATATATCAACACTTTTGGAACCAAAATTCACAATTTCATAATTAAAATTGATACTTTTTAGGATGTCTTTAAATTTTTGAATTAGGATGTTAATCATACACTACCTTGAATTCTCAATATACTCCAAATTCAATTAAAAAAATGAATATCTAATTGCAGCAAACCAAGCCTTAGTATATGGTGCTATTTTTTATTTTTTGCTATCAGGTCAAAAAATCAAATTATTTTTCAACTTAAGTTTTTTCAATAAAACTTAATGAAAACTGTGTTCAATGTGTAGAATATAAGTAGTGTTAGGTTCATCATACACATTTTTCAAGTAGCTCATAATTTCAATTTTGTTTGATTTGCTTCAAGATATTGAAATCTAAATGCACATTGTAGCAATATAATATATCAAGACTTTTGGAATCAAAATTCACAATTTCATAATTAAAATTGATATTTTTTAAGATGTCTTTAAAATTTTTAATTAGGATGTTAATCATACACTACCTTGAATTCTAAATATACTCCAAATTCAATTTAAAAAATGAAAATCTAAATGCAACAAACCAAGCCTTAGTAGATGGTACTATTTTTTACTTGTAGAATGATATTATTCCTAGAGATATTAATAAAGAGGTGGATGATTTTATGAAAGGTAATACATTTAGTGAAATTTTTTCTAAGCCATCAATAGTCCCTTATAATGACATGGAAATGGGTCCTAATTTCGATATGAAGTTATCATCTTCATATGAAAATGAATTTCAATCATTGAAAATAATGAACGCAAATCGTTTATGTAGTAAATTGGTTATGCATTAAAGGATTTGTGTATACAATGGATAATTTGTAGGATTAGTATAATCACCCAAAGTATAGGTCATTTTAGGTTCCCTATACAATCTATAGGTTCTTCCCTCAAATTGTAAATAATGCTCGGTAAACTTTATAATTCATCAAAAATATATTTTTCCTTATTTGAATGGACCATGAAAGTAAACTAATTCAAATGATTCTAGAATCCTAGATATTCATAAATATGTGTACTTTCAATGCAAAATATAAAATTTTGGAATGTACATGTCACTTGTTTAAAGAAATCGTAATGGTATGCCATCTTCAATTATTCGTTCATGATCGGATTTGGACATTTTCCATTTTCTAACTTTTGCTTTTTTTCTTGATTGAACTTATATAACTTTATGCGTGTTGCACATACCAAATGAATATATTGACAACTTATGACATCCGACTGGTAGTCTTGAAAGTGAACATGAGCATCAGTTTGATGGGTTTCTTGAAAAAATTATCCTTTCAATACGATGGATCATCTTTCATATATAAAACCGTTATCATAAAAATCTTCTAATAACCTCATATTTTGTTCTGTGCATCACATCAAATAATATTTTATGTTTTCAATGTTGTCCACAAGTGAAACCATGGAAAAGACATCTTCTGCAAATAATTCGATATGTTCCAACAAGTAGTTCATGTTATATTATCACACAAGTATATCTACAATTTGTTTAAATATTTAAACATAAAAATTATCTTCTCTAACAAGGTCATAAAATCTATCGCCATCAACTGACACCATAGTTTCATTTGATTTCATCTCCTCTGAGCTTGCAAGTGGCATTTTCCCTTTTATATTAAGTTTGGTATGTCTCCAAGTTTTAACATATTCTGCATTTTCGTTTTTGGAAATCTCTATGGATTCTGTGTCCTCTATGCAAACTGAACAAAAACAAGATTCATTTATTATATCAAATGCAAACACATTTTGATATAGTTTTCTTTTAACTAAATGCACTTTTCACTTCCCATTTATTGTACTGGATTCATATGGGATTGGTCTATTTACATCTTGGATTCCAACATACCAAACAAACTTGCACAAGACAAGAACTTGTTAACTTGAAATCTACCAAGAAAATGATTGAATATCATATAAATTTGAACACGTGAATACAAATATCTTGTGTACATGTGTAGCATGTATATATGTACACACCTGCGCATATCTCTTGACTAATTATTTTCATGGCTTAGCGCCAGTTTGCACCATTCAACAAATTGATCAGCAGATTCAAATTGATTGGCATGAAGGTTCATTTGATACCTTCAAAGTGCTCATTTTACACATGCCCATGCACCGTCGTTCTCTCTTTTTCCATGACTAGTCTCAAAAAAAATCCAACAATGTGTAATGTTTGATTTCTTATGATGATGACACAATCAATAGAATGATCGTGAAGATTTGAACTGACCCACACATCCATCTGACCATATCCAATGTCGATTGAATCCGATCCCATGTTCTTTCAATGAATCATAAAATTTATCGAAACAATGTTGTACATAATGTGTATCGTGTGCTCGATCATCGCTTATATAAAAGTGATATTCTTTAATAACATGTCAATTGTCATTGGTGCTTTCTATGTTATCAAGACTCTGTTGAGCATGTCTATATAAAACGTGAACAAATATAGTGATTTGATCAGAATGATAATATTCACTCTGTATTTCTTTTTGTGCAGCGAATGTGTAATTCTCTACAAAATCAACTACAGACAAAATTGTCCCTGGTGGAAACACTTCACGAGATTGTTTGAATTGTAGGTCTTACCATCGAGCTCTATGTGAATGCTTGGTGTATTTATAAATTTCATCCTCAAACTTCTTCAAAATATCTATCACATAGATTTTATCTACATTCAAATCAATCCTTTTGGAAATAACATTTGAAGAATGTGGATCAGTGTTGTTGATATATTCATATCTCTTCTAATTGACTGTTATATTAGAAAATGATTGATAATTTATATCAATAAGATACTTTGAGTGAAACAAACTTATATTTCCACAACGATCATATTTCTTTCCACCAACACATTTTTTTTAGTAAAATAATTCATCACCTTCTCTTTCACATAGAATTTCAGATATAAAAGAACGAAATGTGGAAAGAAGAGGTGAAATTGACCATAAAGTTTTACCAAAATCAAGAAAATTGTCATAATATAACTCAAATTCCACATGATAACGACAATAACAAGTGTCACAAACAGTGATGGGTCTAACAATCCATGGTCTTTGTTGCACAAATGTATTGATGTCAATTTTAACTTCTTTGTGCTCTTCTTTGAGCTTATTGAAAAATTCTATTTGTGTCATTGGCAATATATGTTTTGGATGTTATTCATATTGTTTCAATGCTATTCTTCATCGCAACACATCCCTTGTATGTGGTGAAACATGAGATTCCGTCAACTAACAATTACGGGCCGATTCTTTAACATTTTTTTCAAGTTTATCTTTGTAGGGTTGTTTAGAAATAACTGTCCAACAAGCAAGTTCATCATTTGCATCTATTTGCAATCAATTTTTTTTATGTTTGTACAATGTTTTTCTTGACGTTCGCATCTCTTTTTCCATGTGTTGTGTCAAACGATCTTTTATATTGCTAGATGAAACAACTGTTGTTTGTATCACTCTACATGCAACACTAACATTTTTTTTTCAATATTTTCCAAAAGTTTTTAATACACTAGTTATATTGTCAAAAACATTTTGTTTCACCTTTGTATCTTTTGTCAATTTTTGAATACCCAATAATGATGTAGTTTCTTTTAACTTTCTTGACTTTATTAGACAAAGTAAAATTTGAGCTTGTATTGTCACTGATTCATCTTTGAAAAAAGTATTATACATATTCGTAACATGATATCTTATATATGATTAAATTCTTTCTTCCCAAATTTGTCAGTATCAACATTTTCTAATATTTCATCATCAATGTTGATAGATTCTTCTGATTATTTCAATTTAAATTTTATATTAAAAAACAAAACCCAAACATAAATGCACTAAATTATATATACAAGTGTTCATCTTATATTATCTAGATATTTATGTACATACCAATAGATGATTCAACTTTTTCTTCAATTTCGGTTTCAACGAATTCATCGACGTTATGAGGAAAATCTATTTATGTTTTTTGAAAAACATCAAATTCGAATTAAAATCAATTAAATATTTTAAACAATAATGTAAATAAATGATTCTATACTTTTAATATAGACAATATGTGTAGATGCATATAATAGGTTGGACATCTTCTTGTTGAAAATCTCTATTTACATCATCATCGTTTCTTTCTTCAATATTTTCACGTTCTTGTTTATTTCTCCAATAATGCTCTTTTCGTTGTTTGATATGGCGAGTTTCATCTCGAGTGCGATCAAATTTTCTTTTGCACAAACTTTTGTTTCCCATGAGTGTAGTTATCTATAAAAGTTAAATAAAAAAATCAACATTTTAGAATAACCTCAAAAAAATTTCACTCTCACAAAAATGATTAAAAGATAATTTATCAAGAATTTTATGTTCAACAATGCCTTCAATATATATATATATATATATATATATATATATTTCATTCAAAACATCAACCACCTTGTTCAAAACAACGAAAAAATGAAAAAAAATGATTCAAAGTTTTGCAGGGGCTCCACATATGAAAAACCATGAAATGAGAGTGTGAATTGTATTAAATTGGTTCAACCGAAAGCATATTTATAAGATTTGGCGCTAATTGAAATGAAACGACATGTCCCTTCATTTTTTCCAACTGACGAAATTCTCTCACCCATCTTTAGGCCGAAAAACTAGGAATCCATTTATTTTTTAAGAATTCTGTTAGTAAAATATATTTCGGTTGAAAAAAAATATTTTTTGGCCAATAAATTCTTTCGGTCGAAAACCTTTGAATGAGATTGTTTGCAAGAACATGATAATTCCCTCTAGCTTACTTGAACTTTGGAGGTTGCAGAATCCTACAAATACTCAGATTTTAGATTCGAAATGGGTATTAGTATTTGCAAAATTGAATCTACTTTCTATGGACATAATTTGTTTTCATTTTCATTATTTTGATCTAATTTTATTTTATTTTATAAAAACATCAATGCATAATATTTTCAGGTGACATTATGATTCAGTGAAATGAAATATCCATATCTCTAAAAATACACAATGGAAAATTTAGAAAAAAGTATATTCACAATCCTTAAACCATTCTCTTCAAAAAGGTATTTTTATATTTTAATTTTAAGTACAAATTAAGATAGATACAAGGTGGGGGAAAACATGTGTTTAAAATCTACAACTTTTTTAGCTTGGTCAACTTCAAAAAATTCTAGAAATTATAACAATCATCCGTTACATTAAAAATTATAGTCATAAGAAAACAGTGTCTCTGTAGATTGTTGCAGTATATTTAGTTTGTCAAAAACAAAATTTTAATAATAGATACATTGTAGGGGGGAAACATAACTCATTATCATTCATTTCATTTTTAAGGAACATACTGTGAAACAATTTTCAAATTGACATATCAAATCTCAATAAAAATAATTTGAAAAATAGTCAGTAGAAAGCTATCATAATTCTTCACAAGTTTTGTTTTTACTATAAAGTGAAATTCTAAATAAAAAAAATACTTTTTTATACCGGAAGTTGAAGAACTTGTGAAAATATAGTTTTTTTTTCTCATAAAACAAGCAAAATAGATATTCATCTTCATGATTTCACCCATATACCTTTGGGTCTTGGGCCATTAACGTAATTCCTTATATCCAAAAAAATGAACTCTTAACCAATTAAAAATAATTTTATATCTTACTCAAAAACCAAGACAAATAAATTATCGCTAAAGTTGGAATACAATGTCAATAATTTTCGATCAAATCATCACCACAACCAACTCTTTATTGCACATATAATAAATTTTATAGTTTACATATAAATAAAACTCTCTCCTTGGCACTAAATCAATGTCCAACAATCCAAAAGTATTCAACATTAGCAATTGGAAATTAATAATTATTATTTATTGGAAAGAAAAAATGTATATATATATATATATATAACATTTCATCTTAGTTTACCTTCCTCAATGATACATTCTCTCATGTAACTAACCATAATCAATTAGATAAATATAACAAGTTGGACATTATCAACTAAAACGTTGGCAAGAGCATAAGTAGCAAGTCTATGACACTAATGATGGGATGGAGGGGAATGCCTTTTTTTTGGGAGTGGATATTAAGAATATGGTAGATTCTTGGGTTAAGGGGATTTTTAGGAATTAAGCACTTTTCTTTTATTTTCTCTTTTTTGGGGGCTTAAAGGGAATTGTTGATGGATTTGTTGATAATGATGTTGATTTGGGTTATAGTGTTATGTTTGAGTTTGTGGTAGTTATTGGAGCAAAAAGATCCATGATTTTGAAAGTGTAGTCATTGGTTTTCATGATGAAAGTTGGCATTGTCTTTATCAACATTGAGGATAAAATGTGAGGTTTGTTGTTGAGATATCTAAGGGCATTAAATTCATTTTTGGAAATGTTAGGTTTAAGGGGTTTGGCTAACATTAAGATACAAAGACACCCTTGGTGAATTTCCTTTTGTTCATGAGTGGGAAGGAGACAAATGGAGGATTAGATGTTTCAAAGAATGTATTAATAAGAAATCCAATGAGGGGAAATAGATAAATACAAGCAATTATCTAAAAGATTATAAAAGGAAATAGCAAGCTCTATAGAATCTAGCTTAACCACTAATGATAATGACAACGACATCGGGACATGGGTAAGGTTGGAGATTATAAAAAACAATATCAACCTCTATGGATGCTAGCTTAACCACCAATGGTGGTGACAATGACATTGGGACATGGGTAAGGTTGGTATTACCTTGTGTGTGATATTAGGATGGGGAGAATGGTAATGTGGTGTGGGTAGTATTGTTAGGGGTTTAGGTTTGCTCGTTGAAAGATGGGGAGGAAGACTAAGTGAAAAGGTTTTAGGATCGAGTGAACTTATTGGCGAGGGATTACAAGTGGTTATGATTGGGAAGGTTGGGTGTCTTATTGTTTCTAGATGAAAAGGGAAGGCCATAGGTGGAAAGGTTTTGACATTTTCATGGAGGAGTTGTTTGTAGGATAATTTGAGGAAGATTGCTCATTATTGATTGAGTGATGAGAAGTGTTTACTAGAGAATAATGGTTAGAAATCGATGAAAATAGATGAGCCTTGAGATTTGGGGTTGTTGCAAGTGAGAACAAATAATGTGTCATGTAGTTCTTAAAATAGGCATTGACTATGATTCCTTATTATGGAAGAGGGAAATGAAACCAAAAATGAGTATGGATAGTTGATTCTTGGTCTTGGGTTCCTTGGAAACCATGGTAGATTGCAAATCATGCAATTTTGTAGTTGGGAACATCAAGAATGGGGTCGTGTGAGTATTTATCTAATGAAAGTGATAACTATTTATACTCTTGACTATCCATCTTTGAACAAGACTTATGTTGTATGTTTGTGTCTTTGACTTCAAAACACTCCATTTCCAAATCTGATTATTCATTGATACAGGGGAATCCACGAGAAGTCTAAGTAAGAGCATAGTTAATTGATCCGTAAATATCTTTTAATGACCGTGGTTGAGTTTTTAATTGCATGTGTTAATTAACCATTTGAGAATCTTAATGAAAGAATGAGGAAATAAGAGGAATTATGACAGCCATATACACATATGCAGATCTGAAATGAAGTAATAAACAACAAACCATAACAAGAGAATTGATATCGGAGTTCGTCACAACGTTGCCTACGTCTCCGGGCCTTTGTCTCTGTGGGGGAGGCTTCTTTATTTCTGTTCAAAGATCAAAAAATACATTGCAGCAGTGCCAATTGGCTACAAGACTGATCTGGTCATGTTCTTACAGATCTTTAGAACCCAACAAAAGAAACGGCACACAAAACGGATGATCGGAGCTCCCAGAAATGGCCCGCAAGCGTATGCTCCTCAGTAGTTTCCCTGCATAAAAATGGCTTTGGCTTGGCTTCCCTTCAGCATAACTCGGCTCTGACTATCCTTCATGGCCTTAAACAAGCCTGGTTTTTATAGATCTGAAGTTGGTTATCCATCCCCAACTTCCTCCCAAAATTTGGGCTCCAAAAATGCCCAATATCTCCCAAAAATGGATAAAATCCATTAGTTACAAGCATAAAATCAATTAAAATCTTAAACTATACAATAAAAAACCACTTTGTAATAAAATATGGGCGCAACCCCTTTTTCTCCGTGCCTTGGGTCACATGGGTGCCTCCATGTGGCCAGGCGCTATTCCTCCTGGCGTGCTAGCCCCCCTGTTCGGCTGGCTCCTAGTCTTCGGCGTGGGCATAGGACCGGTGGCTAACAACTTACCCGCGCCTCCTTTTTTGGGATAGCTCCCCCTGATTTGCACTGGTGGTTACATGGAGGACCCGAAGTCCAAGGGCTAGGCCCTATCTCAATATGCGCGCATAGCTCTCCTCCCGTGCCCTTAGCCACTGTGGTCGCATAGACAATGAAACTGTGGGTTGGGGCGAAGCCCCAACCCTTTCCACCTCCAACCAAATGTTTGATTAAACTTAAATATATTGTTTTCCATATAACTATTAAGAACTAACAGTGGCGCGGGTGGTTAGCCTAGTCCTGCCAGTGCGTAGCACGGTGGAGGTCGGGGGTTCAACTCCGGTGGAGACCCCAAAATTTTACACAACACCGGAGAGCCAACCAGAGGGTGCCACATGGCAACCCATGACTGGGCCACGTGGCACCTCCACTACCAATCAGAAACTGCCACTTGTCAAACATTGATTCGTCCACCTATCTGCCGAGGTGTCTGCCCAGTCAAAAACCGTACCGCCATGCCAGCATGCCACTGTATCTGCCACCGTGAGCATGTGCCACATGTCACCCTTACAGTGGTGACACATGTCACCCTCTGACTAGTCCAACTGTACCTGTCGTATGCCACATCACCTGCCACGTGTCTGCTGATGTCCTTGCTAGTGCCATGTCACCTGCCACATCAGTTGTACAACTGTACAGTCTATACAGTCAACCTGCCACATGGACTGTACGGACTGTACAATCACCCATTTGTTTTCCCTATTTGCGTTTTCAAACAGAATGCGATATCTTTCGCATATGAAGCCCGTTTGACGAAGTAAATATATGGCCGAAATCAGGAAGACGAGATAGATGCAATGGCATTGGTTTCATCAGATTCCGAGCACTTTCATTTTTGAGCCTTTTTTAGCCCTGTCAAGCTCCTTGATCCCATTCTGAATCATTAATGCACAGTGGAAGGAAACAAAATTAAGCAACATGAAAACAAAGATGGATTAGTATAAGTGCAATGTGATGTTTATGCATAGACAAAATACGATGATGTGCATAGTTTGGGCATAGAGGAAGATAACACCTAATAGTTGAGGACGGAGCATCAAAATAATGTAATCAAGGACCACAACAAAGGTGAGAGATCATGAGAGTAGGAGGAAGACGATTAGTTCAACACACATGAAATAGTGCAACAATGAATACATAGATCGATTTAACAAAAGAGAACAATGCGATACAGATCAAGATTTGAAGCATTGCATTAAAGTAAGATCAAAGGTTGTGACAATGGGAAGATGAAGAGCCATTAGGAACTAGAAGAATGAGAGAGGTAGATGAAGAGCTAGAGAAGAAGCTAAGGATTCATTCAAAGTCAAAATAGAGACGAAGTGTTAAAGTGTTGACCAAGAGTCAAATGATTAGTGGAAAGAGTAGAGAGCTCTTTGTTGTAATATGTATTCTAATCATTAATACATCAGTAGACAATTGTCCCAGCCCCATGAGATTGTGCATCTATTTTTGTGATTAAATGTATGTTTTGTTGAATTAATATTAATTCTTTGTGGTGAAAGAATTGTAGGTCATTGTGTGATAGAGGTGAGGTATAAGACACCATACCCCACCATGTCATTTTGGTATCATAACAAAGGAGATAGAGAAAACACTCGAAGAAGGAAATATATGGTGAGTAGAGGTGAAAGAAACACATTAAACAAATATAGGTGCTAAGAAGAAGAGTATAGGAGCTATAAAGTAAACAATAGATTGGAGAAGCCACCCAAAATGCCTTAGAACCTAAAGAAGAGAAAGATCACAAAGTAGAAGAAGATGATGTTGCGGTAGTATATTGTGTTATTATTGAAGACAGCTGAATTTGGGAAGATAGAAATTTCTTGCAATTTTCGACATTATGTTATAAATCTTGCACCTTACTGTTCAGATATGTATTCGTACACGAAATATTGCCACTCAAGGTTGGACGCCGCAAATATTGCAACTCTTCACCATGTCCTGTACTACGGGTTACCTAAAAGCTTTCTGTCACCAAAAGTTAAAAAGAATCGTTTCCAAAGCAGCTAGGGCAACTCCTCTTTTACAAAGCTTCCATAAAAAGGGGTCGTTCCGAGAATTGAACTCGGTACCTCTCGCACCCGAAGCGAGAATCATACCACTAGACCAAATGCACTCGTGTTATGTTAATAGATTTTTTGGTTCTAATTTTCTAAATCTAAACGGCATTGATTTTTTTATGTCGTAATTGTAATAAAGAATGAATACTGTCAGAAGTGTGATTTGAAGCAGATAAATTATTTTCTACTTTAACAGGTTGTCTTCTTATCCGGTTGGCCCAACATAGACTTTCATCTAGTTTCTTTTATTTTTCATCTCATCATATTCTTTGTTTTGGTTTGTCCATGATGTCGGATTAGTTCATCATATTCTTTGTTTTAGTTTGTTAGTTTGTCCGTGATGTCGGATTAGATGTTGGATTAACCTGTGGCTTGAGAAAATGTCATCGGAAACATCACAAAGTACCTTAACATAACAACACACTCCCACTGTTCAAATACTCATCTCATCATATTCTTTGTTTTGGTTTGTCCATGATGTCGGATTAACTCATCATATTCTTTGTTTCAGTCTGTTAGTTTGTCCTTGATGTCGGATTAAATGTTGGATTAACCTGTAACTTGAGAAAATGTCATCAGAAACATCACAAAGTACCTTAACATAACAACACACTCCCACTGTTCAAGTACTCATCTCATCTTGTCATCCAGCATGTTTTTCATTATTAAATTTATAGATTTGTTTTTCATTATTAAATTTATAGATTTCCTATCTCTCTTTTCGTTATTTCTAGTTTCTTAGTTTCTTTTATGTATACTGTAGATTTAAGTTTTCTTTTTCGAAGCCGAAACAACATAAAATGATTATTTCTAGTTTCTTAGTTTCTTTTATGTATACTGTAGATTTAAGTTTTCTTTTTCGAAGCCGAAACAACATAAAATGAAAAAAGGAGAAACTTTAGTGTCAGAAGTTGGATTTGAACCCACGCCCTCAATTGAGGACCAGAACTTGAGTCTGGCGCCTTAGACCACTCGACCATCCTGACTGAATATTTTGTTATTGATTAAATTAGAAATATTAATAATCAAAAAGATGTTAATCAAATTATGAAATATTGCTTCTAACAACACCACGGAATTAACCAGTGCATACGGATTGTGATAGAGAGTAGGGTTTGAACCCACGCCCTTTCAAACTTAAATCTGGCACGTTGGACCAACTCTCTGTGCCGAGACAGGGCAAATGATAGTTCTTCAAAACAATTGATAATAATAATTAATTTCAATCTGCTCCCACTCAGTATTTCTGCACCTTTATCCGTCCACACAACGGGTTGTTCTTCACTAACAGAGAACTGCAGAAAAAATCAAATCAAATGGCAATTCAGCTCAGAGGAAAAAGAAGAAAACCACTCATTTTACATTGGGCGTTTAATTAATGAGTGACAAGATACAAACCTGGTTAAATACGAATTAAACACTCCCATTGTACATAGTTAAGGAAGAAAACACTCCCTCTTCCTTGTAATACAAGGGGTAATACCAAGTAATCTCCACAATTAAGGTGGGTGGAGTGGTCGAGATGGTTCATCTCATTAAAATTACTAATGAGAATAATCACAAAAAGGAAGAACGCCTACACCATTACAAAGGATGAGAGGAAGTTTCAGTCGTTACCCATAAAGGAAAAAGAACCAAGGAAGTGTTGTTGCCAGTGAAAAAATTATTGAGCACAGTGAAGAAGACAAATCAATACAGTGAAGAAGACAAATCAATGTTATGTTGTACAACTAAAGCATGTAGCAAAGTGCATCGAATGGGAGGCTCTTCGATGAAGTGAAGTTGTTGGAAGACTATATTGAGATGGTATGCATAGATTTGTTAGAAAGATTAACAACAAAGAGGAAGATAGCACATGAAGTATATTTAATTTCTGGCATGAGTTTGTCAAATCAAAGTCTTCACAACATGACTATGTTGTATGGAGTTTGAATCAATGAGTTGGTGAGTAGCTCAATAGGTTCATTGCAAAATTCTTTTTCTATCTCATGAGCATATACTTGAGGCCACTTTTCTCATAGTTAGTCACCATCTTTTGTAATGATAGACTTCTATTGTTTAGATTCATCATTTTTTCTCCTTGACCTTGCTTGTCTTGAAGCACCATGATTACAACTTACTTCTCCTTTCATATCATTTATCATTAATGAGTTCTATCAAATCTCCTTTGGTACTTTGATCTTTGATTTCATTTTTCATGTCTCTTAATGTTCCACTCCCCACCCCAGAGCTTTAGAATTTGTCTCTCACATATGGCAAAATTTATTCATTATGTAATGTTTTTCCATGGACCTTCAAGTGACAATGATTTTTCCTTAAACCTCAAACATGCTTTCCCATGCCTTTCTCTACTCAACGATTTTTACCTTGCGTTGTGGGTAAGATCCTTATACACACACACACACACACACACGAAAATCTTAACATAATATATTTTGTATATATGGATGCATAATAGTCATAGTTTTTATCATGGTGCAATCTATACACTATATGATCCATATCTGACATTAATAATGCAACACAATTAGAACTAATATATAAAAAGAAAATGCAAAATGTATCAAGGGATGGAACCCCAATAAAAGGATCTTACCCACACCACAAGGTACAAATTATATATATATATGATAATCTTAACATAATATATTTTGCATATATGGATGCATAATGGTCATAGTTTCTATCATGGTGCAATATATACACTATATGATCCACATGTGGTCTACTCAAATGTCCTTATAACAATAATAAATCATCATCTGCAAATTTCAAGTTGATTTTCTATCAATGTTCTTAGAACAAATATAAATCATCATCTGCAAAGTATATATCAAGTAGATTTGTTATCGAAGTCATTCAAAAAAGTGTAAATAATCATCTATAAATTTCAATATGATTTGCTATCAATGTCTTCAATATGTGTATAAATTATTGAATGATTTTCTATCAATGTCTTTGTAATAAGTATAATCCATTATCTGCAAAGTTGGAGATGATTTGCTATTAATGTCCTTAGGACAAGTATAAATCATTGTCTACAAAGTAAAACATGATTTGTTATCAATGTCCTTAGAACAAGTACGATTCTAATTTTCCTTCCCTATAATACAACATATCAATTCAAAATTCCTATCTTTTCATAATGTGTCAAACATAAAACAACCTTGTAATGTGACACCGATAACCCCCAATAAATGGATCTTAATTTTGAAACATTAATATGACTAACCCTAATATGACTAAACCCAATATGTCTAAACCTAGAAATTCCTTACAATAACCTCACAATGTGACGCTCATGACCATACCTCACTATGTGGAAATTTTTTTCCTTTGTCACATTGTGATGAACATTTCCCAACATCCCAATGTGACAAACATTCCCTCATCCTTGCATTGTAACAATCACTTACAGAAGACACAATATGTCAAACATCTCTTGATGTCTCATAGTGATGAACATTTCCCAACATCACAATATGTCAACCATCTTCGATGTCTCATTGTGAAAAACATTTCCCAACATCACAATGTCACGAACCTTTTCCAATATGACTAAATCTATCAATTTATTACACGAACCTTGAAATGTGATGCTCATGACCAAACCATGGTATGTGATGAACATTTCCCAATGTCGTAATGTCACAAAAACTCCCCTTTCCTCACATTGGCTCAATCACTTACCAACATCACAATGTGTCAAATGTTTCCCAACATTGTATTGTGATGAGCATTTCCCAACATTGCAATGTGTTGACAATCTCCCAATGTCGCATTGTGACGAACATTTCCCAACGTCACAATGTCACGCACATTTCCCAATGTGGCATTTTGACAGACATGTCCCAATGTCTCAATGTCATGAACATTTCCCAATGCCACATTGTGATGAACATATCTTAATGTCACTCTGACAAACCCCGGTTTTACAGAATCACCATATTGAACCATATGCAACTCAACATAGTCAACTAATCTTAAAATATGATCAACCTTAATCAACAATGTGATGAACATTTCCCAATGTGATGAACAATGTGATGAATATGGTAAACCTAGAAATTCCTTACATGAACTTCAAAATGTGACGATTCTGACCAAACCTCGAAATGTATCTAACAAACTTTGTCCTTTGTCACATTGTGATGAATACTTCCCAACATCGCAACATGTTAAAAACATTCCCCCATCTCTGCATTGTCACAATCACTTACCGACACACCAATATGTCAGACATCTCCCCACGTCTCATTGTGATGAACATTTCCTAACGTTGCTTTGTGACGAACATCTCTCAACGTCGCATTGCGACGAACTTTGTTTTACAGTCAAGTTCATTAAGTATCACAATTGAAGTCTCTCTCTATGCAAAAAAATCTACATTCAATTCAACAATAAGGTTTCTTATATAAATGTCACAACATGACATTTTATTTAACTCATCCTCCTTTTTCTTGCTCGTAAATTGCAACAATGTTTAATAACATTTATCTTTCCCATAGTTTAAACCTTTTCCTTTGTGACATTCTGATGAACATTTTCCAATGTCTCTTTGTGAGTAACATTCCTTTCATTGCTTTATGACAAAAAAATATTGACATTATATTGTGACGAACATCCTCCCATGAACATTACAATGTGACGAGCATGCTGAAACCCACTATGTTACTAACTTTTTTATTTCTCACATTGTGATGATCATTTGCAACGTCGCACTCCAATGAACAACATTCCTGACATCGATTTGTGACAAACCACTTCCGACATCACTTTGTGACAAATGCATTCCTAACGTCCCATTGGGGAAAAGAATTTCCAACGTCACATTGTGGCAAACATTTCCCAACGTCGCATTTGGATGAACATTTTCAATATCAATTTAAAGATATCAATATATAATTAAAGGTATACATACCTTAAACCCCTTTGGATTTGAACTTCTAATCTTTTAGGATGAAACACATATTCTTAACCATTAAGCCCACTTAAACTATATATATAT
>JZKD02S2093511.1:712678-725634 GCA_000966675.3 Picea glauca | reverse complement strand
ATAATTATTTCTATAAATTAAATATATTATATGTCTATAAATACTTTGGATTTATTTTATTTATTTATATAATTAATATAATTATAATATTGTTATCCCTAATAAAAAAAATACACCTATATATATTCATCATTAATTATTTAACATTATAAATATTAGACATTTCAAAACATTGTACACCATTTAAAATCTAGAATGGTTATACAACAAATATATTATAGGTTTATAAATACTTTGATTTACATTTTTATTTATGAATATTTTTATTTATAAATATATGTTTTTTCTGTCATGAGTGTTGGCTTCTCAACTAGCAATAATCGCTTTATACCACCCAAAGAGAAAATCATAAGGCTACTAATATCTAACCTGTTGTAATAGGTGAATTATAGATATTGGGTTTTGAATTGCTTTCAGATTTAACAACCTATAATCACCACCTGCTACATAATTCAATGTTACATAACAAGCTGAATATTACTCGCCTAATGATACCACTAGACCAAATTCTCTAACGTACACACTTTCCACTTTGAATAACGTTTGTCTATCGAGTTGAAGTTTACTCAAGTTTACTCTATTTGTAGGCGAATGAATAGAAAAATGGAAAAGCCTTGGCAAAGTGGAAAACATAAAGAAGAACAACTTGATGCCTTCGACCACTCGGCCATCACGACGTCGAAGGGGAATGCATTATCTATGCATTGCATAATGTTGAGACCTTAATCTGGCGCCTTAGACCAACTCCACCATCTCAACAAATGCACTAGAATTTTGTAGTAGTTTACAAGTATTGAATGTTGACAATAAATACTAATAATTAATTTCAGTCTATTCCCACTTAGTTTCTCCCCACCTTTATCCGCCCACCGCATTTTGTTCGTAAATAAATAAATAAATCAATCCCATCCGTCTACGTATTTATTATTTAAACTCATGCAATGAATTCATATGAGAGGCTGATGATGACTTTTACTCGTCATAATGACATTTATTTGCTACATGAATAGAAAATAAAATAAAATGAAAATCAACACGAGTTCAACTCAAATTAAGATCTATCTTTATTGTTTATCACAAATTGTGTAGTTAATAAAGGTGTTCTCTGAACGTTATATTATGTTTTGGTATTTTTAGCAGAAATTCAAGAATATAAATCTAGGTGAAATGACATTTTTATGTTGTTTAAATTTCATTTTTGAATGGATAAATGGATTCAACATGTTTAAAAACTCAAGACACTTGGATTATATATATTAAATCTCTCAAATCTATAAATCCAACAATTTTTGACTGAATTTCAAGTAAAATTAAACAAATAATATCACTGGAAAAGAATTGATCATTCTACAATGATTGTAACTAATATTTACTTTTACTTGTTTTTTGCACGCCTAGATCCATGCTCCAAATGTGTGTTCATGTTTACTCCATGTAAGGCAAGCACAATAATTTGGGTGATCATTTTTGAATTCACTAATGAACATCTTTTATTTGTGTCAACTCCAACTTTCCCTATATGTGCCACATATACATGTAATTGAACATCTTTATTTGTGTCAACTCCAACTTTCCCTATATGTGCCACATATACATGTAATTGTTGTAACTTGCACTATGTAATCTTCCATTTTTCATTCGTTACATAATTTCCCACCACACAACATTGCAAAGTAGATTATATACTTTTCCAAATATAAGTATTTAGTTACTTGCATAATATAATTTGTAATATATGATTTTCATTATTTACAACACTCCTTTAATGAAAAACCATTATCTTTCATACCGAGCATTTCTCTATAGTTTTGTAACTTTTCTTTATTTAAAAAATTCATTAAAACGTTAGTTATTTAATCTATAGTATTCTTTTATAACTATAATTAAATATTACTCTAGAAAATCTTTAAAATAATAAAAATGTGTCTTAGTGTTTTTATGCATTATAAAAATAAAAAAAAACATTCTTGATTGATTAATTGAATCATGCTTTGAGTTTTGTAAAACAAAATGGTTGAACAATTCTATCTCACACCAATATTATCCAATACTTATCTCAACCATACTATTTTCCATAAGTGATTTAAGTAGAAGATACCACAATTGTTTTTTGCTTTGTTTTTTTCTTTTTATTACTTTTTTAGGTAAATAAAGATCTCTCTTAAATGCATAATTGGATTTGTACCTTATGTAAATATGCACCCATCCTATATAATTGGATTTGTACCTTATGTAAATATGCACCCATCCTATATAGAAATAGTATATCTTACAAATGTAAATTCCTTATTCTTGATATCTCACAAATGTAAATTCCTTATTCTTATATTTTCCAACCCAAAATTTAACCTTCCATTAATATAATGTAATATTATATTTGTGGCCTTATAATGACTTAGCTTCAGTGTTACCATGTAACTTGAAATTTTTCCTAATAAATAGGTAAATCCCATCCATGTCTAGTTGAATTTCTGCATATAAATGAATAGTTTTAAATAACAAAGATTTGTAATGACATTTATTCGTTGCATGTGCAAAATCAAATGAAATGGAAATCAGTCCAAGTTCAACTTAGTTGATAGAAAGAGAAGCATAATTTTCTTACTCGAATTATTCAATTAATAAGCTACAAATAAACATGGTTAAAATTCAATTAAAACTCACACCCAAATCCTAAGCAAACTATAGATCAAATACCCTCAATCATTTGTAACATTCTTATGGATTTAAAAAAGATTTAGAAGAGGTCAAGAAAGTTGTCAAAGAACGTGGGCCATCACATTTTTCTTTTCGGTGGAGCCAACAAGCAAGGAGAGGTTCTTCAACTCAACGATTGAATGAGGAAAAAAAAGGTGTTTGCTTCTTGCCAAATTAACGAAGTACACATATTGTTACAATCACCACACCGAGGAACATACCTAGATCCATTGTCATGAGAATGAAATAAACATACGAAAGTACAACTTGAAGTGGGAGAAATCACAACATAATAAGTAATGCATGGAACATAGTGTGCTCTTTTTCTCTTCCATCCTACAGATAAGATGCAACAAACAATGAGCCAATCATTGACTCACTTAAGTGCAAAGTGTTTTCTATGTAGCATGAGGGATTCCATTATGAGCTAATATATAATGTATGAGTGTGTTATCGTATGTATTATTTATTTTCCTCGGAAAAAAATGTGTAATTATATTCATCCAAAGAGAACCAAATTACATTTTGTAGGTGTCAAAAACACGACCCAATCGTGGGTAGAAAATCCCAAAGGGACACAAATAAATTAGTTGGAGAGCCCAAAAAAGAAAAAACATGAACTGATAGAAACCCCTAAAAAACCAATAACTCGATACAAGAGAGCACGTCAAAGAATAATACTCCAAACAGTGTATCCAAACAAACCCTATTGGCCAGATGGACAAGGTCAGAGAGGTGTGAAAACCTTCACATCAATAGAACCAGAAATCAACAACGTCAATGAAGACCCCAACCAGCAGCAGTAAGACCAGGAATTGCATGCCCATCCCATGGACCTCAAAGTGATGGAGCTGCACCGCAATTCCAAGGGTAGGACCTCAAATTTCTAGCACAACCCCTGCTAGATAGAAAAATACATCAACAACCACCAAAAGGAACCCTGAACAAACCAAGGAACCCAGAGGGAGTGACCGCAAAAATGGAGAAAAATAAAGCAAGGACCTCACAAGGAGAAACTGATCTGAGAAAACCCAGGCATCACCCTCGTAGGAGCACCCAATAAGTAGGACTATATCTTGAAACCAAAACTGGATCTTCTTCCAGATCTAACACCCACTTAATGGCCAAGAAAACAAAGGTTGTGTGCGTCGAAAATATCGAGCCCCAACTGCACAAGGAGAGGAGTCTGGCCTCCAATCGAGCCTACAACAAGTCGGGGTGAAAATAAAACTCAGATATGTGAGAGATCCCCAGTCTGCCTCAAGGATGCAACCCATCATGCGGGGTGTCAAGAGTATCTTGTCGAGAGATGGTAGTTGCGATTGGCAGAAGAGAGAGACCATGCTGGGAGGGAGAAAAGTCATGAGATGGAGGTTGTGTCTGGCTATGAGAGAAGCTTCACCGAGAGAGAGATACATGAGTGGACGTCTACGGCTAGGGTTTCCCCTAGCCGTAGAGCCCAACCCCCTTAAGAATGTATAACTTTCGTTATCATATGTAATATATTTAGTTTATTGTATATTTAATTGTAATATCTTTAGTAGGTAGTATAATTTGTGTATACGAGTTGTTTTGTATGAGCTCCATGGTGAAAATAAGGGTGTGAAACTAGGGTTGGTCAATTCTGGCTTATACCAAGATCATATCTCACTTTCAAAAGATTTTTCACACTACCAACCTTCATAACATTTTAAATCAACAAAACTATGGTGATGTTGAAACACTTATCTTAATCATTTTCGAGCACAGAAATAAAATTCTAAAGAATTCCAAGTAATTCCTTACCTTCTTAAGGTATGGTAGACCAATTCAATCTCATTGGAAGTTAATCACCATCATAATCATCAACATCGTCATCATTTTGTAATAATGTTATATTTATAGAAAAATCAATTTTATATAATATGGTTTAATGATTTTATTAGTGCCTCAAGCCTTCAATTATAGCTTTGTTAGAGTTTTTGCATCATTATTTTTCATTATGAATAGTTTGAGAAGTGGCCAATTGATTTGATTTCTATTAATTGCTTGACTTGTTGCATGGTTTCCTTATGCTATTTCTTATCATGCTTATTATGATATGTGTTGAGAGGCACATTCCAAACCCTATAATGTTGGATTGCGAGATTTTGTAACAACTGTTTCCCTTATGGCACATTCCATAGATCCAATCCATTCTTTGACACAGTTGTGAATCCTACAAAACACTCTTTAACTTGATAATTTATTATGCTTCGTGAATCCCTTATTTGAGATGGTTAAAAATTCTACAACACTTGCATCCAAAATTCATCGACATAAATTCGCCAACAACATTCAACATGAGACTACAAAATCAAATTCATCAACTAAACATAATTTGTTATTGTACTATTCCACAATATATGAAAATAACACATTTAGATTGTGTTACTCATGAAACCCAAATATTTCATCACTTTCTTTTCATAATTATTGAAAATACATCAATTCACAAGCAAATAATAGATAAACTAAAATGGTTAATAATTGATAATTATGGAAATCTATTATGAACCAATGCCCTGAGAATGATAAAAAATCAACGAGTAACAATCCACTTCGAGGGGGAAACCTCATTTTACAATATATTCAATGTACAAGATGAGATAAGATAATCCTAAGACTAGGTATCCTTGGTATATACATAGGAGACAATGGGTACAATTATAATGAAAGGGTGAAATAAAGAGTTCTGGCCTAACAAATATAACACTAAAAACATAATAATTCAATATCTAGGGATTAATAAGGGGTTTTATAAATAACACGGGGATTTGTATAGGGATTAACACACCCCTCCCCTTCAAAAACATGTTGTTTTCAACACTTGAATAACTTTAGGTGTTTTTGCATGAAGAACTAAGCTTCCCATATCACCTCATCCATTGGTAGATTCTTCCATTTGATGAGGTACTCAATAATTGTTCAATTTATGAGTTGCTCAATCATTATTTCAAGGATTGTTTTTTGTTCTAGTATGTTTTTTACTTATTTATTAATCTCTGGTAAAATAGTTTGGAATGAGACATTGTTGTCGATGGCCGTATTTAAATAAGAAACATGGAATACTGGATGTACACGTGTAGATGGGGGCAACTCCAATTTGTAAGCCATACTTCCAAACCTTTGCAAAACCTTATAGGGGTCATAATATTTTGGTGCTAATTTATTGTCCTTCTTTTGTTGCTTGAGGGGCATCTCTTTATATGGTTGTAGCCTAAAAAATACCCAATCCCCCACTTCAAATTCTCTTTCACTACGATGTTGATATGATTGTTGTTTCATCCTATTTTTTTCCATAACCAAGTTGTCCTTCAATAGTTTGAGAACCTATTTTTGGTATCCTTTATGGTCCTCAACTTCTTGAACCTTTTTAGTCCCTTTCAAGGATTATGTGATGGATGGAGGATGATATCCATAAATTTCTAGAAATGGAGACATTTTTTATGAAGTATGAAAGGATGTGTTGTACCACCATTCCACCAAGGGAAACCACTTGACCCATTGTGTTTTTTTATTAGATGCAAAACAACGAATATGTCCTTCTAGACATTTGTTCACAATCTCATTTTTTCCATCAGATTAAGGATGTTAACATGAGTTGTGAGCCAATTGAGTACCCAAACAAGAAAATAATTCAATCCAAATTTCCAGTGAAAATTGGATATCTGCCACTTACAATAATCTTAGGGACTCCATGTAACTTTTGAACAGTTTCCATGAATGTTGTGGCTATTTTAATTTCTTTAAAAGGATGAGAAAGAAAGAAAAAATCTGCATACTTTGCCATTCAATCCACTACTACCATGATGAAAGTATTTCCTTTGGATTAGGGTAAAATTGTCATAAAGTCCATTGAAACTTCTTTCCAATGTTTACTTGGTATAACTAATGGTTGTAGGATACCTAGTGTCTTGATTGTCTCTCCCTTATTCTATTGGAAAACCACACATTTAGACACAAACTTTTGAACATCAATTTTAAGACCTTCCTAGAAAAAATCCTTTTTGATCCTGTGGTATGCTTTCAAAAATCTTGAACATCCTCCTATAGGAGAAGTGTGCAATTCCATAAGGACATTTTGTTTGAGTTGGGAATTCTTACATAAATATAGGCGATCATGATACCATAGTAAGTCGTTCTCCCATACAAATTTATCTAATGAATTGGGCTCCTCTTGTAGTTGTTGAATGATCTTTCATACCTCTTGATCTTGCTTCCATTGTATCCTTGATTCTTTCACCCAATCATATTGTGGAATATAAATAGCACATAGTGAACCTTTTGTTTCTTTTTCTTTCCTTGAAAGGGCATCTTCCACAACATTATGTTTTCCTTTTCTGTAGATAATTTCAAAGTCGTAACCTAGCATTTTGTAACCCATTTTTGTTTCTCTTCTAAAGATAATAGTTTCTCTAAGAAGTACTTCAAATTATTATGATCTATTTTTACTTTGAAGTGTCTTCATATTAGGTAAGGGCACATTTTCTTAACTGCATGTAGTATTACCAACATTTCTTTGTCATAAATGTGTTTGAGTAAGTTTTTTTCCTTTAAGTTGGATTCTTTTAGAGGCAAGTGGCATTCCTTCTTGCATTAAAATTGCACCAATTCCATGGCCTAAGGCATCACACTCCACAATAAATGTTTTTGTGAAGTCAAGTGTGGCTAGGGAAAGAGTTGTACACATAGACTCCTTATGTTTTTCAAACACTTTGGTTCTTTCTTGAATCCAAGAAAATGTTTCCTTTTTTAATAATGTTGTTAAAGGTGTTTCTATTTGACTATAGTTCTTGAAAAACTTGTAGTAATATCATGTCAATCCTAAGAATCCTTTAATTTTATTCAGTGTTTTGGGAACTGTCCATTCCCTCATAGATTTAATTTTGTTAGGGTCCATTTTTACACCTTCATGAGATACAATATGACCCAAATATTCCACTTCTTAACCCAAAAGGCACACTTAGAAGGATTTGCATAAAGTTGTTTCTCTTTCAATAGTTGTAATACTCTTTAAACATGTTGTACATACTCTTCCCAAGAATTGTTGTAGATCAATATGTCATAAAAATTACTAACACAAATATTCTAAGGAAGAAATTGAAAATAAAATTCATCAAGCTTTGAAATGTTGAAGGTGCATTGGTAAGTCCAAATGGCATAACCAAAAACTCATAATGACCTTCATGTGTTCTAAAAGTTGTTTTAGGAATGTCTTCCTGCCTCATTATGATTTGATGATATCCCAAATGAATATCCAACTTAGTAAAGACAAATTTTCCAGGCAATTCATATAATAATTAGTCAATGAAAGGAATAAGAAACTTATCTTTGATGGTCAGTTTTTTGAGATATCTATAATTTGGACACATACTCCATGACTCTTCATTTCTCATAACCATCACCACTAGTGAAGAGAAAGAACTTTGGCTAGGTTGAATGATGTCGGTCTCTAACATTTATTAGATCATACACTCAATCTCACTCTTCTGTGCATATGGATACATGTAAGTACTAATGTTAGGTGGTACACTTCTTATTTGCAAATGAATAGCATGGTCATGATCTCAAGTAGGTAGAAGAACCTTATAAATTTATCCAAATACCTTGGAATGATTGTTGATAACTATTTGGAGATCCAATGGAGTAGAGAATATAGATGTTTGAACATCTAGTGAGAACAATTATGAAATTACACCGTGGTGTCCCTTTTTGAGTAATTTTGTCATGCTATTAGATATAATCACCTAAGAGGGATTCCCTTGGATACCTGTAAGATCAATTTCCTTTCCTTCTGAGGAAAATATCATGAAAATATATTGAAAATCAAGGACCATTGTTCCCAATGATTGTAACCACTAGACCCTTAATACAACATCAACACCACCCATTCCAAAAAATACTCCCCCATATTGAGCTTAATACTATGGCACTTCCTAGAACAATCTATGGTACCTCCATCTGTAGTCATTACTTGAACCTTTGGTGTTGGAAATACAAAGCAATTGATATATTTTGCTAATTTGTAATGGATGAAGTTATGGGTACTACCAGAATCAATCAACATTGTTACCTTTTTATTTTTTATGTATCCTTGTATCTTGAGGGTTTGTGGAGTATTGATGTTGGACAATGCATGACAATGTATTGTACGAGTAGTATCTTCTAGATCTAGATCTTGTGATGGTTCCAATTCTTGATATTGTTCCTCTTCACGGTCTATGTAGAATAATTTCTTCTCACCACATTTATTCCCCTTAATGTACTTTCCATCACAACTGAAACATAGTCCCTTTTCTCTTCTTTCATCATTTTTTTGATGTGTCAACCTTGTCGGTTGAGTGAGATTAGGAAATGAAACATTGTTCTCTATATAGTTGTTAGTGGCCACCCTTCTAGTAACCATATTTTTGTTTCCCACTTTCCTTGCCATACTGAAAGTTTTCTCTAGGGATTTAGGTTTGAAAAGATGCACCTCATGTTGAATGTTATCCTTTAAAATGCCCATAAAGAGATCTAACAAATTATCCCTAGGAATTTTCTTTACTCTGAAACTGAGTTTTTTGAATTGTTGAATGTATTGTGTAATTGGACATTTTTGTTGAAGATTTATCAATTGAATAAATAATGTATTGATTTTAATATCCCCATAATGTGATATTATTTCTTTTGTAAAATTGGACCAAGATATAATATAATTATTTTTTCTTTGACAAAGACTTTGATACCAAAAAAAATGATCAATTTCTAAATACAAGGATGCAATAAGAACCTTTTGTAAGCTTGGCACCTAATGCATATCAAAGCATTTATTTTTCTAGATTATCCATGTTACAGGATATTTACCATCAAAATTTCTTATATTGACCTTTGGAATGTAGTTCTTGATTCCGCATTGGAACCTTGATGATGTGGATATTGAAGTGATGAATAATCATGATTATGTGGCTTACTATTTATTTCCTCTACATTTTCATGATTTCCTTTCATTTTGATATCTCCTTTAGGGAGTCTCTCATCTAGAGCATGTAATATCATGGAAGACATGGGATTTTTCAATTCTAACATCTTCTTTTCCATATGCTTTGTATTTTTATCCATATTCATTTCCACCAGTTCCATCTTTCTTTCCATTTCTTCTTGAGTATTAATCAAATCAACCTTTTTCATCGACCCATCATTCAATTCGTTAATTTGACTATTCAATTTGGATATCTGGTTTTGTGTCTCGTCTTTTTCTTCATGAGTCATGAAGGATCTTTCTGTAGGTTTAATTGGTGAAATAATTTTTGGATCTTTCTTTGGGGGCATGGAAAACATTTATTGGGTCCGAAGGATAAGGGAGTGTCATGTGTTATAGCTCTCTGATATACGTGTGGGATCCAACAATAGTACTCCACCCAATATCTCAAGGAATGATCTGGATTTTATGAGCAGAACAAAATGAATACAGATTATTATTAATTTTAACATAGAATAAAAAATATATAGTAAAATTGGCTTCTATTAAATAATGAAATATGTTGAAACTGTAAAATACAACGGAAAACAAGCTTGCTGGAATGGTGGCAGCTTATCTCTAAGAAGAGATGTGATGGTTGCGCTCATTCACAAGAAGATGATTACAATGAGGCTCTGAAGGCCTTTTTACAATAAAAATGAATTCCAAAACCCTACACATCCAAAAACCTAACCCTAGGAGATGAAGCGCCAAAATTCATGTGGGCCCCGTTGGGTTAAGTTAGTACATCAACTTCCCGAGGTCGTAACTTTTGCATACAATCTCTGTTTTAGGCACACGATAGCACGTTGGAAAGGGATATCCGAGGAGAACACATGTTTCCATCATAATTGGACTCTGTCTATAGTATAACTGTTTTGAGCCCTAAAAGCGTTGTTTAGGGCCTCAAAATGACCCTGGAAGTGGGGCACCCAAAAACTAGGAAAATACTGCCAAACTAGAATACTGCCAAAATGAACCAGTTGGAATAAGTGGGAGGCCACTGAAATCCATTTGGATCAATCCTCCCCCCTTAGGAATAAATTTTCTCCATTGCGTTGAGTTCCCCCATCAGATGAGGAAATTTATGCTGAATTTGGCCCCGAGTGAGCCACTTTCCTTGGTGTAGGAGTTGCCCTTCTTTGACAACTCAATAAAGTTGGATCCTTTGTTTTCAAGTGCCCTTGACCTGTCTGTCCACAATATGATCACTGGATGCATGTTTCATCCATTCAAGGTTGAGCTCTGTTGGTGTCAACTATTCTACTATCTCTGAGGTGTCCAATAATGGTGGGAAATATGGCCGAAGGAGAACCATGTTGAACACTGGTGAAGGCCAAGGAAAGGGGGAATGTTGAGCTCAAAAGCATTGTCACCCACAACCTTGGTAATGGTGTAAGGTCCATAAAGAATTGGACAAAGCTTCCGATGGGGCCATGTACAACATTCTTTCTACAAGTGAAACCAAAATTTGTCTCCCACCTGAGACTTATGTGGCACACTATGTTTATCATGGCGTTGTTTGTACTTGGAATTAGACTTTTGTAAAATATCTTGAACCTATTGGTAGATGTGCTAGATCCGCTCAATGAACCGGGTGTCTTTTTCAACTTCAGTTGGAGTAGGGGACGAGTCAGTCGGGGTGGCCACAAGGGGTAGTGCAACATCCATTAGGCCCGATGGTTGTAATTCCAGCCCCACCTGAAAGGGGATGTGGTTGGTTGAGCTATGTAGGGCTAGGTTGTAGCTATGTTGAACATAGGGAAGACTCTCATCCCATGTGTGGGGATTCTTGAAATTGTACATGTGCAAGATATGCATGATCATCCGATTGACGACCTCAGTCTGGCCATCTGTCTAAGGGTGGAAGGTAGTGGATTTGGTGAGTTTGGTGTCCAGTAGTGACCATAGGCTTGACCAGAATGTGCTGAGGAACCGACTGACCCGATATGAGAAAAGGATTTTTGGGATTCCAAAATGTACCCATACTCGTTCAAAAAAGAGTTTTGCAGTGGCCTCTACTGTGATGCTCTTCTTGCAGGCGGCCATAATTCTCATCTTGGAAAAATGATCAACAACCACAAAAACACAGTCATTTCCCCTCTTGGTGGATGGAAGGCCTGACATGCAGTCCATTGAGATGCAGTCCCATGTTCTGTCAGGAGTAGGAAGAGGGGTGTACAAGCCTTGTTTCTTAGTGGTTGGTTTGGAAATAACATTGGCATTACAAGACCTGATAGACTTGTCGACATCATGTCGAAGTTTTGGCCAGTAGAAATGTTTATGCAACACTGCCACTATATTTTCGATGCCGAAGTGTCAAGCTACCTGACTGTAGTGGGCTTCCCAAATCATCTTGAATCGCTTGCTTTATGGAATGCAAAGGTAGCCTAGATGACACAACAACCCATCCTGAAGATGGAAATTAGAGAAAACTGAGTTTGCACCCAAAATTTGGTAGGTGGTGGTAAAGTCAGGTTCTTCCTCATAGAGGTAGGGCCATCAGAAGGTATTGTGCCTACAAGATTTTAGCACCATGGTGAGTGTCATGACTAGAGTTCGGTTGAGGAAATCAACAACTTGGTTGGTACTTCTTGTTTTATACTTCATGTCGAGGTGGAACTATTGCAAGTATGTGGACCAATTCTAATGGTGGCCATTTTGCAAATTTCCTTATGTTTGCATGAATTGCAGTGGCTTATGATCAATGTGGATGACTTTCTCCTTCCCAATAATGTAATGTCTCCACTAGTGACAGGCTTGAAAAATGGAGTACATTTCTTTGTCGTAAGTAGGGTAATTCCGGACAACATCTGATAATGTCTCACTATGAAATGCCACAGGGTGGTTATGCTAAGTGAGAACGATGCCCACAACATAGTCTAAAGCATCTATCTTAATATCAAAGGGTTTTTGCAGTTTCGGTAATGAAAGTACTAGGGTTGATCACAAGAATTGCTTCAAATCATCAAATGCTTGTTGTTGGGATAGGCCCCACAAAAATATTTCCTTACCACCACCCATGGTTACTTAGCTAAGGGCCCATGCAATATGAGAGAATCCCAACATGAACCTATGATAGAAATTGGCAAGGCCCAAGAAGTTCTGAAGCTCAGTGAGTGTGGTTGGTGTTGGAAGATTGGTTGTTGTCATTGATGTCAACCCTAGTCATGGGTTTTGGACCAGAAGATTGATGAAGTTATTTGGACATGAAGGAAAATGAAAATGAAGATACAAC
>JZKD02S2093511.1:647455-712217 GCA_000966675.3 Picea glauca | reverse complement strand
TCTTATACTATTGTTCATTTATCATTGGATATAATTGAATGGTTTAAGTATAAGTTGAAAAAGGTTTTAAATTGTACTTGATACTGATTCACCCCCCTCTCAGTATCAACAGTTGGGGCTAGCCAGACATGGATGACCTAGATCTTGGTTGGATTCACATGCACACCATGATGATCAATGGTATATCCTAGGTAATGGACCATGCCCATGTCAAAGGACCATTTTTCCAAGGTGGAATATAACTTGTGCTACTGCAGGGTGTGCAAAACCCGCTGAATATGCTCCAAGTGTTCCACCCAAGTCTTATTGTATATGAGGATGTCATCCAGATACACCACTACAAAATTATTGGTTAAAGGTCACAGGATATCATCCATCATCCTTATGAAAGTTTTTGGAGCACTTGTTAAACCAAAGGGCATGAACAACCATTCAAAAAGACCTTCTTTTGACTTGAAGGAGGTCTTCCATACATTTGTTTGTTCTATTTGGACCTGGTGGTAGCCAGACTTCATATCAATCTTACTAAAGTATTTTCCCCCCTAAGATGATCAAGGAGGTTGTCAATTCAGGGAATCAGGTACCAATTATGGACTGTGATTTTATTCAGGGCCCGATAATCAATGCAGAGTTGCCAAGTCTCGTCTTTCTTTTGTACCAACACAATTAGGCTCCCAAAAGGCGATGTGTTGGGACGGATGTGCCCCTTGTGAATAAATTCTTGGATCTACCTCTTTATCTCCGCATTCTCTAACAGAGAGCGGTGGTAGATTGGCCCATTGGGTAACAGTGTGTCAGGGGTCAGATGGATGGGATGTTTAACCTGATAGTATATAGGTACCCTGGTAGGTGAGGATAAGATATGTGAGTATTATTCCATGACCTTATCCACTTGCTTCTGCTATGTGGAGAGGTCGATCATGGAGGCCCTGGATGTGGTTGCAATATTTTTCTCACTCTGAGAGAGAATCATGAAGAATACAAACTTTTGAGTCTGAGAGATGACCTTCCTACATTTGGCAGAGATCAAGGAAATTGCACTAGGTGGGACTACCTTGGGTATCCTGTACAATTTCTTGTTCAAAGTAATAATAACATTGTGAATCCTAGACTCATATACATCATGAAATTTACATAAATAAGGTTGGCCCAAAATAAAATTACAAACTTCAAGAGGAGAAACATCACACAATACCTTGTCTTTGAAGGGCTTGATTTCATACAACAAGCGACACTATTATCTGACGCAGAGATCGCTTCCTTGGTGGATCCATACAATGGTGTAGGGATGCAGGTGTGGTGTTGTCGAAAGGGATAGATACTTGACAACATCTGTTGAGATGAGGTTATTCTGGCTACTGCTATCAATGATGAAGTGTAGAGGGGTGCCTTTCACACGCATTTATGAATGAAAAAGGGGCTCACCTTCCTCTAGCTCATCTGGTTCACGGGGTTGGAGATTGGTGGTAGCAACTGTGGCACTGGGTTCCACTTCAATGATTTGTCTCCCCATTTCTGGTTATGACTTAGAGTCAGAACCGATATCTTATTCAGAGGCTTTCACCTCAACCACCAGCGACTGATTTGAGTGGTAATCAATGGTGTTATCCCAAGGGCTCTTATGGAAGTCACACCACTTCCCAGTATCTTTCTTTGTCTTTCTGATGTCCTTCTTTGCTTGTGGATTGGAATGGTTGTTCTGAGGTTTTCCATATTTTATTTTTCCTTTGTTCTGTGGGTTGGGGCTGCCCTTTCCTTTCTTTTGTTGTGAGGGGTTCCTAGGCCCAAATTGTCACATCTTTGTTTTAAGCTTCTACTCGATTTTGATGGCATATCGATAGGCCACTCCCAAGGACGAGATGTCCAGAAACTCCATTTCGTCCTGGATGTATCTATGCATACCATCATGATACTTGAGAACCAGATGTCACTTAGAATATTTTATACCCAACTTGTTGCGCAAGGTATGGAATATATTTGTGAACTCTGGCACTGCTTGGTCTCTTTCCTACAATAGTGTGGTCCATTTTGTATATAGGTCATCATAACTTTCGAGAGGGTAGTATTGTTCCTTAATAGAATACTTGAAGGAATCCTAGGTTATTGGAAATGTAAATAATGAGGATTCCTCTGTTTCCTTTTTCTCATAGAAATTTTCCCACCAATCTTTGACATGGGGAACGGCTTTGAGGAGCGCAAAAGTAATAGTTTCTCTATTCGAAAAGTTATGAATAGAAAAATACCCTTCTAGTAGATTGAACCATTTTTCTAAAACATATGCGTCTATATGACCTTAAAATATAGGAATATCAAAGTTGATTTTTACCTTGAAGGGGTCGGTGCCTCTGCTCAAGTAAGATGGGTCAGTTGTTGGTAGCCACCGAAGGATTTGCACAAAACTATCCATCATCTTGTTCCTCTGTTGTGTGAGGGATTCCTTGAGAAACATTTTGAAAGGATCTCTTGTCCCGTTGTATTTATTTTTTCCCGTTGTGATAGGTCGCTTGGGCATGCAAGAGATGTTTTCCTCAAGATAAACAAGATCGAGACCTAATTCTTTATACCCTGACCTCGTCGGGGACATGCATTAATAACGACAAGGAGAAGACTGCTTTGATACCATTGATATAGATTTTATGAGCAAAACAAAATGAATATAAATTATTATTAATTTTATCATAGAATAACATAGATACAGTAAAATTGGCTTCTATTCAATAAGGAAACATGTTGAAACTGTAAAATGCAGCAGAAAACAAGCTTGTTGGAATGGTGGTAGCTTATCTTTGAGAAGAGATGTGACATATTTACTCATTTGCAAGAAGATGATTAAAATGAGGCTTTGAAGGAAGTTTTGAAATAAATATTAATGCCAAAACCCTAGACATCCAAAAACCTAACCCTAACAGATGAAGTGCCAAAAGTCATGTGGGCCCTATTGGGGTAAGTTAGTACATCAACTTCCCAGGTTAGTAACTTCTGCATACGATCTTCATTTAGGCGCACGATATCCCGTTGTGAAGGTCTATATGAGGACTACACATGTTGTTGTTAGACTTTGACTCGATCCAAATTTTGATTTTGGCGATCTCTAAAAACGTTGTTTAGGGCCTCAAAACGGCCCTGAAAGTCCGGGACCCAAAAACTAGGAAACAAACTGCCAAACTAGAAAAATGCCAAAATGAACTAGTTAAAATAGGTGGGAGGCCACCAAAATCCATATAGATCAGAGAACTAACTAAGGAGACTCAATCATTCCCTTAGTTGTACTACCTGACTACCCAGGTACTACATAGTTGTCTCCCCGAGTGTTATTATTAGTGTACTATAAAAACAAGATGGTCGAATAGCTTATATAAGGTTGGCTTTAGGTATACCTAGGATAATTCATATATAGAAAAAGGTACATGGAAGTGAGATTATGTCTATAGGTATTGTTTATTGTGGTACTACTTGAAGGGGTACCAATAGGGGTTATAGGGGTTTCCAACATGTGATATAATTTGTTTTTAGTAATCACATGAATCCATGTGTATTTCCTGCATGTATTATTCCATAACTACAATTTTACCCACTTAAAGACATATCCTATGTTATTTAAATATTTCAAAACACATCTCCAAAAATAAATTCAAAAACTTAGCTTGCTAACCACGAAAAAAGATCTTAAAATTACTAGAAAATAACTTGTGCAAAAATCCTCACTTCCATAAGCAATATATAATAAATCATAATGATTCAAAATCTAAATTTGTTTCCACATCTACTTCACTATTTCAAATCGAGATTCTGAAAATTTCAAAGTCTAAAACTTCACTGGAAAAACATTACAACGAAAATGCCAAGATAAATGATTTTAGAACTAGTCATAAACCTTGTCTTTAATGGACTATACCTCTAAAATTACAATGAACCAAAACTTGAAATTTTTACCACCTATACAATGAGATGTATCATAAGTCTCCACAAAATTTCACTATTTGAAACCTCCCAAAGAAAAACATTATAGTGAAAATTCCAAGATGAATTGTTTAAAACTGAATTAAAGATGAGTCAAAAACCCTATATTTCATAGGCTATATCTTTGAAATTTTAACGACCAAGAACCTATAAGTTTTTATAGATGTACTTGGATATGTCTCCTAAGTACCTCGTAATTTCACTATCTAGAACATCCCAAAAGAAAAGTTATAGCGCAAATTCCAATATGACTTGCTTGAAGCAGTGAAACCCTAATATTGATGCTCTGATAGCAAATGTTATGAACCAATTCCTTGAGAATGATAAAAAGTCGATGAATAACATCCCACTTTGAGGGGGAAACCTACGTTTACAATACATTCAATATACAAGATGAGATAAGATGATCTTGAGACTATTTCTCCTTGGTGTGTGTATATATATATATAGGAGACAAGGCGTACAATTATAATGAAAGGGTGCAATGAAGAGTTCTAGCCTACTTACAAATATAACACTATAAATGTAGTAATTCAATATCTAGGGATTAATAATGGTTTTTTTTACATAACATGGGGCCTTTTCTAGGGCTTAACAAAATAATTTAGATATATAAATGAATATTTAGAGAGCTTATGGAAGGAAAAATAATCAAGAAAGGATGAAAAAAAATAGGCAATTCAAGGGCTCATCAAGAATGACGAGGGTAGTAATGTCACAAGTGAAGGCTCTCATAAGGGTAATCGCACTCAATAAAAAAGTAACAATAATGAACACTCATTTTATTACTATTCACACAATCTTATCAATCGCTTCCCTAAGGATGAAATGATTAAATTTGATTTGTTCGATCCGATTGGTTGGGTTGATCTAATGGAGAACCACCTTTACCTTCATGCCATAGTATATTACCTATTTAAACTCCACATGGTATCCTATATATGGATAGGGAACATTGGGAATGGTATAAATTGCATAAGAAAGATTCTATAGGGTTGATTACATGGAAGCAATTTCTGAAAGCCATGTTTGCTTGTTTTATTTTGGATACTAAGCTTTTGGTCCAAAGTACTAAATTAACTCAAATAGGGATATTTTGGAATAATATATCGATGTTTTTGAATGTTTGGTTAGACTAGAGAATTTAACTAATGATTTTTTTAAGAAATGCTTTATCAATGGTCTTAAGGAGGAAATCAAAGCCCAATTGGAGATGACTGACCTTTCTATTGGTTAGAGGCCACTTAGCCCACTTGTTTCTCATAGATTGTATCCTATCCTTGATCCAAAGACCACAAATTTCTTTCACATCTAGTCCCAAATATGGTGGATCTTTAGTAGCCTTATCCACCCGTCATGGTCCATAAGTTAACCTTGGACTAAATCGAAGAAAGCCAACTCAAGTGTCTCTGCTATAACTATGTTAAAAAATATTCTTCAAGCCATAAATATAAGGAATATAAATTGTTTATAACCATTTTTTATGACATTTATAGCCATGAAGTTAATGGTAAGACTCAATAAGAAGTCACTCCCCCCATTAAGGAAGTTCCTTTTCCTGAGAAACCAGGTGAAGAACCTCAAATATCTCTTCATGCTTTGACAAATATTTCCTCTCCTTTGACATTAACGTTGGTCCACCATATCAAGAATCAGAAGGTCAATGTCTTAATTGATAGTGGTAGAACCCATAATTTCATTCATTTCCACATTACCCAAGAAACACATTGAAATATCCATGCTATTAACAAATTTGAAAGTATGATTTTTTATGGGGGATCTATAAAATGTTGTGGCCGATGTGAAATGTGAAACTTAAAATGGGTGATTATTTATTGAAAAATTACATATTTGCAACTAAAATGGGAATTTGTGATATTGTTTTAGATGCTAAATGGTTAGAACATTAGGCCCCATCACCATGGATTTCCTATAATTATACATAAGTTTCAAGGATGGGAATTCCTACAAACTCAAAGGTATCAAACCTAACTCTCCAGAAATAGTCAACTCCCATGTTATGGAAAAGTTCCTAAAAAATGGTCATTTTGACATTATTGAATAATTCCATACTATTCAATCCTTCGAGGATGATTCTTATCCAATTCATCTAGATTTGTAATTATTTTTTGACAAACACCAATAGTTCTTTGAACTTCCCCAAGGACTACCACCCTCACATGGAGAGCATGATCATAGTATCCCACTACTCCAAGGTATCCTACCATCCAATGTGTGCATATAATGTCATATTTTTCCCAAAAGAATGAACTAGAAAAAAGAGTCTAGGAACTAGTGTCTATTGGTATCATCTATTCTAGTAATAGCCCCCACTCTTCTCCAATGGTAATGGTTCTTAATGATCTGGATTATTTTCGACACAAAATGAGAGCAGAGATATAACAAAGGAATGCATAGAGATATCGCAGATATTAAATAATATAATAGAAATGTATCAAAGATGCAACCATAAACACAGATATACAATAATACACGATTTCTATTAATGAAAGAAATGTATAGAGATTGTAAAAATACAGAGTGAAAGACTCGCTAGAATGGTGGCAACTTATATCTGAGAAGAGATGTGATGGCTACTCGCATTCACAAGAAGATGATTACAATGAGGCTTTGAAGGCCTTTTTGCAATAATAAGGAATGCCAAAAACCCTATACATCCAAAAACCTAACCCTAGGAAATGAAGCACCAAAAGTCATGTGGGCCCCGTTTGGGTAAGTGAGTACATCAACTTCCCAGGGTCGTAACTTTTGCATATGATCTCCGTTTTAGGCGTGTGATAGATCGTTGGAAAGGTATCATCGAAGAGATTCAATTTGGGGGACCAATAATTCCTTCTACTATCATTTAGAACCTCTATCTCAAAAATCCTTCATTTGGGCCCTCAAAATGGCCCCGAAAGTTAAAAATTGCTAAAAATAGTAAATTGCCAAATTTTCCAAAAAAATGTTTTGAGCCAGTCGGAAAAGGTAGGTGGCCACTGATATCCACCTGGATCAATCCTCCCTCCTTAGGAAGAAATAGTCTCCATTGCGTTGAGTTCCTGGGGGAGAGGGAAAAGCGTTTGTTGAATCTGCATCTTCGTGAGATGCTTGCCTTGCTGGAGACGTCATGCTGCTGAGTTTGTGGAAGTATGTCACGAACCTGTTGAGGTTGAGGTTGTTCAACAAGTTAGGCTACATGAGAGGAAGATGCATAGAAGGAATCTTTGCGCTTTGCTGCAACCTTGTCGACCTTCTTTTGTTGGATAAAAGGTGCCTCGGGCGAAGCTGTAGTGGTTGCAGTGTCCTTTTTTTCCCCTTTTGAATAGATTGTGAAGAATTTGAATTTTGCAGTATGAGATACTACCTTGCGACACTTTTTAGGTGGAACAGTAGTCAGAACTACCTCTGGTATTCTCTAGAGATGACCCTCCAGAGAAACAATGACACTGCGGGGTCGATACTCATAAATAGCATGGTTCTTCCACATATATGGTTGGCCCAAGAGAACATCAAAGACATCTAGTGGGGAAACATCACACAATACCTCATCCTTGAAGGTTTGGATGCCATATGACAATCGACATTGCTGGCTTACACAGAGATCTTGTCCTTGGCGAAGCCACCTTATGTTGTATGGATGCGGGTGTGGTGTTGTCAACAATCCCAACTGTTTGACGACCTCTGCTAAGATGAGGTTCTTTTAGCTTCCGTTATCAACAATAAAATGTAGTGGGGTCCCCTTCACCCACATATGTGAATGAAAAAGGCGCTCCCCCTCTTCAGGATCTGTTGGTTCTTCTGGTTGAATTGTTGCGGTCGTGACAATAACAGTGTGGTCTGTGTCAATGATCGGTCCTTTACCAGTATTTTCATAATCATATTCTGAATCAGGGTTTGGCTCCTTGTATTTGATCTCTGCCACCAATGACTATTTTGAGCGACATTCATCGGTTTTGTGCCAGAGGATTTTGTGGAAATCGCACCATTTTCTGGTGTCCTTCTTTGTCTTCCCATGACCCTTCTTTTTGTGTGGCTTGGACTAGTTTTTGGGAGACTGTTTGTTAAGGACGTCTTTGTTATACTTTAGTTTTTGTGGATTTGTAGAACCAAAATCCCATTTGTTCTGGTGCTAAAATTTCTACTCGATTTTAACAGCATATCGATAGGCAGGACCTAGTGATGAGATGTCCAGAAAATCCATTTCAGTTTGGATGTATCTGTGTAGAGCCCCATGATATTTCAGAACCAAATGTTGCTCGAAGTCTTTGATACCCAGCTTGGTGCGCAAGGTATAGAAAATATTGGTGAACTTTGGAACTTCTTGGCCCCTCTCTTGCCATAGTGTGGTCCATCTCATGTACTAGTCCTCATAATTTCGAAAAGGGTAATATTGTTCCTTTACCGCATCCACACAAAAAATCCCAAGTGGGATCGACCCCATATATTTCAGACTCCTTTGTGGAACATTTCTCCCAATAAGCTTCCCACCAATGTTGACATGGGGGAGAGATTTAAGGAGTGTGAAGGTGATCTTTTCTTTGTTGGAAAATTTGTGAACAGAGAAATAACCTTCTAGCAGATTTAACCATTTGTTTAGGGCTTCTGCATACATCTGTCCTTCAAATACAGGAATATCAAAATTAACTTGTTTCTTGAAAGGCAAGGTTCCTCCAAAGTGGCCTCTTGATGAAGATGTGCCTGTTGCTATCGGCATTCATTGAAGGATGTGGGAAAAATTATCCATCATTACGTCCCTCTGTTGGGTGAGAGCTTGTTCAAGCAATAGACTGATAGGATCATCTTCTCTGTTGTTTTTATTTTCTTCTTCCATTGAGGGTTTCTTGGGTGTGTGAGAGAGATTTCCCTCAAGAGAGACAAACTCGAGACCCAACTTGCTATCCTCAAACCTCGTCGGGGACATGCACTGAAAACAAATGACCAAGAACAACCTGCTCTGATACCACTGATCCAGATTATTTTCGGCACGAAATGAGAGTGGAGATATAACAAAGGAATGCACAGAGATATCACAAATATTCAATAGTATATCATAAATGTATTAGAGATGCAAATATAAACATAGATATATAGTAATACATGATTTCTATTAATGAAATAAATGTACAGAGACTGTGAAAATATAGAGTGAAAGACTCGCTAGAATGTGACGGCTACTCACATTCGCAAGAAGATGATTACAATGAGGCTCTAAAGGCATTTTTACAATAAGAAGGAATTTCAAAAACCCTAGACATCAAAAAACCTAACCCTAGGACATGAAGTGCCAAAAGTCATGTGGGCCCCATTTGGGTAAGTGAGTACATCAACTTCCCGGGGTTGTAACATTTGCATACGATCTCCGTTTTAGGCATGTGATAGCTTATTGGAAAGGTGTCATCAAGGAAATTCATTTTGGGAGATAATTCATGCCTTCAACTGTAATTGAGAACCTCAATCTTGAAAAACCATCATTTGGGCCCTCAAAATGGCCCCGGAAGTTAAAAACTGCTAAAAATAGTAAATTGCCAAATTTGCCAGAAAATTGTTTTGAGCCAATTAGAAAAGGTGGGTGGCCACCGATATCCACTTGGATCAATCATCCCTTATTAGGAAGCAATGGTGTCCATTGCATTGAGTTCTCGAGGGATTGGTAAAAGCATTTGTTGAATCTGCATCTTTGTGAGATGCTTGCTTTGTTGGAGACGTCGCACTGCTCAGGTCGTGTAAATCTGTCACGAACTTGTTGAGGCTGAGGTTGTTCAACAATTCAGGCTAGATGAGAGTACAATGCGTAGAAGGAATCTTTGCGCTTTGCTGCAACCTTGTCAACCTGCTTCTGTTGGATAGAAGGTGCTTGGGGTGAAGCTGTAGTGGTTGCAGTGTCCTTTTGTTCCCCTTTTGAACAGATTGTGAAGAAGCTAAATTTTGCAGTATGAGATACTACCTTGCGACACTTTTTATGTGGAACAATAGTCGGAACTACCTTTGGTATTATGTAGAGATGACCCCCGAGAGAAGCAATGACACTGTGGGGTCGATACTCATAAACAACGTGGTGCTTCCACATATATTGTTGTCCCAAGAAAACATCACAGACATATAGTGGGGAAACATCACATAATACCTCATCCTTGAAGGGTTGGATGCCATATGACAATCAACATTGTTGGCTGACACAAAGATCTCATCCTTGGCGAAGCCACCCGATGTTGTATGGTTGCGGGTGTGGTGTTGTCGACAATCCCAACTGTTTGATGACCTCTGTTGAGATGAGGTTCTTCTGGCTTCCGCTATCAACAATAAAATGCAGCGGGGTCCCCTTCACCCACATCTGTGAATGAAAAAGGTGCTCCCCCTCTTCAGGATCTGTTTGTTCTTCTGGTTGACTTGTTGTGGTCATGACAATAGAAGTGGGGTCTGCGTCAATGATCTACCCTTTACTAGTATTTTCATAATCAGATTCTGAATCATGGTTCGGCTCCTTGTCTTTGATCTCGACCACCAATGACTGTTTTGAGCGACATTCATCGGTGTTGTGTCAGGGGAGTTTTTGGAAATCACGCCATATTTTGGTGTCCTTCTTTATCTTCCCTTGACCCTTCTTTTCATGTGGCTTGGACTGGTTTTTGGGAGACCGTTTGTTATGGGCGTCATTGTCATACTTTGGTGGTTGCAGATTTGTAGAACCAAAATCCCATTTTTTCTAGTGCTTAAATTTCTACTCGATTTTAACAGCATATCAATAGGCAGCACCGAGTGATGAGATGTCCAGAAAATCCATTTCAGTTTGGATGTATCTGTGTAGAGCCCCACGGTATTTCAGAACCAAATGTCACTCAGAGTCTTTGATACCCAACTTGGTGCACAAGGTATGGAAAATATTGGTGAACTCTGGAACTTCTTAGCCCCTCTCTTACCGTAGTGTGCTCCATCTCATGTACTGGTCCTCATAGTTTCCAACAGGGTAATACTGTTCCTTTACCACATCCACAAAAACAATCCCAAGTGGGATTGACCCCATATATTTCAGAATCCTCTATGGAACTTTTCTCCCAATAAGTTTCCCACCAATGTTTGACATGGGGGAGAGCTTTAAGGAGTGCAAAGGTGATCTTTTCTTTGTCGAAAAATTTGTGAACAGAGAAATAACCTTCTAGAATATTTAACCATTTGTCTAGGGCTTCTGCATCTATCTGTCCTTCAAATACAGGAATATCAAAATTAATTTGTACCTTGAAATGCAAGGTGCCTCCAAATTGGTCGCTTGATGAATATGCATCTGTTTCTATTGATAGGCATTGACGGATGTGGGAAAAATTCTCCATCATTTCGTCCCTCTGTCGTGTGAGAGCTTGCTCAAGCAACAGACTGATAGGATCGTCTGCTCCGTCATTTTTATTTCCTTCTACCATTGAGGGTTTCTTGGGTGTGTGAGAGAGATTGTCCTCAAGAGAGACAATATTAATACCCAACTTTCTATACTCAGACCTCGTCAGGTACATGCACTAAAACAAAATGACCAAGAATAGCCTTCTCTGATACCACTGATCCAGATTATTTTCGGCACAAAATGAGAGCGGAGATATAACAAAGGAATGCACAGAGATATTGCAAATATTCAATAATATAACATAAATGTATCATAGATGCAACCATAAACATAGATATGTAGTAATACATGATTTCTATTAATGAAATAAATGTACAAAGACTGTAAAAATACAAGTGAAAGACTCGCTAGAATGGTGGCAGGTTATCTCTGAGAAGAGATGTGATGGCTACTCGCATTCGCAAGAAGATGATTACAATGAGTCTCCGAAGGTCTTTTTACAATAAGAAGGAATGCCAAAAACCATAGACATCCAAAAACCTAACCCTAGGATATGAAGTGCCAAAAGTCATGTGGGCCATGTTTTGGTAAGTGAGTACATCAACTTCCCGGGGTCGTAACTTTTGCATACAATCTCCGTTTTAGGCATGTGATAGCTCGTTGGAAAGGTATCATCGAGGAGATTCATTTTGGGGGATAATTCATACATTTTACTGTAATTGAGAACCTAGATCTTGAAAAACCTTCATTTGGGGCCTCAAAATGGCCTCGAAAGTTAAAAACTGCTAAAAATAGTAAATTGCCAAATTTGCTAGAAAACTGTTTTGAGCCAATAGGAAAAGGTGGGTGGCCATCGATATCCACTTGGATAAATCCTCCCTCCTTATGAAGAAATGGTCTCCATTGCATTGAGTTCCCGGGGGAGAGGGAAAAGCATTTGTTGAATCTACATCTTGGTGAGTTGCTTGCCTTGCTAGAGACGTCGCGTTGCTCAATTTGTGTAAGTCTGTCACAAACCTATTGAGGTTGAGGCTGTTCAACAAGTCAAACTATATGAGAGGATGGTGTGAAGAAGATATATTTGTGCTTTGTTGCAACCTTGTTGACCTTCTTCTATTGGATAGAAGGTTCTTGGGGAGAAGTTGTAGTGGTTGTAGTGTCCTTTTGTTCCCCTTTTGAATAGATTGTGAAGAAGCTGAATTTTGGAGTAAGAGATACTACCTCGCGACACTTTTTAGGTGGAACAATAGTCAGAACTACCTCTAGTATTCTGTAGAGATGACTCCCCAGAGAAACAATGACACCACGGGGTCAATACTCATAAACAACATGGTGCTTCCACATATATGGTTGGCCCAAGAGAACATCACAAACATCTAGTGGGGAAACATCACATAATACCTCATCCTTGAAGTTTTGGATTCCATATGACAATCAACATTGCTATCTAACACAAATATCTTGTCCTTGGCGAAGCCACCCGATGTTGTATGGTTGCGGGTGTGGTGTTGTCGACAATCACAACTGTTTGACGACCTCTACTGAGATGAGGTTCTTCTAGCTTCCACTATTAACAATAAAATGCAGTGGGGTCCCCATCATCCACATCTGTGAATGAAAAAGGCGCTCCCCCTCTTCAGGATCTGTTGGTTTTTCTAGTTGAATTGTTGTGGTTGCGACAATAGCAGTGGGGTCTGTGTCAATGATCTGTCCTTTACCAATATTTTCATAATCAAATTCTAAATTAGGGTTCGGCTCCTTGTCTTTGATCTTGTCCACCAATGACTATTTTGAGAGACATTCATTGGTGTTGTGCCAGGGGATTTTATGGAAATCACACCATTTTCCGGTGTCCTTCTTTGTCTTCCCGTGACCTTTCTTTTCATGTGGCTTGGACTAGTTTTTGGGAGACTGTTTGTTAGGGACGTATTTGTCATACTTTTTTTGTTGCGGATTTGCAGAACCAAAATCCCATTTTTTTTATTTCTTAAACTTCTTCTCAATTTTAACAGCACATCGATAGGAAGCACCGAGTGATGAAATGTCCAAAAAATCCATTTCAGTTTGGATGTATCTGTGTAGAGCCCCATAGTATTTCAGAACCAAATGTCGCTCGGAGTCTTTGATAGCGAGCTTGTTGTGCAAGGCATGGAAAATATTGGTGAACTTCAGAACTTCTTGACCCCTCTCTTGCCGTAGTGTGGTCCATCTCATGTACTAGTCCTCATAGTTTCCAACATGGTAATAATGTTCCTTTACCACATCCACAAAAAAATCTCAAGTGGGATCGACCCCATATATTTCAGACTCCTCTGTGGAACTCTACTCCCAATAATTTTCCAACCAATGTTTGACATGGGGGAGAGATTTAATGAGTGCGAAGATGATATTTTCTTTGTCGAAAAATTTGTGAACAGAGAAATAAACTTCTAGCAGATTTAACCATTTGTCTAGGGCTTCTACATCTATTTGTCCTTCAAATACAGGAATATCAAAATTAACTTGTACCTTGAAAGGTGATGTGCCTCCAAAGTGGCCTCTTGATGAATATGTGCCTGTTGCTATCGACAGGCATTGAAGGATGTGGGAAAAACTCTCCATCATTTCATCCCTTTGTCGCATGAGAGCTAGCTCAAGCAACAGACTAATACGATCGTCTGCTCCATCGTTTTTCTTTTCTTCTTCCATTGAGGGTTTCTTGGGTGTGAAATAACGATTTTCCTAAAGAAATACAAGCTCGAGACCCAACTTTCTATACTCATACCTTGTCGGGGACATGCACGGAGAAAAAATGACCAAGAACAACATGCTCTGATACCACTGATCCGGATTATTTTCAGCACGAAATGAGTGCGGAGATATAACAAAGGAATGCACAGAGATATCGAAAATATTCAATAATATAACAGAAATGTATTATATATGCAACCATAAACATAGATATATAGTAATACACGATTTCTATCAATGTAATAAATGTACAGAGACTGTAAAAATATAGAGTGAAAGACTCGCTAGAATGGTGGCATCTTATCTCTGAAAAGAGATGTGACGGCTACTCGCATTCGCAAGAAGATGATTACAATGAGGCTCTAAAGTCCTTTTTACAATAAGAAGGAATGAAAAAAACCCTAGACATCCAAAAACCTAACCCTAAGAGATGAAGCGCCAAAATTCATGTGGGCCCCGTTTGGGTAAGTGACTACATCAACTTCCCGGGATCGTAACGTTTGCATACGATCTCCGTTTTAGGCATGTGATAGCTCGTTGGAAATGTATCATCGAGGAGATTCATTTTGGGCGCTCAATAATGTCTTTGAATATCATTGAGAACCTCTATCTTGAAAAACCTTCATTTGGGCCCTCAAAATGGCCCCGGAAGTTAAAAACTTCTAAAAATAGTAAATTGCCAAATTTGCCAGAAAACTGTTTTAAGCCAATCGAAAAAGGTGGGTGGACACCAATATACTCCTTGATCAATCATCCCTCCTTAGGAAGTAATGGTATCCATTGCGTTGAGTTCCCAGGGGAGAGGGAAAAACGTTCGCTGAATCTGCATCTTGGTGACCTGCTTGCCTTGTTGGAGACATCGCGCTGCTCAGTTTGTGGAAGTATGTCACGAACCTGTTGAGGCTGAGGCTATTCAACAAGTCAGGCTACATGAGAGGATGGTGCGCAAAAGGAATCTTTCCACTTTGCTGCAACCTTGTTGACCTGCTTCTGTTGGATAGAAGGTGCTTGGGGCGAAGCTGTAGTGGTTGTAGTGTCCTTCTGTTCCCCTTTTGAACAGATTATGAAGAAGCTGAATTTTTCAATATGAGATACTACCTTGCGGCACTTTTTAGGTGGAACAGTAGTCGGAACTACCTCTGGTATTCTATAGAGATTAACCCCCAGAGAAACAATGACACTGCGGGGTCGATACTCATAAACAACGTGGTGCTTCCACATATATGGTTGGCCCAAGAGAACATCACAGACATCTAGTGGGGAAATATCACATAATGCCTCATCCTTGAAGGGTTGGATGCCATATGACAATCGACATTGTTGGCTAACACAGAGATCTCGTTCTTGGCGAAGCCACTCGATGTTGTATGGTTGTGGCTGTGGTGTTGTCAACAATACCAACTGTTTGATGACCTCTACTGAGATGAGGTTCTTCTGGCTTCTGCTATCAATAATAAAATGCAGCGGGGTCCCCTTCACCCACATATGTGAATGAAAAAGGCGCTCCCCGTTTTCAGGATCTGTTGGTTCTTTTGGTTGAATTGTTGCGGTCACGACAATAGCAGTGGGGTTTGCATCAATGATCTGTCCTTTACCAGTATTTTCAGAATCAGATTCTGAATCGGGGTTTGGCTCCTTATCTTTGATCTCGGCCACCAATGACTATTTTGAGTGACATTCATCAGTGTTATTCCAGGGGATTTTGTGGAAATCGCACCATTTTCCAGTGTCCTTCTTTGTCTTCCCGTGACCCTTCTTTTCATGTGGCTTGGACTGGTTTTCGGGAGACTGTTTGTTAGGGATTTATTTCTCATACTTTAGTTGTTGTGGATTTGCATAACAAAAATCCCATTTGTTCTGGTGCTTAAATTTCTGCTCGATTTTAACAACATATCGATAAGTAGCACCAAGTGATGAGATGTCCAGAAAATCCATTTCAGTTTGGATGTATCTGTGTAGAGCTCCATGGTATTTCAAAACCAAATGTCGCTCGGAGTCTTTGATACCCATATTGGTGTGCAAGGTATGGAAAATATTGGTGAACTCTAGAACTTCTTGGCCCCTCTCTTGCCACAGTGTGGTCCATCTCATGTACTAGTCCTCATAGTTTCCAACAGGGTAATATTGTTCCTTTACCACATCCACAAAAAAAGTCTCAAGTGGGATCGACCCCGTATATTTCAGAATCCTCTATGGAACTTTGCTCCCAATAAGTTTCCCACCAATGTTTGACATGGGAGAGAGATTTAAGGAGTGCGAAGGTGATCTTTTCTTTGTCAGAAAAATTGTGAACGGAGAAATAACCTTCTAGCAGATTTAACCATTTGTCCAGGGCTTCTGCATCTATCTGTCCTTCAAATACAGGAATATCAAAATTAACTTGTACCTCGAAAGGTGAGGTGCCTCTAAAGTGGCCACTTGATGAATATGCACCTGTTTCTATTGGTAGGCGTTCAAGGATGTGGGAACAATTTTCCATCATTTCATCCCTCTGTCGCATGAGAGATTTCTCAAGCAACAGACTGATAGGATCGTCTGCTCCGTTGTTTTTCTTTTCTTCCACCATTGAGGGTTTCTTGGGTGTGCAAGAGCGATTGTCCACAAGAGAGACAAGCTAGAGACCCAAATTTCTATACTCAGACCTCATCGGGGACATGCACTGAAAAAAACCGACCAAGAACAGCCTTCTCTAATACCACTGATCCAGATTATTTTCAGCATGAAATGAGAGTGGAGATATAACAAAGGAATGCACAGACATATCACAAATATTCAATAATATAATAGAGATGTATCATATATGCAACCATAAACATATATATATATATATATATATATATATATATAATACACGATTTCTATTAATGAAAGAAATTTACAAAGACTGTAAAAACACAGAGTGAAAGACTCGCTAGAATGGTGGCAGCTTATCTCTGAGAAGAGATGTGATGGCTACTCGCATTCGCAAGAAGATGATTACAATGAGGCTCTGAAGGCCTTTTTACAATAAAGAGTAATGCCAAAAACCATGGACATCCAAAAATCTAACCCTAGGAGATGAAGTGCCAAAAGTCATGTGAGCCCCGTTTGGGTAAGTGAGTACATCAACTTCCTGGGGTCCTAACTTTTGCATATGATATTCGTTTTAGGTGTGTGATAGCTTTTTGGAAATGTATCATAGAGGAGATTCATTTTGGGGGCTCAATCATGCCTTCAAATATCATTGAGAAACTTGATCTCGAAAAACTTTCATTTGGGCCCTCAAAATGGCCCTGGAAGTTAAAAACTGCTAAAAATAGTAAATTACCAAATTTGCCAGAAAATTGTTTTGAGCCAGTTGAAAACGTTGGGTGGCCACCAATATCGACCTAGATCAATACTCCATCCTTAGGAAGAAATGGTATCCATTGCATTTAGTTCCCAGGGGAGAGGGAAAAGCGTTTGCTGAATCTGCATCTCGGTGAGCTGCTTGCCTTGTTGGAGACATCGTGCTGCTCAGTTTGTTGAATTCTGTCACGAACCTGTTGAGGCTGAGGCTGTTCAACAAGTCAAGATACATGAGAGGATGGTGTGCAGGAGGAATCTTTTCCCTTTGCTGCAACCTTGTCGTCCTGTTTCTGTTGGATAGAAGGTGCTTGGGGTGAAGCTGTAGTGGTTGCAGTGCCCTTCTATTCCCCTTTTGAACATATTGTGAAGAAGCTAAATTTTGCAGTATGAGATACTACCTTGTGGAACTTTTTAGGTGGAACAGTAGTCGAAAATACCTCTGGTATTATGTAGAGATGACCCCCCAGAGAAACAATGACAATGAGGGGTCAATACTCATAAACAGCGTGGTGCTTCCAGATATATGGTTGGCCCAAGAGAACATCAAAGATATCTAGTGGGGAAACATTACATAATACCTCATCCTTGAAGGGTTGGATACCATATGACAATCAACATTGCTGGCTGACACAGAGATATCGTCCTTGGCGAAGCTACCTGATCTTGTATGGCTGCAGGTGTGGTGTTGTCGAGCCCCACAGTATTTCAGAACCAAATGTTGCTCGGAGTCTTTGATACCTAGATTGGTGTGCAAGGTATGGAAAATATTAGTGAACTCTGGAACTTCTTGGCCCCTCTCTTGCCACAGTGTGGTCCATCCCATGTACTGGTCCTCATAGTTTCCAACAGGGTAATACTGTTCCTTTACCACATCCACAAAAAATATCCCAAGTGGGATCGGCCCCATATATTTCAGAATACTCTATGGAACTCTGATCCCAATAAGTTTCCCACTAATGTTTGACACGGGAGAGAGATTTAAGGAGTGCGAAGGTGATATTTTCCCTGTTGGAAAAATTATGAATAGAGAAATAACCTTCTAACAGATTTAAACAATTGTCTAGGGAATCCGCATCTATATGACCTTCAAATATGGGATTATCAAAATTAACCTGTACCTTGAAAGGAGAGGTGCTTCCAAAGTGTTTGTTTGATGAATATGTGTCTATTTCTATTGACATGCGTTGAAGGATGTGGGAAAAATTCTCCATCATTTGGTCCCTCTGTCACGTGAGAGCTTGCTCAAGCAATAGATTGATATGATCGTCTACTCTATCATTTTTCTTTTCTTCCGCCATGGAGGTTTTCTTGGACGTGCGAGAGAGATTTTCTTCAAGATTGACAATATCGAGACCCAACTTTCTATACTCGGACCTCGTCAAGGACATGCACTGAAAAACGATCAGGAGTAATCTAGTTTGATACCACTGATCCAGATTATTTTCAGCACGAAATGAGAGTGGAGATATAACATTGAAATATGTAGAGATATTGAAAGATAAATAGTAATATAACATAGATATATCAAAAATATAACGAGAGGTAAATATATATAACAATACATGATTTCTATTAATGAAAGAAATGTACAGAGACTATAAAAATACAGAGTGAAAGACTCGCTAGAATGGTGGTAACTTATCTCTGAGAAGATATGCGACAGATACTCGCATTCGTAAGAAGATGATTATTACAATGATACTCTAAGGGCCTTTTTAACATAAGGAAAATCCAAAACCCTAACCCCAGAAGATGAAAATCCAAAAGGTTTGTGAGCCCCAATGGAGGTTCTTGATACGCCAACTTCTCGAGGGTGTAACTTTTGCATATGATCTTCATTTGGGGTGCTCGATACACCGTTAGAAAGATCTATTTGAGGAATACAATTTTTTTGTGAGAAACATTGAAGGAACTACTATGTTGGTCACCATTTTCCCAAAAAATGTCATTTAGGGCCTCAAAATGGCTTCGGAAGTTCAGGACCCGAAAAACTGCTAAAAATAGTAAATTACCAAAATTGCCAGAAAATTGTTTTGAGCCAGTTGGAAAAGGTGGGTGGCCACCGATATCCACCTGGATCACTTCACTATCAATTTTTAGTAGGAGTTTTTTTGGCTTCAAGGTACCCAAATGAATCTCATCACAACATATGACCCCCAAACATATGGCTAGATGGAAGTAGTCAACTAGTGTTTGGAACATTATTTATGTTGTTTTTCTATAGATCGATAAACCCAATGGTTCCATTGGTTACCCCTAACAGAGTGGTGGTATCAAGGTGATACAAATTGACCCCCTTTGAGACAATCTATGGACAAACCCCTCACCCCCTTGTTTATTGATCTTGTATTGACCAAGCTTATCTAAGATTTAGGAGGTATACAAAATCTTTATAGACCATGTTGAAATTCATCATACCCTCAAGTATAATTTAGTGTTGGCCCATAACCACATGAGGAAGAAATATGATAAAAAATCACTCTAAAGGCCACTTTGAAGAAGGGGATCATGTGTTCTTGCATCTCCAAACCCTATAATGTTGGATTGCAAGATTTTGTAATAAATCTTTCCTTTATGGTGTACTCCATAGCACTAATCCATTCTTTGGCATAGTTGTGAATCCTACAACACACTCTTTAACTTGATAATTTATTATGTAGTACGATTCCATTATTTGAGATATTTTCAAATTCTACAACACATGCATCCAAAATTCATTGACATAAATTCATTAACAACATTCAACAAAAGGATACAGTGTCAGATTCATCAACCTAACATAATTTGTCAACATACTATTCCAAAATATATAGAAATGACACATTTTGATTGTCTTACTCATGAAACCTAAATACTTCATAACTTTGATCTCATAATTATTCCAAATACATCAATTCACAAGGAAATACTAGATAAACTAAAATGGTTAATAATTGATAATCATGGCTATAATTCAATTATGTAAATGAATATTTAGAGGGATTATGGAAGTCAAAATAATCAAGAAATGTTGAGCAAAAGTAGGCAATTCAAGGTCTCATCAAACATGATGAGAGTTGTAATGTCACAAGTGAAGTATCTCATAAGGGTAAGCACATTCAGTAAAAAGGTATCAATAATGAACACTCATTTTCTGACCATTCCTACAATCTTATGCATTGCTTCCCTAGGGATGAAATGAATAAGTTTGATTTGTTCAATCTGATTGGCTAGGTTGACCTAATGGAGCACTACATTTCCCTTCATTCCATAGTGGATGACCTATTGAAACTCCACATTGTTTTCCTATATCTATATAGGGAACATTGGAAATGGTGGAAATTACATAAGAAATCTTCTCCACGGTTGATTACATGGAATTAGTTTTTGAAAGCCATGTTTGCTTGTTTTATTTTGGATATTACATTTTTGGTCCAACATACTAAATTGCCTCAAATAGGGATATAGAGGAATAATATATTGATGCTTTTGAGACTTTGTATGTTATAATATAAATTTTAACTGATGATTTTCTTAAGAAATTATTTATCAATGGTATTAAGGAGGAAATAAAATGTCAAGTGGAGATGAAAGACCTTACTACTTGGTTAAAGCCCACTTAGATCACTTGTTGTGCATAATTTGTATCATATTCCTAGTCCAAAGACCCCAAATTTGTTGCACATCCATGCCCAAATTTTGTGGCTCTCTAGCGACCTTATCCACCCCTCATGGTACATAAGTTGACATGGACCTATATGGAAGAATTCCATCTCAATTGTCTCTGTTATAACTGTGATTAAAATTATTTCTCAAGGCATAAATATAAGAAATATAAATTGTTTATAGCCATTTTTTATGACATTTCTAGTGATGAATTTAATTGTAGGAATCAAGAAGAATTCACTCCCACCACTAAGGAAGTTCCTCTTCCTAAGAAACAAGGTGAAGAACCTCAAATCTCTCTTCATTCTTTAAAAAATATTTCCTCTCCTTTGGCACCAATGTTGGTCCACTATATCAAGCATCAGAAGGTCATTGTCTTAATTGACAATGGTAGAACCCATAATTTCATCCATTGACACATTTCCTAATAAACATGTTATCACCTAAACTAGCACAGTCAAAATTGTCATTTTTAGGTGATGGAGAGAACTCCAAAAAATTATTTCTAAATTTTTATAGGCTTGTAAGAGAGCCTATTTTTTGTAAATAAAATTGAAATAAACATAGGAATTGAATTTCTTTACAAAAAGGGTGAATTACAAGTTTCAATGGTTTAGGCGAACTTGTGAAGAGTTCATTAACCACCAAAAGCAGATCTTTCGGTGGTTAACAGGCAAAATTCAGGGCTAGTTAACCACTGAAAGTGCAGGTTTTCCAGAAATAAACTGCCTTGGGAAAAATCAATTTTCTCAGCTGTGGAAAGTTTGTTTCACACGCTCAAATAGTCGATTGACAACTAGACATCCTAATATTTCCAACGGTACTTTCATATATGAATTTGCAGCTTGGGAAGGTAGTCAAAATTTCCCTGCAAGATGAGGCAAGGTGTAAAGCCCAAAAATGTCAGAGCCTGCATTTTCACATGATCCAGATGTCATTTGGCATAATGATGGAATGCTAAACGTCGAAAGTTAAGAAAATTGGTGATGTAAGGTGGTATTATGACTTTTGGTCAAGGTTTGATACTCTTTGGTACTTTCAAACCTCCATTTGTCATTTCGACTTGAAACCATGGCATACACAGAAATCTATGAAGTGATTGTTTCGTCTAACTGTTTGATGATTCACATGGCCCTCATAACTTCAAGTCCCGAGAGATATATTCATGATGATTCCAAATTTAATTATGATTTGAAATACATCAAGTTCGAAGTCTTATTTATGTTCATTATATGAAATCCCTTTGATTTCATTATCAAACCCGAGTCTGCAGTCATTGTCATTATACCATATGAAGGTCGAGTTTTTTGTTATGCATATTACAACTCCATCTGTCATCCAAAAGCCACAAAAGCCCAAGTCTTCTCTGTTTCATTAAGTCTTAGTTTTCAGCTATAATCAATCTTGAGTTTCTGGTTATGACTTGTTAAAGATTTAGTCTCTCTCATATAACCCAAGTCATCCCTATTTTGTGCCTTTCAATTCGACATACATCCACTGTTTCCTCCTGATTTTAGGTGTATTGTCTCCCCAACTCAGAGGTTTTTGCTAATTTGCAGGTATAGGGTGAGGAACCAATTGATCAAGTTACTGATGATTACCCTAATCTTCCAACTCCTACTTCTCCAGAGGAACATAGCACACCTTTGGCTGAAGCATCTGCTAGCAGACCAGCACCAACCATATCACAAAAGATAAACCAATTACTGAAGAAGGTTTATGAGTTAGAATACTCTAAGAAACAAATCAAGAAGAAGAATGAACAGTTAATTGATAGAAATGTGAAATTATATGACATTAGTCAGGATGTCAGGGATAAACATGACAAGACTTTGGATAGGAACAAACTATTGATGAAGGAAAACACCAGGCTGTACAGACAACTTAGACTCCTAAGGATGAAGATGAAATAAATTCAGACTCCAACTCCCAAGCACTCAGGGTTAGAAACCCTAGCAGAATTGGCCACTTCTTTAGAGAAGGAAACAGAGCATCCTACACAACAAACTGAAGTTTCCAGCCTTGTACAAGGAGGAGCAACATCACCAAGCAACCTTGATCCCTCACAAAAGCAGCAACGTAATTCATTTTTGCAATTTTGAACATTTTCAAAAAGTTACAGGTTTTGGTGGTTAACAGGTCCAGATTTTGCCTCTCTTAACCACTGAAAGCAGAGCTTTTTGGTGGTTAAACATGCCCATATTTTTATCTCTTAACCATCAAAACCTGTTACATGGAAGAAAGGTCGTATTTTTGCCCAGATTTGACTTTTTCTCAACCAAATATTTCAAGATTGGTTTCTAAAGATGCATAATAATTAAATACATCAGATTTAAGGTTTTATCTTGATTTATTTAATGTTTAAGAAGGTGGAAAAGTGAAAATGGTGACCTAGTTCATGAGCAAAAAACTGTCTTTTTTTCCAAAGGTGGCAAATTCAAATTTCCTATGAAGATTCATCAACCTTGGAAGGTTTTCTACATCTGTCAAAGAGTTTGGAGGATATGAAGGCTATAAAGATAGAGATTGACTCCTTAGATAGGATCTTTTCCTATTTTGTTTTGATTTTCCATTTTTAGTATTCTAGATCCATTTTTATAAGATCTCATCCTACACTTGTTGTATCTATTTTGATTTGACTATTTTTAGAAAATCTGATCCACCTTTCAAGGATCTACATTTCATCTTGTAAGGCTATAAAGCCAAAGACATTTGGAGCACCAATGGGTTTGATTTTGAGTTCTATATTCTATTGTTTTTGTATGAAAGACATTTTCTTTAATATATCAAGCATGTAAGCTTCTTTCATTTGTTATTGTCAGATCCTCTTTCATCTTTGTCTATGCATATGAGTTGAAGTCATTCTTTTGTCTCTGTTTAATGGTCCTATGGTAACTATCATCTTACTCTTGACTGTAAAGAAAGAATCATAAGCATCTTTGACTAGTTTGTTGACCCATCATATATATCATTTATGTATGTTTTGGTTAACCGATTCGTTTTCTTATCCATCTGTTATACAAACCTATATGATAAATAGCTCTTGAAGGCCTTGTGTTGCATGAATATAGTTAGACTATCTTGAAGATACAATCCAGAGATTAAGATATTCATCTTGATCCAAACCCACACCTATTATTGAGAAAATAGTTTCCAAAAAGATTAAGTTACCAGGCATCTCTGACTTACAGCCTAGGAGAGTTTCCTGGAGTGATAACAAAACACATTGGCATATATATGTTATTAACAACTTTCAAACTATGATTGTTTATGGGGGATCTATGAAATGTGAAATGTGAAACTTACAATGCGTGATTATTTATTGAAAAATTACATGTTTGCAACTCAAATGGGAAATTGTGATATTGTTTTGGGTGATAAATGGTTGAGAAAGTTAGTCCCCATCACCATGGATTTCCTATATTTATACATAAGTTTCAAGGATGGGAATTACTACACACTCAAAGGTCTCAAAGTTGGCTCTCCAGAAATAGTCAACTCCCATCATTTAGAAATGTTCGTAAAAAAGGGTCATTCTAACATTATTTCATAATTCCATACTATTCAAGCCTTTGAGTATGCTTCTTAGCCAATTCATCTAGATTTGTAGTTATTTTTTGATAGACACCAATAGGTGTTTGAACTTCCCCAAGGACTACCACCCTCATGTGGAGAGAATTATCACAGTATCCTACTACTCACAAGTATCCTACCATCCAATGTACACCTCTAATGTCATATTTTTCACAAAATAATGAACTAGAAAATATTTTCTAGGAACTATTGGCTATTGGTATCATTTATCCTAGTACTAGACTCTAGTCTTCTCCAATGGTCATGGTTCTTAAAAAACAAGGCACTTGGTGCATGTGTCTTGATTTTAAATCTCTTAACAACTTGACCATCAAACATAATTTTCCCCATTTTGTTCGTTGATGAAGTACATGGTTCTCAGTTCTTCACCAAACTTGATCTTCACTCAATTTATTACCAAATTTTCATGAAGAAAGAAGGTATTCCAAAGATAAATTTCCATATTCATGAAGGTCATTATGAGTTTTTGGTGATGCCTTTTGGTCTTTTCAATGTACATTCCACTTTTGAGATCCTCATAAACCACATATTTTGACCCCTTCTACAAATTTGGTCTTGGTCTTATTTCATGGCATATCAGTCTACAACAAAACTTGGGTGGTCCATGTGGCACAAGTGGATTAGGTTTTACAAATCCTCCATAGTCGTCATCTATTCCTCAAACTTTATAAATGTGCTTTTGGTGTTTCGAAAGTGGAATATTTGGGATACATTGTTGGTGGGGAGGGTGTGAGTGTTGATCCTAAGAAAATTGAGGTAACAATAGATTGGCCTCATGCCAAGACCCTGAAAAATTTGAGTGGATTTCTTGGCCTCAAAAGTTACTTCAAGAATTTTGTCAAGAACTATGGAAAAATTGTAGCTCCCCTCACCACCTTGCTCAAATAATTTCCTTCAATTGGAAAGAGGATGTCAACCAAAGTTTCCAAGCTTTAAAAATGCTATGTATAATACCCTAGTTCTCACCCTGCTCAACTTTAATAATACTTTTGTCTTGGAATGTGCTAGATTTGGAAATGGGATTGGGGTAGTGTTAATGCAAGAGGGATGCCCATTGGAATTCACTAGTAGGAAATTATGTGATAGAAACTTGGGAAAATCAATCTATAGAAGGAAATGCTAGCTATTTTTCATGCAATTGATATGTGGCATCCTTACTTGATGGGGCATCATTACAAAATAAAAACAAACCATCTTGGCTTGAAATATTGCCTAAGATAGAGGTTGTCCTCCCAAAAGAAACAAAATTTGGTCACTAAAATGTTAGGCTATGACTACAAGATTATCTACATGAAGGGAAAGGAAAAGGTGGTCGTTGATTCTTTATCTAGGAAGTGTGATGAGGAAGGTTCCCTAGTGGACTTATCTTTCCTAGTGTTCCACTTGTTGTAGGTGGTACATCACAAATGGTTAGTGAATGCCAAGATAGTGCACATAATCCACTAGTTATTATAATAACCCTAAGATGAACCCCAATTGTACATTATAATCTGGTGAGCTGATGGAACAAGTTAGTTGGTTTGGTTCTGCGCACATTAAGTTGATGCGTGAGAATCTCACACTAAAGGAGTGCACACAATTTCTAAAAGATATAGCATGCAGTTTAACATATTTGGCATGCACCTATGTGAGTGCACATGTATGGAACACTAAAAGGGAAACAACTTGAAGAATAAAATGTGCATTGGTATAAGTGCATGAGGGTGATACACTAAAGGAAGAACCTTCTAGGATGGCGCACATTCCAAGATTCAGCGCACACCAACTTTGTGCACGATTTTGGATTCCAGCGAGCCTTTTTGTATATATGTTATGATGTAATGCACACTTGTGTAAGTGTGTGAGGGTGGCACACTGAAATAAGAGTGCACACATCCAAGAAGTTCCATGGGCACTAGTTTAGTGCGCTTTTGAGACTAGTGAGACTGGATTCAAAAGATCAATACTGTTGTACTGAGAATGCAAATTTAATAATATGAAAAGTAATGAAAATACATCACTGTGACATACCAACCATGTAAAAGAGTATGCAGGCCTATAACTCCACTAGTCTTGGTTAAGAGGGGGATAAGTAAAGGGGGTTTAAGGAATATTTTATTAATATTCCTTAAAAACATAAATTGTGGATATTATTTTATCTTAAGTTCGAGGGAAAGGAGCAGGTGGACTAAAGACAGTTCTCAACATGACAAGTGTCAAGTTGAGAACATGCATCCAAATAGTTTGGACTTAGTACCTTTTTGGGATGATTCGATCATCATCCATGGGGGGAGGGAGCGATGATATGTACTCGACTGTTACTGTCATAGAAACCAACTGTTACTATGATATTGATTGTTTTGATTAATGTCGTATATACCTTTACATTGATTAGATTGGAGAGATGGATAGAAGAGGTAGGTTTTCAGGCCCGTAAGACATTTCATTCTCTGTAGGTGAGAGAATTGATTGGAATTATTTACTGAGGTTCCAAACTGTAGTGACAGGGCTTTGAGACTTCCTATTTGGCCTGTTTTTGAAGCCTTAGAATGGAAGTGGGGAAGCCAAAGGACTGTTGAGCAGAGAAGGGGAACACTTCCTTGGGTGGGACAAGCATGTGGGGAATGAGGGACTGTAGGTTTTCAGTATAAATTGGTACCTGTGACAAAGTTTCCTGTGATTGAGTCACATGTGACTAATTTACCTGTGACTGAGTTTCATGTTGAGTGAGATAACTTATCTTGGCTAGGAACCCTTACCCAAGTGGAGTTTAGCCCCAACTTGGGGGTGATCCATCGTTGAGAGTTATGAGCAGTGTGGTCTAAGTCTGAGAGGAATGTGTAAGGTCTGCATGCAGTTGGCGTTCCTTCAATCAAAGATAAGTGTTATTATGTGATAAATCACTTATTTTCGTAATAATTATGCATTTTTTTTCATGGGTTTATGTTGTTTATGGTGCATGTATAGTTATACTATGATTATGTATATAACTCTGCATTGCATAGTTTATTTTATGTTTTAATTAGTATGATATTTATTATCATATCAACTTGGTTGAGTTGTTGTTAGTAATGGAGGCATTACAAAATGGTGTTAGAGTTCAAGAAAGTTTTTTAAGTGGCATAGCCTAGTTAGGAATATGGTTGGGTTTGTTACAATACGGTATCAGAGTTGATGACAAGAGAGTTTTTGATGTGATGTGCCTAGCCTGGGTGGATGGGTATGTTACAAATTTGTATCAGAGTTGATGACAAGAGAGTTTTTGGTGTGTTGTGTCCAACCTGGGTGGTTGGGTATGTTACAAATTGGTATCAGAGACCAATTTTCAACACTAAGCCTAGATGGGCACTAGTTATCACAATGTCAAAGTGGATTCTCATAGAGATTGACTTTAGGAGTGGCCAAATTTCAAGTTACAATGCGTCAATGTTGTAAATTGAAGCAATTGAGTGGAATTGGGTAAAAATCTCAATTTATGTTGTTAAAGTCATGGAGAATTTGGGGAAATTTTGTAAAGTGATGAGATATCCTCAATTTTAATCCCTTTATAAGAAGATTCATACCATAGATTAGTTGAATTTTAAGTTGTAGGGAAGTCACGACATATAGAGTGAAAAATGAGCAAATTTCATGGTTACAGGATGTCCATGGTGGAAATCGGGAAAAGCCCCAATTTATGCATCAAAATTTATGGAAAAATCATTTAAGCATTGAAAATATTGTGCACTCTAAGTAGTAGTGATGCACAAAAAGATAAATATGTGTAGGTGTGCACATTAAGATTGGGAACTACATTGTGTGGAGCCGGTAATGTGGAAACAAAGTAGTGTTGCACAGTTGTGCGAACTAAACATTGGGAATTATGCAGAATATAAGGGTGCAAAGGATATGTACACTAAGTTTTTACATTGTGCCATGTATAACTGGTGGTGTGCATAGAATTTAAGTGTGTGGTAAAGCACGCTGAATTTTGGCATCGCAAGATACATAGTTGTGGTGCATGAATAATAATGTGATGCACAAAGTGTGCGCTTGGAGTTTTGGCGCATAGTGTGAACACATTTAAACCTAACACTGTATGGTGTAGTACTTGCAGTGCATGCATAATATTGGTGTGCAACACAAAAGTCATGCTCAATAGATATTGTTGCGCGATAGAATATCGGAGTGCAGGTAGTATTGGCACACAGGATGAACTCACTAAACCTTGGTGTTGTGGGGGTGTAGTACTTGTAGTGTAGGAAGAATATTGGTGCGTGACACAAAGTTCATGCTCAATAGATATTGGTGTGCGACAGAATATTATAGCATAGTGAGTATTGTCATGCAATATGAACACACTAAACCTTGGTGTAGTGGGGGTGTAGTACTTGCAGTGCGCGCAAAATATTGGTGCACGGCACAAAATTCATGCTCAATAGAGATTGGTGCACAATAGAAAAGTATGAACATTGGATATAAGTGCACAATGCATATGCTACATTTAGTTCTCTGTGTCTAAAACTGGCACATGATAATTATGGGTTTTAATTGAGAAGTAGTGCACGCGAAGACAATTGGGTAGTCAATCTTCCCAAAAAATCAAAAGAAAGAATTATGATGTTTATGGAAATATAATTGCGTGCATAGTTTCATGAACTTGTTAAACTATTTAGCCTAACAAATTTTATTGGCTACACATTTTGCATAATTAACAACATTAAGATCAGAGCAAGATCAACACAAGTATAGAATCATGGAAGATGTATAGGGAGTTTACATCTGTGAATAATAGATCCGAGGAATGTATGTCCATATGGGTAATGAAGGTACAAATTCAAATGGACATGGAGAAGGTAAGGAAGAAAGCATGAACATGGTAGAGACCATAAAAAGTTTTCAAAAGGATGTCTTGAGATACCAAGCTAATAATGAGAGGCTTATGAAAGAAAAAGAGCAGCAGAAAGACTTCAAGATCAAGCTAATGCAAAGCTTAGAAATAATAGAGAAGAATATGGATAAGGAGATCGAGGAAAGAAAATCATGGAGCCATAAGTCTCATCATAAGAAGGGAAGAAGAATGCACAACAGAAGTGTTGGCAAGCATCACCATCACTCTCCAAGGAATTCAACTAGGAGAGCACGCAACAATGCAAGTCCATCTCCTGTTAGGAAGCAAAAGAAGAAGTCTGGAGTCGATGATCTATAGTGGGAAATGAATAAAATCAAGCCTCCTACTTTTGATGGTGAAAACAAGAAGGATGAGGATACAGAGACATGGTTATTGAATATGAGAAAGTATTTTCATTCGCATAATTACTCTTCACATGCAGAAGGTAGAATTTATATTTATCAACTCAAAGGAAAAGCATCAATGTGGTGGGACCAATATGTGTAGGTGCAACACATTGATGATAAGAACATGACTTAGAGAGAATTCAAGAGGAATTTTCAAAGGAAATACTTGATTAAGAGATAATATAATAAGAAAATGAAGTAATTCCTTGAATTCAAGCTTGGGAGTATGACCATAGATGATTATGAAAGGAGGTTTTTAGAGTTGCTGAAATATGTTTCCTTCATCAAGGATGAGAAAGTTAACATTCAGAGATATTTGAGTGGGCTGCCATCATTTATTAGTGACAGGATACGATATGATGATCTCAAAACTTTGGAGGAAACTATAAGAAGGTATAAGTTTATTTATGATCAACACAAAGGGAAAGAAACTTACCAAAAATCTTGGGAAGACAAGAAGAAAATCAAGATGGAATAGAGGAATAAGGGAACTGAGCCATCGTTCTTCAAAAATAGCTACCAGGAACAACCAACTTATAAAGAATCTAGAATGATAGAGACATTGGGACAAAGGCCAAGGAAACCACCTATTCAATGTTGGGGTTGTAAGGGAGATCATATGTACAAGCATTATCCTCACAGAAGTGAAAGAGTGAGAATTGCTCACAATGTACATCAAGTTGAAATAGTGGAGGACATGGGTATAAGTGTACCTAATATTTATGCAACACTAGAAAACAATCAAGTTGATTTTTAGTCATATATGATTGAAGTGGAAGGTAATATCAATAACCAACTCATTGTTATTTTAATTAATTCAAGATCTATTCATATTTATCTATATCCAAAGTTTGTGGAGAAATTTCATTTTCAAAGAAGAAAGATTAGAAAACCTTGGATGGTGAAGCTAGCTACAGAAGCTAAGAGAAAAGTTAACGAAATGGTTAAGGCATGTCCAATGAACATGAATGGACTGAACACCAGTGCAGAGTTTAACATTATAAATTTAGGTTCCTATGACTACCTAATTGGTATGGATTGGTTGGACCAACACCCTGTTGTCCTAGATTGTTATAATAAGTTATTTACTTTCTTGGACGAGGAAGGAAACTTAATGACAGTACAAGGAATTCCCAGAGCAACAACTGTTAGGGAAACTTTAGCCTTGCAACTAAATAAAAGTTATAGAAAAGGGTGTCAAATATTTGTCACGTAGATGGGAGAGACACCTAAAGATAAGGTTCCAGATATTGAAGATTATGCAATCCTAAAAGAGTTTGAAGATGTGTTTAAGGAAATACCAAGACTGCCACCTAAAAGAGATATTGATTTCTCCATAAATCTAATGCCTGGAGTATCACTCATATCTAAGACTCCTTACAGGATGAGTACACCATAACTGAAGGAATTGTAAATGAAACTTGAAGAACTTATGAACAAGGGGTATATACGCCCAAGTGTGTCACATTGGGGTTCCCTAGTGTTATTTGTGAAGAAAAAGGATGGAAATTAGAGACTTTTCATAGACTTCAAGCAGTTAAACAAGGTAACTGTGAAGAAGAAGTATCCTTTTCCAAGGATAGATGACCTCTTTGATCAACTAAAATATGAAAAAATATTCTCCAAGATTGATCTCAGGTCAGGTTATCATCATATAAGAATTAAATAAGAATACATCAACAAGAATTCTTTCAGAAAAAGGGTGTGGCCATTATGAGTTTATTGTGGTGCCATTTGGGTTGATGAATGCACTTGTTGTCTTCATGTCTCTCATGAATGGTATATTCATGAATTGCTTGGACAAGTTTGTCATTGTATTTTTGGATGACATTGTTATATATTCTAAGTTAGAGGAAGAACATGAGAAACACTTGAGAATGGTGTTACAGGTTTCGAGGGAGCATGAGTTGTATGCCAAATTGAGCAGGTGCTCATTTTACTAGAGGAAAATCCATTACTTGGGCCATATCATTTCATAGGAAGGGATATCAGTAGACCTAGAGAAGATAAAGGTCATTGAGAGGTGGCCAACACCAAGGAATGTATCAGAGGTGAGATCATTCATGGGCCTTGCAGGTTACTATAGGATATTTATTGAAGGATTCTCAAATATTTTGCATCCAATTACTTCTTTGCAGAAGAAGGGTGTGAAGTTTTAGTGGAAAAGAGATTGTGAAAGAAGATTCCAACACTTGAAGCATTTATTAATAGGTTCTCCAATACTAAGGATTGTAGATCCAAATGAATATTTCATTTTATGCATTGATGCATGAAAATAAGGACTTGGTGGAGTCCTTAGTCAGAATGGGTATGTAGTATGATATGAATCAAGAAAGTTGAAGGAGAATGAAAGGAACTATGCTACTCAAGATTTGGAGTTGGTAGCCATAGTGCATGCCTTGAATATGTGGATGCACTACCTCATGGGAAAAACATTTGAGTCGAGGAAAGGCCATTGTGGTCTAAAATACTTGTTTGGACAACCAACTATAAATGACAGATAGAGAAGGTGGTTATATTTCCTCAGTGAATATGATTTTGATATAAAACATATCAAGGGTAAAGAGAACAAGGTGGTTGATGCACTCAACAGGAGGGTACATGAGATGCATGCTACAAACATTAACATGTACCAAACAAATTTGAAGGATAGAATTCTAGAGGCTGCAAAATCAGATCTGAAATACATGGAGGTAAAGGAAAAACTTCAGCAAGATAATTTACAGCAAAAAGTTGAAGACTATAAACTTGAAAATGATGAAATTCCCATGTACAGAGGAATAATTTATGTGGCAAATTCTCGGGAATTGAAAAATCTGATATTGGGGAAATGCATAATGTGCCTTATGCTAGACACTTAGGTTACCAGAAAACTATTGCAACTATCAAGAATCAATATTATTGGCCAGGCATGAAGAAAAAAGTTGTTGATTTTATTTCTAGGTGTTTGGAATGTCAAAAGGTCAAGGTTGAGCATATACACCCAACTGGTTTACTACAACCATTGCCCATTCTTGAGTGGAAATGGGAAGTTTTGACAATGGATTTTATCACCAAACTACCCGGAACCAACAAGAAGCATGATTCTATCATGGTGGTGGTAGATAAGCTTACCAAAGTTGCCCATTTTATTCTAGTAAAGTCCACTCACAAGGAAGCTAACATAGCTGATATTTATATGAAACAAATAGCTTGATTACATGGAATGCCCAAGACAATTGTGTCTGTCAGAGATCCAAAATTTACCTCTAATTTTTGGAAAGGATTGTTCAAGGGATTTGGAAAAAAATTGGATTTTAGCACAACTTATCATCCAGAGTTGAATGGGAAGACCAAAAGGGTGAATCAAGTAATATAAGATATGATAAGGATGCATATGATAGATAAACCATCCAAGTGGGAGTATTAGCTACACTTGGTAGAGTTTTCTTACAACAATGGGTACCAAGCATCCTTGAAGATGATCCCATTTGAGGCACTTTATGGAAGAAAATGCAACACATCAGTGAGTTAGGACAACCCAACATACCGCGCAGTGGTTGGAACTAATTTACTCAGAGAAATGGAAGAGAAGATGATGGAAATAAAACATAATTTAAAGATTGTGCATGATAGGAAGAAAATCTATGTTGATAAGAGAAGAACTCACAGAGAATTTAAAGTGGGTGATCATGTGTTCTTGAAAGTAAAAGCTAACATAAGTTCTCTTAAGTTGGGAAATTGATCAAATTTAGCATCATATTTTTGTGGGACATTTGAAATCCTAGAAAGGATTGGGCATGTAGGATACATTCTTTCCTTTCCTACATCAATATGCATTCATAATGTATTCCATATATCATTGATTAAAAAGTATGTACATGATACTAATCATGTCATTGATTAGAATGTGATTCAGGTGGAGCAAGAAGGTGGTTTTCAAGTGCATCTAGTGCGCATACTGGATCAAAAGATCAAGAAGCTCCAGAATTGAGCCATAGGGCTATTAAAGGTCCAATGGATTTGGTACATCCTTGAGGATGCAACTTGGGAGCATGAGGATGTTATGTGGGTAGAGTACCTGCATCCTTTTGAAGACTTTTGAAATTTTGGTTGTACATATGTATATACTGCACTAAGAACAATGCATAAGTAAGGGGGAGGGGAATGTAATACCCCTAAGATGAACCCCAATTGTACATACAATTGTAACTATAAATTACATATATGTTGGTGAGTTGATAGAACAATTTAGTTGGTTTGATTCTACGCACATTAAGTCAATGCGCGAGAATCTCACAACAAAGGAGTGTGCACAGTTTCTAAAAGATATAGCACACAATTTAATGTATTTGGTGTGCACATGTGTAAGTGCACATGTATGGTGCACTAAAAGGGAAACAACTTGAATAATCCAATGTGCATTGGTATAAGCGTGCATCGGTGATGCACTAAAGGAAGAGCCTTCCAGGATGGCACACATTCCAAGATTCAATGCACACTGAATTAGTGCATGATTTTGGAGGCCCAAGAGCCTTTTTGTATATATGTTATGATGTAATGTGCACTTGTGTAAGTATGTGAGGGTGGAACATTGAAATAAGAGTGTGTGCATCCCAGAATTTATGTGCACACTAGTTTAGTGGACAATCTTTATGTTTTTTAGGCTGGTGAACCTGTATGCAAAAGATCAATATTGTTTTACTGAGAATGAAAATGTAATCATATGAAAATGTAATTGAAATACATCACTTCGGTAGACCAACCACACCAAATAGTATGGGGGGATATAACTCCACTAGCTGCGGTTAAGGGGGGGATAATTTAAAGGGGTTTAAGGAATATTTTATTAGTATTCCTTAAAAAAATAAAGTTTGGATACTATTTTATCCTAAGTCCAAGGGAAAGGGACAGGTGGACTGAAGACAATTCTCAACATGACAAGTTTCAAGTTGGGAACACACATCCAAATAGTTTGGACTTGATACCTTTTTGGAATGATTTGATCATCATTAATGGGGGGAGGGAGAGTTGATATGTACCTGAATGTTACTGTCATAGAACCTGGTTGTTACTATGATTTGGATTCTGTTGATTACTATCATAGATACTTATACATTTCTTAGCTTGGAGAGATGGACTGAAGAGGTGGGTTGTCAGGACCGTAGGACATTGCATTCTCTCCATGTGAGAGAATTGTTGGGAATTATTCCCGAGGTACCAAACTGCAATGACAAGGCTCTAATACTTCCTGTTCAACCTATTGTTGAACCCCTGGAAGGGAAGTGGGGCAGTCGAAGGGATTTTGAGCATAGAAGGGGCACACTTTCTAGGGTGGGACAGGCATGTTGGGAATGAGAGACTGTAGGTTGTCAGTATAAATTGGTACCTGTGATAGAGTTTCCTATGATTGAGTCACATGTGACTGAGTTACCTGTGACTAAGTTTCATGTTGAGTGAGATAACTTAGATTAGATAGGAACCCTTACCCAAGTGGAGTTTATCCCCAGCTAGGGGGTGATCCGCTGATGAGAATTATGAGTAGTGCGGTCTAAGGCTGGGAGGAACGTGGAAGGTCTGCACGCAGTTGACGTACCTTGAATCAAAGATAAGTGTTATTATGTGATAAATCATGTATTTTCGTAATAATGATGCATTTGTTTTCATGGGTTTATGTTTTTTATGTTGCATGTATAATTCTACTATGATTATGTATATAATTGTGCATTGCAGAGTGCATTTTATGTTTTAATTAATATTAGATTTATTATCAGAGAAACTTGGTTGAGTTTTTGTTAGTAATGGAGATATTACAAAATGGTTTCAGAGTTTAAGAAAGTTTTTTAAGTGGCATAGCCCAGTTAGGAATATGGCTAGGGTTGTTATAATATGGTATCAGAGCTATTGACAAGCGAGCTTTTGGTGTGATGTGCCTAACTTGAGTGACTGGGTATGTTATAGATTGGTATCAAAGCCGATGAAAAGAGAGTTTTTGGTGTGATGTGCCCAACCTACATGGTTGGGTATGTTACAGATATAGGCCAACCCACATGCACATCCAGGTTACACTTGGCAGAATGATGAAATCTCCTACAAAGGGGTTTCAAGATTCCACATTTAAATCTAAAATGTTATCTACCTAACACTCCTATCCCATAGTGCATCATTTTGGGTTTCAAAAAACATATGAAAGGATTAAAAGAATTCATCCTTTTGGGAAGGCATGAAGAAGGAAATCCACACCTTTAAGTTCAAATGTGAAAAATGCCAACAACAGGTGTGTGAAACAATAAAGCCTCTAAGACCATCACAATTGTTACCCATTCTAGCCATTGTATGGACTAATAAAGAAAGAATCAAATTAGTGCTCATAGTAGTTGTTGATCGCCTTTCTAAATACACTCACTTTTGTGCCTTACATTACCCATTCAATGCCTCCACAATAGCACAAGTTTTCATGGATAATATTTTTAAATTGGGTGGCATGCTTAAATCAGTTGTGACCAATCGTGATGCCACCTTCAGTAGCAATCTTTGGCAGCAATTTTTTTGGCTCAAGGTACCCAATTGAATCTCAACACAACATATTAGCCCTGAACAAATGGCTAGATGGAAGTAGTCAACTAATGTTTAGAAGATTATTTATGTTGTTTTTCTATAGACCAATAAGCCCAATGGTTCCAATGGTTACCCCTAGTAGAATGGTGGTATCAAGGTGATACAAAATGACCCCCCTTGAGAAAACCAATGGAAAAACCCCTTCCACCATCGTTCATTGATCTCATATTGACCAAGACTCTCTAAGATACAGGAGGTAGAGAAAACCTTGATAGCCCATGCTAACATTATTCATACCCTCAAGGATAATTTGATGTTGGCCCATAACCACCTGAGGGAACAAGCTTATTGAAATCACTCTAAACATCACTTTGAAGAACAATATCTTGCCTCCTTGCATCTTCTACCCTATAATCAGACATCACTCAAGGAGAGGAGCCACCAAAATTTAGCCTCAAATTTTTATAGACCATATACTATACTCAAATGTATAGGCCCATTAGCTTAATATTATCTCTATGCATACCTTTAAGCTCCACCTAATCTTTCATGTCTCCTACTTGAAGAAAGTGGTCATGCCCAATAGTAGAATTCAAACCAACCTTTCCCCAATTCGACAAGGAGGGTTCCATTTGATTGCAGCCTACAATTGTTTTGGACAAATATGAGTCTCGTCTTCACCAATGCAATATCTAGAAAGTTTTGATCCAATGGAAGGATACACAGATTGAATATGCTACATGGGAACCAACAAAGATTTTCCACGAATTTCCTCATTTGTAGCATTGAGAAAAACACTACTTTGTAAAGAGAAGGGCATGTTAGGGTCCCACCCTAACTCCCCTAGTTACTCAATCGATTGGGTCCATGTTTATTAAATAAGGCTCACGAGGTAGTAAAGTATCAAATTAATAAATGTAAGTAACCTCATTAAATTTGAAGGTCCACTAGTTAGAATTTGAGGCCTCATTAATGGAGGTCCACTAGATGGTTAGGGTTTTGGTCAATTAGAAACTATATATAGTAGTAGAAGCTCTGTAATCAATTTCCAAGTGAATATTATTTTATTTGGAACATTTTTTACTTGAAGTTTCCCCCTCACAGAGGCAAGTGAACATTGTTGTTAGTTTTGAATATCCATAAAGGTTTTTTTATGGTTGTTATTTCTCAATACTAGTTCTATTTATATTCTTTTTGCACTATATTTATGCATATTTTTGCTCTAAATGTTATGTTTCAGTTGCTAAGGAACACCACAATTAGTGAAAGAATTCTTGAGCATGATGAAGGGACAAAGGAATGTTAGGTTGTATTGCTAAAGAAAGTAACAAAGTGCATACAATCTGAGGTTCTCAATGAAGTGAAGAAATTGTCAAACGAGTACATTGTGATAGCATATATGGATTTTCCAAAAGCATTGTCATTCAATAGGACATTCAAATAATCGAACTTAGGACCTCTTGCACCCAAAGAAAACATCATACCATTGGAATAATGCCATTGTATAGAAGACTACAACCTGATAGAGTTATTATTGATCATAGTTTCTTTCCTTTATTGAATTTGTGTACGATATTAATAAATCAACATGGTCGATGCTAATTACAATTATTGACATAACACGCTTATGAATAGAGAGTAAACTTCCATACCCATAAAAAATTATCTACCTGAATTTCATTCATCTAATCTCATATTAAAAGAATACCCAACAAATTCTCTGAAATCTCATAACCAACACATATACTTATCTACCCTTTTATTCTCCTATCACATATATCGAGTGAATTTGATGCTTGTCATGTATGTATAGTTTAGTCAACGAAAACTTTTAATTTTCTCTTCATACTCATATGAGTATTCACTAGTGTATGCATGTTAGAAAGACTTTGAATTGCTAAATCAAAAGAATTTGACCGGAACGATCATTTTCATGTTTGATTGTGAATAAAACTAACTAGTATAGATCTATCTTAAACCTTGATCTAATAAACATCTAAATAGATCAAAAGAAATAGGAAGAATTTGACTTGAAAAATTATTGAATTATTTCTCTTCATATTTATATTTATAATCACCAATGACAACATGCAAAGAAAAAATTTGACTTACTAAATCATAAAAAAAAATTGACTTACTAAATCATGTGCAATAAATATTTATATACATCTTTGATTATGAATAAAATTGATAAAAGTTCATCTTATGCCAAATAAGATAAAATAAAATAAAATATAATTATTTTTTTTTTCAATACTTAAAAGTTTCAAGATTAAAAATCTAAAATACTTTATTTTATTTAATTTTAAATTTTATTATTATATTAAATTATTTTAAATTTTTTCATATTTCAATATTTTTCCTTATTTAATTTGTTAATAAAAACATGGCAAATAAATATCAAGCCCACAACTTTCTTCTTATTAGGAAGCAAACAGACTTTCTATCCACTAAGCAACAACCGCCGTAATTCTTTGGTTTTATAGTGGATTCGAATTATTTAGATTATAATATTTGTAATTGTAAATAATTAAATATGATTCAAGACAATAAGATCTCTATTCTATATAGTTGATATTCATCGTCAAGGTGGACGTGCCGGAGTGGTTATCGGGCATGACTAGAAATCATGTGGGCTTTGCCCGCGCAGGTTCGAATCCTGCCGTCCACGTTATGATTTTAGTATTTTTCTGCAAGGCATATAACTAGATCTCTTTGAATCATGAATTGTGGGCTTTGCCCGCGCAGGTTCGAATCCTGCCGTCCACGTTATGATTTTAGTATTTTTCTGCAAGGCATATAACTAGATCTCTTTGAATCATGAATTTTGTTGCGAGAATTTCTGCTCTGCAGATTTCTTGTCTATGAGAATTTATGTGTTGGGATCAATTCTATATTTGAAAATTTATGTGTTGGAATAACTAGATCTCTTTGAATCATGAATTTTTTGTTGCGAGAATTTCTGCTCTGCAAATTTCTTGTCTATGAGAATTTATGTGTTGGGATCAATTCTATATTTGAAAATTTATGTGTTCGAGTAAATTTTATATTTGAAAATTTATGTGTTTCATAAGTGTACATAGTATTTGAAAATTTATGTGTTGGAGTAAATTCTATATTTGAAAATTTATGTGTTTCATAAGTGTACATAGTATTTGCTTGTATAAAAATACTACAATTTAGTAGTTTTTTGGGAAGGGGAAATCTATATTTTTTTTATAAAATTTGGGTAGAATTATTTTGAAATTATGAGATTTTATATATTAATATTGAATGTTAACATAGTACAATCCATTTGTATTAAGGGTATTTGAAGATCTTCACACCATTTTTGCATTAAAAATAGCAATTATGTTTAACATCTTCCTAACAAAAATAATAATAGTAGGCAAATTGACTTGTGTCTTCTTTCGACAACCTAAACCTAAATATGAGAACTTAGACATCTCATCCATCGATGGAAGAATGGTTAATCTATGACATTGCATGTTTAATCTTTAATAAAATTATGTCACTGCAATCATGTCAACTCTGCACACAACTCATCACCAAACAAAATGTGATTGTCAAGTCAATTGCCTTTCAGGATTTGCCAATTACCCCCTTTAGTCTTGACCTTTCCACAAAAGTGTTGACATCACCATTAATGAAACATGTTTACTTTAGCAAGCATTCAACATGCTTTTCCCTTGGAGATTGTCTATACTCATAATTGCCAACATCATTTTATGCCAACATTATAAGGAAAATTGGGAAAATTGTATCAAAAGTTTTGTTCATTTTCTTCCTTTTTTAAGTGAGATTTGATTTGATTTGATTTACTATTTGATTTCTTATTTTTGAAGGTGGAAAAATCTATCATGATTTAATTGTCATTATGCAATGAGGACAATCATCATTTGTTTCTATCCATGAATGTGGGCTAACTCATCATCATTATTCAAGAAAAACTACGCCCCTTGAAATAACTAATTGGTGACCATAAGAGGGAAGCTATTCACTCCTCCAAGATGCTTCTAGGTCTTGAGTCATTGCCCCCTTTCCTTATGTACAAGGAAGACATAATCTTAGCCAATCTTAAGCACTTTTAGGTAGGCAGTTTTAGTGTAAATGGTATTTACAAGAAAGTTAATGTCCCTCGTTGTCATCGTTGAGGATGCCTCTAGTGGGGTCATGTTCTTTCTAATAGCATTTAGATTTAGTCTCATACATGAGACTAGATACTATCCCTAGTTGCAATGTAACCTCTTGCTCCAAAGAAACCTTTTTCAAACAATTATAGATTTGAGAATGAAGTGAACCAATGAGGAGGTAACTATATGTTTTGTTTTAAAAAGGGAAAGAATTAGAAAAATGAAGTGTTCAACTATGTTAAACTAAGGTAATCATACATCAAATTATGCATGGGACCTACCAATTCACCTTAGCATTGACAAGTCAATGTGTCATACCACCATATGCAAACAAAATAACCAAATACATCATAAATGAGAATGTTATTTGGTTTTTCCAACAGAGACTTGTAACTATGCATGTTGTATTTTTTTTCTTTTACAAATCAATAAAGAGACTATGAGTACTAGTGTAACTTCTATTGATACAATCTCAAGATCTCAATGTGCAACAATATCATTGTGTGTAAACAAAACCTTGCCATCTAAAATAGCTCGTTGGTGGTCCATAGGGGCATAGAGTTCCACTCCTGCTATATGCTTCTAGGATTTGGGTTGTTAACCTATTTCCTTACGTCCATGAAAGACAAGCTCTTAGGCAATTAAATTTATTTTTTGGTCAAAAGTGCAATTTCAACCCTAGATAATATCCCCAAAATACACACTATCCCATATTCTCCATCATTGTTGAGACTAGGAAAAAGTTATGTGGTATTAAGTATCAATATAGACTTAGCTCCATACATGAAACCAAGATATTGTAGTTGGTTGCAGTTTTACCTCTTACTAAAAAGAAAAGAATCTCATATCTCTTATCTATCATTTCATGACATATTTATTTATTTGTTTCTGAAGCTGGAAAAACCTATCATAACTTAGTTTTCAATCAATAGTGAGAACAACCATCACTCACTACTATTTGTGAATGCAGGTTAACTCATAAAAATTATTTTAGGAAAACCATGCTACCTAAAATGACCTGTAAGGGGTAGATTTTCGCTCTTTTTTTCCTCGGGAAAGAGCACAAGAAACCCTTGAGTACTTGTTGGAGGCAGACCAAAGAGGAAAAGCATGGCGTTTTTGGGAAAGAAGGCGTGCACAAGAGAAGAAAAAACTAGAAGGAAACAAAACATCCGTACATGCAAGGAAGGCGTGCACAAGGAAAGCGACAACTGGAAGGAAGAACAACACGTGCACATTCAAAAGAAGACCTAACAATGGTAGGGTTAGGATTTTGGTAAGGTATTGTAAATGACTGAAGAGCCTGACATGTATAAATAGGTATCATAGGGGGGTTGTTGTTGGCTTTTGTGTGGATCGGTTCAACTGTCGAAGGATTAATAGTATGCTATTGTAAGTTACGCATGAGTTGATGTGATAGGTAATGTTTGTTGTAAGACCTATTTTGTATAAGCTATTGAGCTAGAGAGGACAAGGGGGGGTAGACCTTGAGGGTTAGATCGTAGGTTGTGGAGCCTGGTGCAATCTAGTTCCCCTCATATAGATATCACTCGATTGAGAAGAGTTGTAAGCGCGTGGCACTGTAGATGTGAACATAATATAATAAAAGAGTTGAGATCCAAATCTTTGTGGACGTAGCCCCAGGAGGGGGTGAACCACGGTAAAATTTGTGTTATGTGATGAATGTTTGCATATCTTATTGCCTGAAGCCTTTATCATCGTGTTGAATGAATGAGTTATTCTATTGCTTGTTTAGTTCTTTTGTGATATTAAGGGAATAAGCCTATGGATATACTGCATAAATCATGAATAACAATATGTTGCATTTACAAGTGATAATAATGGTTCAATATTTAGCTCGCTTATCTCCTACTTAATCCTAGGCTATAAACACCTAAGTATTACAACCACCCATTAAAGTTATCTCGAGTGAGACTGCGCAACACATTCTTTGTGTTGCGTTTCCTTCTGGTTTACCAGGAGGGTCGATAGTTTTAGAGGCTTTGTTGGAAACCCGAACAGACATGAACCTTGGGTCAATAAAATCAAACAGTATAGGAGAAAAGTAACCAACAAATGGTTCTGTTGTCGTTGGTAGGAACATGAGAGGATTGAGTAGAGAAGATAACTCGAAGATATGTCGAAATAAGATTAAGAAAATGTTAGGGAAGAGACCGCTGAGCCATTAGGAGGGAATGTTGAGGCCATGGAATCCCACAAAAGTAGAGATCGAAACTTGGCTAAGAACTAAGGAGCTAGATTTTGGACAAAAAGACAATAGAAACCCTAGACTAACACCTCACAAATATCTTAAGAAATACATGTTTACTGATTTACACAAAGCCATTTTTTGTGATTTTCCACATCTATTACAGGAGTGGATACTAAGGTTGAAGGATAACCACACGATGAACAAGATTTGACATCTAGAGTGGACCCTAATACAGATTGGGCAGCTTTAGTAGACCAACAACAAGTTCACCCACGCAGTAGACTTTTGGATTGATAGTATTGTGGTAGGTTTTATCACAGAGTTTGTAGTAGACATAGCGAAGTCGTACAGTGCAACAGAGCAATAATTTCTACGTGGACCTCGAGGAAGGTAGATTCAATCCCTGTATACTTCTATTAATATATTGCTATATAACAAAGGTATAATGACAATGGAATCGGACATCTAAACTTCCCTGCGTGCATGGGAGAAGGGGGGAAGCACTGACAGAAAGAGGAGAAATGGAAGTAGGAAAGGATAAGGGCAAGAAGGAGGAGGAACCCTTGAACCCAATCATGATGGATGACGACTAGATCTGGTGGATCTTGGAGACAACTGGAAAGACATGTAGCGGAGTACCCTACCAGTACAAGGTGACTACCAAGAAGAGAGTTATATCCATGAGGGAAGGCTTCGCGAGTGATGAGGAAGAGGTAGAGGATCTCCAGGCTGTGAAGCAGATTGAGGAAATCTCACACACAATGTATGAGCCAAAGACAAGAGGTCCAAGAGCGGGAGGATAAGGCAACCATCTTATCCATATCAATGTCAATGTGGAACCCATAAAACCATGTGCGACTAATACACCAAAGATAACACCACCGTTTAGACAATCGAAGTTCAGAGGAAGCCTGACAGTATGAAGGACATCTACACAAGGAGAAATAATTGGAGGAGCTAGTTCAGACATCAATAGTCAGGTATCTACACCACGAGGAGGTACTAGTTGAACATTCAGAATGGCAGGACATGATCCCACCATCAGGTTACCCAAATTTTGAGGAGAAGCAACAGAAGACCCTGAGAAACATTTGTTCGTTTGTGCAAAGATCTGGGAAGAAAAATAGATATTGATGAAGATACCAAGATTGCACCTCTAACTATTATGTTAAGAGACCGTGCATTAGACTGGTACATGAGTTTAGACGCAAACAATGCCTCTAGGACGACAAGGACACTGACATAAATTAAGAAGTTACTGATAAATGAGTTCTAGAAGTCGATCTCAGAGGATAAATACATGAACGAGATGATAGAAATCCAACAGAAACTAGGAGAGTCTGTATGGGAGATTGATCAGAGATTCAAGCGAATGAAGGGAAAGTTGAAGTATCTCATGACCAAGATGAAGCATAGACACTTATTTTCCAATTCACAATTACCACATTTAAAATATCCTTTATGACAACAAAAGTTCCAAATGGAGGAAAAATCTCTATAGGAAGCCTTACAGCTGGAAGAAAATCATTATCAACAGACGAACCCAACTATTGAAGAAATGAAGGAGGACTTGAAGAACTTAACGTTTCAGCTAAACTAGAATAAGAACAAGGATAAATGAGAAGTCCTTTGGTGTACCACATGTAGGACATAAGGACACCACAAGAACGAATGCCCAACGTTCGTGCAGTATATGGAAAAAGGAATGCCAAATCCACTACCAACATGAGAATTGTGGTGAGAAATCTACAAGAAACTGGGTCACGACCCTTATCACTACACGATGATGCAAAAATACCAGACAATCCCGAAGATATCATATTGCACCTTTTGCAAGTCAGTGGGCCACGATGACAAAGATGGAAGAACTATGGAGTTGATGCGAGAAAGGACATGAGATGCATATAGAGTGAAATAAAAATGATGAGAGGGAAAGACACACCACAGTTTAATCAAGGTCCAACTCCATACAACACTGCGCAGAAACAGTATAATACTGTGCAACAACCATATAATAACGTGCAACCATAGTACAACACAACACAACCTTAGTACAATACCTCGCAATATAATCAGGCGCCTCTATATAATGCGTCGACAGGAGATTGAGCGGGCTATAGAGGTGGAGGACAAGCAAGAGGAGGCTTCAGACGAGGTAGAGATCTAGTGGTGTGTCACAATTGTCAACAACCGAGACATTACACAAGGGAATGTCCACTTCCACCAGCAACTTGTATGTATTGTCATGCATCGGACCATGATACGGAAGGATGACCGACACTACTAGTAAATATTTAGGAAAAGAAGAATCAAAACAACCAGAATGTTCAGTGGATTTCCGCTGAAGCAAGGGATGAAGGACAAGACATTAATATAGTTACTTGCAGAGGAGCGAAAACAAAGGATGAAACTATTCGACAAGCGCCAACACAAAATCAATGGGTGAAAAAGAACAATGAACCAAGGAAGCAGTTTGACGTGCATAAGAAAAAATAGATATTTAAGCAAGCATGACAAGAATCTCAGAAGGAAGATATTGTGGCAACTTAAACTATGCAACAAAACAAGGAAGCACCCGAATATGAAATTCCTCCACTATTGGATCATACCAGGGAAATACATTCCATGGACAAGGTAAGTATAATCAAAGGCTTTTTGCAATCATGTGTAAAGGTATTAAGTGATCCATCATCTGTGAAAATCTTGAAAAAGATACTAGAAAAATGTACCCTCGAGACAGAAGAAAAGCTAGAACCAAAAATTGTCAATCACCTACACACAAGAAGAAGAACAAGTAGGGAATTTAGACTGAATGCCAACATTAGATATTTCAATATGGGAGACATTATACTAGATCTAGGATTTGAAGTTAATGTACTACCAAAGAAGACATGGAAATGAATGGGAGATACCACATTAGGATATTCACCTATTCAATTGAAGTTGTGTTGGCATAGGGGTAGACCTAGGGTTCAATGCTACAACAACGCACCAACAAAACCCTAACTACCAACCCTTTCGACAACAACTGTGAAGAAAATGAAGTCTCACCCAAGGTAGAGGCAGGTGTGGCTGCAGGACTCCAGTGTCTGCAACCTTAGCTGGGACACAGATCTATGATTACAATATTCTATCAAAGCACTTAGCATTTACATTTCATCAGTATTTAACCAATATCTACTTCGCAGTAAAAACCCTAATCACAGAGCACCATAATATTTGCCCAAATCTAGCATAGACGATCACTAAGCACATTCACATGGGTTAGACCTAGCACTTATTCATATTATTAAGCACAAAACATCAACAAATCTATCTATCATTTATCTTTGCCAAGCACTAAGCAAGTAAACACATGAACACATCAATACATCTTACAAAGCATAACAACACAGGATATACGTGGTTCACCCCCATCCTGGGGCTACGTCCACCAACTCTTCTTCTCTTTTATTATCTTTTGTCAATCTTCTACATGCACAAAGCCACAAGATCCTACCTTGCATATGACAAGATATCTGCGTGCACCTCACCAGATCCTCTTTTCCCGAGCTAGGTTACAACATAAAGATTCTACTGAATCCCTTACAGTCACATTCACTTAGCCTTGCAAGTCTCACACAACATGCACAAAGCATGTACATCGATCACTTGCACTTAGCACTTGGTATCACACACTTGCGCACTTTCACTTAGAATCACATACACCTTTTACTTACATCGCCTAGATTTCTATTTATACATTACAAAATGGGCCTAAACATGGGTAAACCCATGGGCCACATCCCCATACCCGTTACATAAGCCCAAAACCCAAAAATCCATAAACAAGGGGTCAATATCCTGCGATCTTCGCTTCGACTTGCACTCCACCTTTGACAGCCTATTAAAGTCCCAAAAGTAGGTCAAACATGACCAAGGATCCTCAAAACTTGGTCAAGGGACAACATACCCCCAACACTCATTTGTGACTCGTCCCGAGTCACTCTGATCTAGGTAGCTCTACTTCAAAAGCCTTGAGCTTGGCTTGAGCTGCTTCGACCTGTTGCTACACCAAGTCCTCCTTCTCAGCAAACTCTTGGATAATTGCTTCATTGACAGGTCCCTCTAAGCATTGTTTAGCTGCAGTGACAAATTGTTCCAATTCTGCTCCTCGGCCTTCAATCTCCTCAAACAGTTGGCATGCTTCGTCCTGGACTAGTTGGAGCCTCTGAGTCACTTCCATGACTTTTCTCTATATGGTGTGAACCTGTTGTTTAGCAGTGCACTATTCTTGGGATCACTTCATCCTCTCAAATGCTGACAAGGGCTTCAACTGTGCCTGTATTGTTTCTGCTTACTTCTTTGCCTCCTGGAGCTGTGACTCTAGTGCCTTCGATTTCATATCCTCAGTGAGTTGCTCATAAGTCTGGGCTCTGCGATCACTTAGTTGTTTACATTCCATGGAGAGGGCCTTGATTCTCTCGACGACGCTTCAAGTAGTTGCTTCTCTTTGATCTTGTACATCCTGCAAAGTGTTGGACACTGTTCATAGCTCCAGATTTGTGATTCTCTATTGAAGTTATTGGATAGCTTCCGCAAGTTGTGCTACTTGATGATATACTAGTTCTTCCTCTTTTTTCTCTAAGCTTGTCACAGTTCAAACTTCTCTGCTGACTGCTTCTTTGACATTGAGTTGCTTTGCAAGCAATTGCTCTTTCTCTTGCTGGATTTGTGCTTTCTCCTCTTCAAAATTTGTTTGGAGAGAAACCTTCTCTTGCTGCACAACTCGACATTGCTATATGACTAATTTTTGTACTTTCTTTAAGGCCTCTGTGGCCTATTCTATTTCTTCTTGTGCACGACGAAGGAAAGCTTTAGTCGCATCAACTAGTCTGCGGAGTTGGGTAGGATCATCTCCCAACTCTGGTTCTTCTAATGGTGGGGGTGCAGTGGATACTGCGTGACTGGATTGAAGGGCCTGTTGTACTCCTCTGACTTCAACCTCAATTTTGTCGTACATCTCCTCATGCTTGGCTTCATGTTTCTATAAGAAGTCCAGCAAAGCATCTGCTACAACTGCGATGATGAATTCAAATTCATTGACCGTGAGCATGGTTTTCATTGTGGTTTTTCTCTCTCTTGACTTCTTTCGTGAGGTAGGTTTCATGGGGGAAACCTTTATTTTATTCAAGGGATCAACCTCATCAACATGATCCCTAGGCGGTATTACTTCACCTTGCTTCTGTTGATCTTCTTTTCCATTGGTCTCTTCTCTATCTAATTCATCATCAACTCCTCATCCATGTGATACTGAAGCAGTTGCATCTAATGCACTACTCAAGTTTTGTACTTCTTCGGTCTTCTTTCTTCTACTGGTTCCAGGTGTGTCGTGTTCTTTGTGAGTGGCCTCCGAGCTACCAATTAGTTCAGGATCAAAAATTTCTATAGGGTTAGCAAGGATAAGGAGGTATGTTGACTAGTCCTTAGTTAGCTCGTTGAGGTCCTCCTTTGTAAGATTATAGTATGATTAAAGCTCTTCTTTATGCTCGTCTGCATGCACAGTGATATAAATGAAGTGTCGATCTGCATGAAACATCACGAGAGGTATGAACCGGTGTAGGGTGTTCGACATCATGTGAGGGACAACCTCGATAGCCCTCTTGAACTGGAGATAGTACATGTGGAATACTGCGTTCAACTGCCACTATTTCCCATATCGCTCGAGTACCAGAGCATGGTGAACTTTGAAACAAGCGGTTTGAATGGCTCAATGTCTGGGAAGGTCACACCTTCTAGCATATCCCAAGTAGTAAATTCTATGAGGATCAGAAGCCAACTAAAGTGGAACTCATAGCCCTAATCCTGAGCTTCATGGAAATCTAATTCCAGTTGGTTGACTAGGTACTTCACCCCGTTCATCTAGAGTCCTTCTACACATTTCCCGACGAGGTCAACAATGAATGATGTGACCTGTGTAGGTTTGTTCTTTCTCACGAGATTTCCTACGATCAGCTTCCAAGCCAGGTGCACTGTGCCATTCTGGAGGGAAGATACCTTATATCCTCGCATTCCCTTTTCTACATATCCATATGTGTCTTTGATCCTCTGTGCCAATGCGCGATCTGTAGCCTTCCCTGGGTAGAAGTCCTGTGGGTCAGGTCCCTGCATGCTCAATCTGGTGATCCTATGGATCAACGTGGGATCAAATGTGATGCGTTGGTCTAGCCATAGATAGCCTCCATGGTAACATGATAGTAGGAGATTAACACACGCATTAACCTCCTCGTGCCTTCCAAAGTGTGGAATATTCAACACATTCAAGAGGGTGGACTGCGTGAGGTTCATAGTCCATGGTTGTGGGATTATTTTCAAGTTCTTCCCCTTCATCCTGGTCAAAAACTTGTAAGGAGCAAGCATGTTGTAGTTCTTGCGGTCCCCTAGGTTGAAGTCATTGAATTTTAATGTCGCGATCTTATCCTGTTGCGTTCTAACTGCACGTATCCCCTTTGAGAGGTACGCAATAACCATGGTGTAATCAAAGTCTCTTGGGACACTATCATGACTCACCACACTAGCCAAAGGCAGGATGCAGTCGGGCAGGATAGTCAAGATTAAATTTGCATTTCCCAAGTCATCTTGATGCTTGGTTCTTTTCTCTGTTGCAGTTTGGGATGGTCTGGATGCATGAGCAGTCGATGGGGATGCTTGCACTCCTCTCGTTGATGATTCTTGAGCTCTGACGAACATCACCTTCTCATCTATAAGGTTGATTAGAATGAATGAGTGCTCAAAGCAATATAACAGGTGTCAATCTCAATAAACACAATTCAGTAGCAATGAGTTGGCTAGGATACAATTCGGAAAAGTGTTTTCTATGCAAGAGACAATGCAATAAGTAGACAATGGTGTAACTGATATCTCCAACGGATGAGAGGCCTTCATCAACTATTGTTAGAACAATAGTTATGGCCAATAGTCTGATGGCGAGCTTTTTGGCCATAACTATTGTTCTAACCATTTGGGGAATCAAGCTAACGGTCATAATGCCTCCAACAATTATATTTCTTCTCCATGGCGAAGTGCCATGTTGCATTGTTCTGATATCTCAGGGAAGTTCCATTTTTTCAAACCTTCCTTTTGTGAAGTCCCTTCTGGAACATTCTGCAAATTTTATATATTTTCTCTCTTCTTGCTGAGCTTTCTAGCCTTCTTCCCTGTAATCTTCTTCTCGGTATTCCTCTTTCCATTCTTATTCTTATCTCCTTTTAGCATAGTAATTTTGCATTTTTGATTGTCTTTCATAGGGTTCAAGGCCAATACTTCTTCTATGTCCGGGGTAGGTTCTCTACTCTTCGATGAGTCTTCTTGTGTTGTTTCAACTTCGACATCCAAGTTTTTGGTTTTGAACAGCTTTGATATGTTCTCTTGTTCTTCAATCAAGTGCCTAAAATCTTTTAATTCTTGCTTCTTTTGTTCTAAGACTTCCTCTTCTTTTCTTTTGGCTTGATCCTCATCAATCCAAGTTTTTCCCAGTAACATAGAAAACGAGGTGCTACTCTCAATAAATTTAACAACCTCAAAATCTTCCTTTGTCATAGTTCCATGAGCACTTATAGATATCTGGGTGAGTCTTCCACACAGGGTTATCGACTTTCCTCTAAATAATCATATTCCTCCTAATGAAGGAATCATAGCAGGCTTTCCCAAAATTTCCCAAGTTCTTTATTTCATGATATTCACCTGTGTTTTCTCATCTAGAACACAGTCAATGTCAAAGTCTCCTATTCTTGTTTCTATGCATTCTTTTTCTTTGAATATCTCTGACATGTTGATATTTCTGTGATCATTTACGATGTCTTTCATTTGTAGCAATACATTCTCTAATTCTTTCTGGGGTTCTGCCATGGTCTTAGTTTATTGATCTTCCTCAGGATTTTCTTGTCTCATATTCATTCTTTCAACCTTAGAAATTATTCTAGGGAAATCCAAAACTTCATGATCCATATCTTGACAACATAGACAACTAGGTCTTTTACCAGGGCACTCGTTAGCAATATGCCCTGGTCTTCTGCAATTATAACAAAGGGTTAATATTCTTTTTCTTTGAAATGATCCCCAACCTTTCCTGTACTGCACACCAGGATCATAGTAGCTAACCTGCAAAAAATTATTTCTAGGGTCCTGCATCCATTTGTTAGTCCAAACATTCTTTCTATACATAGGAATAACATATCTTTCATTATTTCTATCAGATCTACTCATATCAAAGCTTCTTTCATCTAGTTGTGCCCTATTTTTCAAGTTAGGACAAAATTTATCATACATACCTAGATCCATACTTTTGAAACAAAAATTTCCACTTATATTACCTTTTTCAATCAAAACTTTTCACTGTTCTTACCTTTAACAAAGAACAAAGATTTAAGATCTTACCTCTTTTCTTCAGATCTGACTTTTCTTCTTATCACAGAGCTTCACAAGTCAAGTAGACTACTGCGCACTAAAGCAACAGATCTACAAACATAGCTTTATTTTCTTCAGTTCCTAGAAATCACAGTTTCAGGTCCCAACAATAGAACCATTGATTGGCATAGGGGCAGACCCAAGGTTCAACGCTACAACAATGCACCAAAAAAACCCTAACTATCATCCCTTTTGGAAAAAACTGCAAAGAAGATGAAGTCTCACCTGAGGTAGAGGCAAGGGTAGTTGTAGGACTCCAATGTCTGCAACCTTAGTTGGGACAGAGAGCTGTGATTACAATATTCTATCAAAGCACTTAGCAGTTACAGTTCATCAGTATTTAACCAATATCTACTTCGCAGTAAAAACCCTAATCAGAGAGCACCGTAATATTCACCCAGATCTAGTATAGACGATCACTAAGCACATTCACACAGGTTAGATCTAGCACTTATTCATATTATTAAGCACAAAACATCAATAGATCTATCTATCATTTATCTATGCCAAGCACTAAGAAAGTAAACACATGAACACATCAATACATCACACAAAGCATAACAAAACAAGATATACATGGTTCACTCCCAGCCTGGGGCTATGTCCACCAAATATTCTTCTCTTTTATTATCTTCTATCAATCTTCTACATGCACAGAGCCAGAAGATCCTACTCCGCAAAGGACAAGAGATCTGCATGCACCTCGCCAGATCCTCCTTCCCCGAGCTAGGTTACATCAAAAATATTCTACGCAATCCCTTACAGTCACTTGCACTTAGCCTTTTTAGTCTCACACAACATGGACACAACATGTACAACTATCAATTGCACTTAGCAGTTGGTATCACACACTTGCTCACTTGCACTTAGCATCAAATACACCTTTTACTTACATCGCCTAACTTTCTATTTATACATTACAAAATGGTCCTAAACATGGGTATACCCATGGGCCACATCCCCATACCAGTTACATAATCCCAAAACCCAAAAATCACTAAACAAGGGGCAAAGATCCCATGATATCCGCTTCGACTTGCGCTCCACCTTCGACAGCTTGTCAAAGTCCCAAAAGTAGGTCAAACATGACCAAGGATCCTCAAAACTTGGTCAAGGGCCAACAAAATGGAAAACCAACACAGAGTCCCATTGATAGGTAGACTGAAAGGAGTGATAGTAGACCTAGATGGAGTACGCACTAAAGAATATTTTTAAGTGATTGAAATAGTGGATGGCACAACACCTTACCCCGCATTGCTTGGTCTAGATTGGGCGTTTGAAAACCAGGCCATAATCAAATTAAAAACCAAAAAAATGACATTTGAGTCGGGAGAATACAGGGTCATAGAACCATTAGACCCATCAGAAGGAGAGAGGTTCGTAGAACCTACTTGTTTGGATCTAGAGGAAATCAACCAGTTGTATAGAACAATTGCACACGATGAGGATTACGTAAACCCAACTGCAGACGAGATACTCAGTTGGCAGAGCATCACTTCCTGTGCAACATATTCAAACATCGTTTTAGAAAACTGGAAACAAAGGCTACATGAAGTATCCATGAGGAGATGTGCATGAATAGACCACACCGTAAGATGGGTAGGCATGGAAAACAGAGAACCACCTAGTTTCCACAAAGTAAACGATCTGGAGACATTCTTAGCACAATATGAAGATGAATTCTTAGAGAATCGAATACTGTTAGCACTAGATCTAGAACTCAAGGCCACACCTGCAGGATGGTGGGGCGCACAGAAAGAGATAATCATAGACTGGTACCAATGCAAGCAGTTACTACTCGTAAGGTTCAACACAGAATAGAAAAACAACAAACAATAGAAGTATGATGGACAAAAAGCACCAACAAAACACTTGGAGGAGTGTAGAACACTATGAAAAATGACACCTTGAGAGGAATGGCTTCATTATTTTATACATACTCTAGAGGTAATACCAACAAACTAGTATACAGACTAGGAATTTCGCAAAGGAACTACGACCTGGATGACATTGCAACATAATTTTACAGTCACTTTCTCATTCGAGCAGGAGAACCCCAACATAGATGCCTCACTGAAGAAGATAAGAGGAGTGATATTCATAAAATATATTGAAGTTGAAATCATCACGAAAGAATAACAACAGAACAAACAGACAGTCAAGGAACTGTTGTCATGTTACCATGTACAAGAGGAAGCACCAGATGAAGATGATCCACATGATATTTAGATTGAAGAAGAAGAAGGAGAAATAGAAGTGGAAGGTCCACCTATAGAATCAAAAGTTATTTCTGTGCTGATCAAAGTAAAGAAAGTCAATATTGGGATAGCTGAGCATCCCAAAATGTCCAGCATTGGAGATTATTGGGATGAACAAACAATGGAAAGAATAAGAAATCTATTGCGCGAATACAATGACTTGTTCCCCACAACATTTACAAAGATGAAGGGTATGGTAGGAGAGCTAGGAGAGATGAAGATACCACTCAGACAAGAAGTGATATTGATTAGAAAACAACCATATAGACTGAACCCCATATACAAGAAGAAATTAAAAGCTGAGATTGACAAGATGCTAGAAGCCGACATCATAGAACTGATCGAAGAGTTAGAATGGATAAGTATGATGTTAGTATAGGACAAGAAACAAGGAGGGATTAGGATATGCGTTGACTTGCGGAAGTTGAACGATGCATACCTACACGACCCATTCCCTACACCCTTCACGGATGAAGTGTTAGAGAACATAGGAGGACATGAACCCTACTCATTCACTGATGGATTATCAGGCTACCATCATATCAAGATAGCACAAGAAGACATATACAAGATGACGTTTGCGACTGAATGGGGATCTTACCAATACATAGTCATGCCGTTTGGACTGAAGAATTCACCAACAATATTTTCCAGAGTAGTCATTGATGTGTTTAAGGATTTCATCCACCAGTTTCTAGAAGTATACCTAGATGATTGGACAGTCTACAGTTTGTTGAAAAATCATGTAGAAGTCTAAAGGCTAATGCTGGAAAGATGTAGACAGTGTCAGATATCAATGAATATAAAGAAATGCATATTCAGAACACCATTCGAGATACTATTGGGACATATAGTATGCAAATAGGGTTTATTAGTAGATCTTGCAAATATCGTAGTCACTGTTAACTTACCACCACCAAAAAAAATCCATCAACTAAGAGTAACATTGGGACATAGGTTACTATAGGAAATTTATCAAAGTTTATGCATAGATAATTGCACCGATGGAAAAGTTGCTAAGAAAGGATACAAAGTTTCAATGGAACGATGAGTTCCAACATGGTATGGATACCTTAAAGGAAAATATGGTCACCATGCCAATATTAGTATTTCCATATTGGGAGAAGACATTTCAAATATATGTAGATGCATCAGCCATAATACTTGGAGCTATCTTGGTGTAGCAAGGAGCGGGGGACTTGGATCACCCAATAGCATTTGTGAGTAGAAAGCTATCCGAATAAGAACATAACTATAACACGACAGAAAGAGAAGGCCTGGCTATGGTCTATGCACTGCAAAAGTTAAGACATTACTTATTGGGGAAACACTTTAAGATGTTCACAGATCACTCAGCCCTGAAATATTTAATCAAAAATCTAGTGTTGTGGGGGAGAATATGTCAATGGTTACTACTATTCCAAGAATTTGACTTTGAAGTAATCGTCAAACTAGGAAAGTTAAATGCATGACCTGACCACCTATCAAGAGTCACCAATGGAGAAGAATCTACAAAATTGGAGGACAACGTTTCAGATGCATAACTATTCTCTGTTCAGATCGCTGATGAATACTTAAGAGATATCATTCAGTACTTAAGCACAGGTACTGCGCCGTAAGAGTATAATACTATGCAGAAGAAAAACCTGGTAGTCTGCACTGTTGGCTATCAACTGATTGCAGGACATCTATATAAGATGGGCGCAGATAGCATCTTGGGAAGATATGTGCTAGAACACAAAAGAACAAGATTTTTAGAAGAAGCTCATGAAGGAATAGCAGGAGGGAATTATGTAGGCAAAGCTACCACGCATAAGGTATTGAGGGTAGGACTATGGTGGCCAATGATTCACAAAGTCTCGAACGAGTATTGTCAAAAATGTGATGTCTGTCAAAGGGTAGGAAAACCCAACAGAAAGGATGAGATGCCATTAAGACCACAAGTAACACTCCAAGCATTTGATAAATGGGCAATAGATTTTGTGGGACCAATCAAACCATGATGCAGGAGCATCGCCAACAACAAGCGAGTGTGGGGCAAGCGCCAACACATTTTGGCACATGATGAATTTTTTGAATGTTTTGATGTTGGATGCATCAAACGTAAATGAAACAATTAAGAAAAGGCATAATTGTAGATTGTAATCAGACCTTGAGTGTCCCGCTCTCGTCTGAAGGACTAAGAGGCATTTATGCTAGTAAATGTAAATAGGTAGCTTTGAATTCTTAGATTAGACAGTTTTAGGAGCCAGAGGGAAAATGGATATAGACACCCTCACTTGTATCATTGTAACATTAGCAGCATTATCAATCAAGAGAGCATAGGAGAGTAGAAGAAGAGAGTTGTGTAAAGTAGAAACCCATGTACAAAAGTCCTGGATTAATACAAAGATCTTTAGTTCAGACTCGTGGTGTTCAATTGCTTTATGTGTTTGTATATGCTGATTGATATGTGTTTGTTTACTCTTTAGTATGCATTTTCTTTGATGCGTGAATGCATGATTTCATCTTAAATGTCTAAAATATGAAGAGAGGGAGAGTAAGGAATGAGTTTCAATTGTTTCTCTGCCTCAGCAAGAGTTTTCCTACAAGGAGTGCAGTGAAATTGTCTACAAGGTGTGCGTTGATAGAAGTTAGAGTTCGTCTTTGCAAGCTCAAGAGAAATAACATTGTCCTCATTCTCGCAAAAGTGCAAGTTGAGCACAGGAGCCGTGCAAGGAGTGTGCAGGCCGAGTGAAGTCTCAGAGTTTACAACCTGAGAGAAATTGTCAAAAGACTGCTGGCACAGAGAGTGCGCAGAGTCGAAGAATTAAAATACTCAGAAGTATTTGAAGAATTACCACAAGGAGTGCATGAAGGAGTCTTTTTAAAGACTCTAGGTTGTGGGAAAAGCTCAAAAGAGTTAGTGCCTTGAATTATTGGGAGAAGGCGCAGTGGTATTGTTTTGTAGGAGGACAAGTTCCGTAAGGGAACACTTTGCTCATTTCGTAGGAATCGTCAAGGAGGAAGTTGACGGTTGGAATTCTCCGTGGAGGATTCGTGAAGTCCCAAAATAGCGAAGTAATTTGAGTCGTTCGCTGAAAAAAAAGGATACGTGTCGCGAGATCACCCTTATCGGGGATTCAGACATCGGAGGTCAGAAAGGGAAGACCTTCAACTTCGCGAGTGGCAAAGCTGCAAAGAGAATCATGACTATCCATCTGAGAGTGGACAGGTGGCATACTCGTCGACACGGAGGTCAAACCTTTGTTGACCATTTCGGGGTTTCATGAGTCGGAGAACCGAGAGCATAGCATCATAATTCATGAAGTCGTGAAGCTCGAAACTCCAAAAGGGCGGGAAGTTCCGTTGTGGGACACGCGTTGATGACTTGTCGGAATTTTGTCATTTCGACATATCAGAGGATAAGAGGTCGAGACTTTTGTCCCGAAAGTCCCGAAGTTGCGAAAGGTGAAGTTGTGAAGTATCGAAGCCGGGCATGAGGGACACGTGGTAGAACCACAAGGTGGGCTAGGGAAATAGGTAGGCAAATATGCGTCGCCAGGAGAAGGGAGTCAACACCCATTGACCTCTCACATCTCGGGGATTCAGGAGATAAGAGTACGTGAGCTCGACCCTTCGACTTGTGAGGTCGTAAGTAGTGAGAATGAGGCGAGAAAAGTCAACATCGCCTCTCGGGGGTTCGTGAGGTAAGAGCACGAAGGTTGAACATTGAAACTCGCAAAGTGGTGAGTTGCGAGAGGCGTTGGCATTTAAGTCTAGCCGGTGGTCACACACATAGAGGGTGCTGACAGAGAAGGAGCCATAACCATTTCACGATCTTGGATATTGCGATATTGGAGAGGAAGAGTCGAGAGTCACGACTCATGAACTCGCGAGATTGCAAGCTGTGAAAAGGACCTGTGGATCGATAAACGAAGGTTCCAGTAGGGAATCAAAAGAGCCATTTCAGCTCAAGGGGGAAATCAAACGATCCTATGAGCGGATCTCGGCCCAAGGGCCGATAGGTCTGCGTCAAACCACCAACAAAAAGAATAGGAGAAAGGTACATTATCACTACGATGGGATACCTAACAAGATGGGCGAAAGACACACCAGTGAAGGATTGCAACGTAGAAACAACAACACATTTTTTATTTGAACAAGTAATCACTAGATTTGGGTGTCCAAGAATTTTAATAAGCGACCAAGGCACGCACTTCATAAATAGAACCATGAGTTCTGTGACCAAAGATTTTGAAGTCCATCATCAGAAGAGCACACCATATCACCCATAGGAAAATGGTAATGTGGAAGCATTTAAAAAAATCTTGGAGAACCCGCTGACAAAGATCTGTAACGTCAATAGGGACAACAGGGATCTCAAAGTACCAACAATATTATGGGCCTACAGGACTGCGTGAAAAAATTTGACAGGGCACACACCATTTAGACTAGTTTATGGCCAAGAAGCAGTGGTGCCACTAGAATTTATAGTACCAAGCTTACGTGTAGCATCAATTACACAAATGACATAATGAGGCGCAGTAAAGGATAGACTGAAGTAGTTAATGACCATGGAGGAAGACCAGATCTTAGCAGGATTCCTCCAACAAGTTAAGAAAGAAAGAGATAAATCTTTGCACGATCAACACATCAAGAAGAAGACATTCAAGGAAGGAGACCTAGTACTAATGTATGACAACAAATCATTTCAGCACCCAAGAAATCTCAGAATGCATTGGTTAGGACCATATGTAGTAAAATATGTCACAGATGGAGGATATGTACAGTTAAGAGACTTATCAAGAGCATAAATTAGAGGGATGATTAATGGAAGTCGATTGAAGCTCTACAAGGACAGTTGATCACCCACCCCGTACTAGAAAAAAAAAGAAAAAGGAAAGAACCAAGGAGGGCGCAGTGCGCTAGCGATAGAAAGGTCACATGAATTTAGAAACAAAAAATTGGTGAGGAGAAGGACAACGGTCACATAAAAAGGGAAACAAGTGGGAAAATGAAAGTCGGAAAAAGTAGGACGACATGACAATACTAGGCGGAATTAAAGGATAGCAAGAATCGATGGGATACCGCATTAAATGCACCAAATGAAGACGACAAGGTAGAGTAATGGAAAGTACAAACTTGTCAGAGATGCATTGAACCTGTAGTTAAGGTGCATTAAAACTGATAATAAAGGAAGCATCATCGACAAGATTCATGGAAAACCCATACAACACACGAACATGGAAGCAAACCATCTATTCGCAGAAGAAGAGCATACATAGAGAAATAGAGGATGAAAAGAAAAAAGTGAGCTCATATAGGTCACAGAGACCATTTGAACCCAGAAAATAGTCGACATTCACTGCCATGGCATTGCCTAAGAAAGAAGAAGCAAGCTAGACCGCCAGAAAAACTAGAGTTCAGACTAGGTCACGAGGATAGGCAGAAGAAGGTGAAAAAAAATCGCTAGAGATTGTCAACATCGACGAAATTCCATCCCATAGACAACACCAGTGCACTTGACACCCATACTGGAAGACATCCAACAACCAGCATCGAAGGGAACAAATACAGACATACCAGTAAAAGTACAGGAGCCACAGAACCAGGAAGTAGAAACCCTGAAGGAGGTACAACCAAAGAACACCAGACCATTTCCAGAAGGAAATGGAATGAAGCTGAAAAGGGATGCAACAATTGAGCCAGATGAGTTTCAAATGACCATATCATACCACCCACCGGAGGGAGCGTTCGAGGATATCATAGGTTAGATGAAATGACAGACCGAGGAACAAACAGAAATCACTGCAACTTCAAGCCAGCCACCACCATTAAGGAAAGACAAGATACATATATATAGATCACCTCACAAGAAGACGACAACATAAATCATTCTACCATGCATATCAGATGGGGTACAGGTAGGAACAATGCTACTGGGTCATGTCGGGAAGCTCAAATACTTGGACCACGACATAGCAGACGAAGACAAGTTCCTGAAACTTGGAAAAAGAGTATAAATGGAGATAGTGGGAATGAGTCGGTTTGGGGAACCGCTTGATCAACCACTCCAATGGGAAACCAAGTTGCAAAAGACATAAATTTTAGATCTCATGGACCTACCACATTTTGGCAGGGGTCAAGATGCAACAACATGCATCAAGCGTCTCCTATCAGTCACACATAGTGGGGACATATGGTTGGACAATATCATGTCGATAGACGTAGAGCTTATCGTGAACACAATAGGATTTCCAACTCGGGGCAGGATCTCATGCAGTTTTTGGATGACAAAGCCAGGGAGAAAGCTCTAGAATAAGACATGAATAAAAAGTATGGCACTGACACGGGAATTAGAGGGATCATTATCAAAAGGATCAATGATGTCACAACATAACTAGGCGTGAAGATCTTAGCCTACAAACTACTAAGAAAATGCCACAGGGAGGAAGTCCCAGCTGGAGTCCTGAGTAGCAGGTACCTTAATGAGCTGGGCACCATATCTATTGAACATATTCCTGGATGACTGGAAGGATGCACAGGATCTAGGAACATAGTTCCACTATTCATGGTTGACCACACTAATAACCTTCATGGGATGGAGAGAGCCAAGGTACATAGTTTTTGGCACTAGAACCAAACCAAATCAAGGGGAAAGATATTTGTTGCTCAGAGCCAGGCCAGAGGTCAGGAGGAAAAAGGAAAACAAGTCTATATTTGAAGGATACCTACATGACCTACAAGAAGCCATCTCCAAGATGTGGAGAATAACAACAAAAGTTGTTGCGCTATATTTGGACATCAGCAACTTCCAGGCCACACAAAATAAAATGTGGATACAGGGAAGGAAAGATCCAGATAACCTGTGGCTACAAATGCACTACTTTATCACAGAGGGTGACGTTGACATGGTCATTAGCAAATGGGACGATGAGTGGAAAACTCCCTTCCTTACCCAAAAAATACCGAAAATAATAGCAAAAGAAGAGGTAGGGAAGGGAGAGACTCTTCCAAAGGAAATTCAAGTGCCCAAGAGATGAAGAACGGGACAGGGCAAGAAGAAAAAGACAGATGAAGGGCCAACGAAGGCAGGGCCCCAGAATGGAAATAAAGATAAAACACAACCGACTAAGGAGCAACAAAAACATGTTGAACCCGTGCAAGAGGCTGCACTAAATCCCAACGTACAGGAAACGAGGGGAAACAAGAGGCTAGCCACGCAGGCATGAGGCACGTGCAAGAAATTAAAGGCATAAAGAACACCACCAAAGTATATGATCATGGATGATGATGGGGAAATGATAGCCGGAATGGTCCAGGATTGTTTATCCGAGGACTTTGACCATGTTGCACACCAGGAGGATATGATTGAAGAGAAATTAGGAGACATGCGACAACTCCTCAATAAAATTGGGGAAGGGCAGCCAACAAGCAACATGGGATTCAAACCATTAGCACCATAGACAAAAGGAAGAGTGCAAGAAGAGGAATAAGAGTCAGTCCAGGCAATATTGTAGCCACATGAAACATTGCATATCAACCCTAGTATGTTGCGCATGGACGAAATTGTGGGGAAGAAACCCTTGAAGGACTTAATCCAATTTCAACTTGTGTTGATGAGGATATCATCAGGGGCACTACACATGTTGCAGGTTAGTGTAAACCATGAGGTATATTCCGGCGCATGCAAACACTTAACCGAATTGAAGCATGCAACAAAGAATCAGAAGGTGCTAGAAATAGTCTATGAGAAGGCTAAATCTGAGACCCAGGAGGAAAGGGAGCACACAAAAGGATTGGAGTAGAAAGTGGTACGAACTTATGAGAGTATTCCACATGCATCACATGGAGTGTTGGACACACCTACCACACTTAGAGGGGAGGGGGGTGAATGAGTGTGGGGATCGTTTTCCCAAAAATTCCCTCTTACACAAAAACTCCTTAGTTAACATTCATCATTTTATCATTACTCATTGTTTTCATTTATAATCAATTAGATGTGAATACATATCACCAACATATCATCAAAAAATCATCTCCTCAAGGAACACAAAGAACACAAGATGTAAGCACAATTTTTTTTATTTTATTATGGACTTCAATCCATGGTTTTTTCAGCAACAACTGAATAGAGTACAACTCTACAAGAGCACCAGCTCTATATGAAAGACTGAGCTTACATTCTCAACACCAACTGAGATGAGGCAACACTCCTCAACATGTATCAATATTTCATCATAAACAAGTGCATCAACCATGCACCAACCTATGCCAAACAACCTGTACCATAAACAAGTGCATCAACCATGCACCAACCTGTACCAAATAACATATAATCAACCTGTACGATAAAAAAGTGCATCCAACCATGTACCAAGTATGTACCAATCATGTGTCATCTACACATCAACTATGACTCATCAATATGTACCAACATCATCAACTATACACCTCATGTATGTGCCCACTCATCAACTACTTGTCTCAACTATGTACCTCAACCAAAATCCCTCATAAATTTCACCATCCAAATATGATTTGTAGCTCTGTAATAGACCTAGTGTATATTATCACATTCCTACAAACCTTCCTTAACTTTAACAACAAGAGACTATCATTTTCATCAATCTTTTCTTTAGTCTCACATGCCTAGTCTTGGATTGGTCAACAACCCTAACTTGAAGTAATCATAACTTTGTACTTGTAATGTATAAATATATGAAACTAATATAAAATTTTCCTCGGTGTGTTTTATTCAATTCCTCCAAGTGTCACTACTTGGAACCTCTCAGAAAAGGAGTTATAGCAAAAATGACATACCTTGTTGAATTCTGGCTTATTGTAGAGAGTGACTTTGTAGAGCATGCCCTGCATGGAATATTTGTTTAAATGATCTGAAACTGTTACAAAACATACTATAGATTTTACCCTAACCCAAAAATTTGGTTTCATTGAATTGGGATCTTTTATGAATAAGTTATGATGTTTTTACCCGAAACACCTGTTTTTGACTAGTTTCACGACTAACCACAAACCCTATTTTCCACTGAGTGTAACGCCAAAAATACAACAACCCACAAGATGAATTTTGTACCAAATATACTTGGATATATTTTATAAATGGCATAACAATTTCATGGTCTGAATCATTATAGAAAAAAATTTATAGCGAAAATGGTGAGATGACCTGTAAATAACATACCTTAGAAAGCACCATCAAAAGAATTTATCCTTCCTTGCATTTTGGCTTTCTTTTCTTCACCTTTACTCAGAATTTCGGCTTAGATATCCTTGGTTACATCAGACACATATAAATATTCAATATTCTCAAGTTTTATTAAAATGAGATATCCTTGCCTCTTATTTATACTCTCCAAGTAGCTTCCTTAAAAACATCTTCTAGGTCACTTGGCCCCACTTTCCTTATTTTAGGGTTAACCCACTTCTAATTTATCCATTAAATTTATTGTTTAAATAATTTATTTTGTATTCACTTTGAAATATAGCACACTCATCACTTCACTTTATTATTTACCTTTTAAAATCCCTTAAACCACTTTGACTAATTTGACCTTTCGGGGCTTCTACATGACATGTGAGGTTCCTCCAACTTCGTAAGGCCATAAATCTCAAACCGTGATGAGTTATGTGATGTTGTACATACCACCAGAAATGGTATGACATGTACTATCAATATAGAATAGTATTGTCTGAAAATATATCATAACTCATACTGTTACCCATAAAAAAAAACTTGGGTCCATTATCCAAACCTCGGGTCTCCAACTTCTCATGGCCATAACTCTCTAACCATGGGGAGTTATGTGACGTTATACATACCACTAGAAATAGCATGAAAAACACTATACATATAGGATAGTTTCCATGATAAATGCAATGTCCTTCATCTCATTATTCCACAATTAAGCATGGGTTCTCTTACTCCGCAAAACGTCTTCACGTGAGAGATTTCACCATAATGGCACCACTTTGGAGTTCATCCATTTGTGAAACTTATCAATCATGATAAGAAAATAATCCTCCAATGATTTGTCTAGTATAACTCAATCCGCAAAGCATCTTCCCATGAGGGCTTTCACCATAAGGGGACCACTTTGGAGTTCATCCATTTGTGCATCTTATCAATCATGATAAGACAATAATGAATCATCTATACATTTTTCCAACAATGCATCATATACCAATGAAACCACATCAATCCATCTTCATCATGTATCAATGAAAACTCATTGATCCATCTTCATCATATCAATGAAAACTCATTGATCCATCTTCATCTATGCATTCTCATCAAGGACAATACATATTATATTACATCAATCATCAATAAATAAATCCTTTGACATAAATCAATCACTTGACATCAATCAATGAAATCAATCAATCAAACCATTGGCATCAATGACAACATGATCCAACAATCTCCCCCTTTGGAATTTATGGAAATACCAACATTGATGTCAACACCAATTGCCAATTATTGATGTCAACATGTAGATAAGGCGTGCTCTACATCAATAGTCAATGTGACTATCTCTCCCCATCAATAAACATCAATCACATCAATATGATTAACTCTCCCCCTTTGACATCAATGGAAAAGGGCCATTCTCCTCTTGGGGTTTCTCCCCTTGCTTGCATTCTCCTTGGGGCTACTCCCCCTATCTGAATGCCTTTGATCTTCCTCTAAATAATCTCTCCCCTTTTGAACAAGGGATATGACTCTGATGTAATGTTGAATATACATCAAACATACTCCCCCTGTGACCATCACTCCTCCTAGAATTATGCCTATGTTCTCTTTCTTCAAATATAGGGCTCTTTTCTAGGTATGCATCTGATAAATATCTCCTCCTACAATCATGGGAAGAAGAATGACTCCCCCTATGGGTATGTCTGCCCTATCTTTTCTGTAAGATGAACATTGTGCTACCATATAACGATCCTTGGACTTGTTCATGCATCAAACTCATGCCATAACAAGCATCATGAAGCAAAAGATATGTCAACAATGAAATAAAGAATCATGAGAAAAATATCAACCAAGTACATCTTTTACAAAATGTGTGCTCATCATGCACAACACCTATGTACATCAACATCATGCAATGTGCCAAAAGATATCATCCATGGAATTTATCAATCATATTCCTTTATCAACATGCCAACATGTGCATCCACCAATATGCCAACCATGTGCATCTACCAATGTGCTAACCATGTGCATCTACCAACATGCCAAACAATGTATCATATCACTCATGATATGTCTCCATCATGAACCAAGTGCCACAATCAGGTATCTCAAACAAATGCCAATTGTTGT